>NW_004624748.1:28834831-28909972 GCF_000247695.1 Heterocephalus glaber | reverse complement strand
ATGTTCTATGAGTGAGTATGTGGTCTATTTTGGAGAATGACCCATGTGCAGCTGAAAAGAATGTGTATTCTGATTTTGTGGGGTGGAACACTCTGTAAACATCTGTTAAGTTCATTTCTTCAAGAGTCCGATTAAGTTCCAGTATTTTGTTGTTTATATTTTGTCTAGATGATCTATTTGTGAGAGTGGGATATTGAGGTCCCCCACTACTACTGGATTAGTGCTCATTTGATTTTTCATGTCCGTTAATATTTGTTCTATATTGTTGGGTGCACTAGTGTTTGGTGCATAGATATTTATGATTGTCATCTCTTCCTGTTGGATTGTTCTCTTTACAAGTATGTAGTGTCCTTCTTTGTCTCCCTTAATCAGTGTTGGTTTGAAATCTACTTGATCTGCAAAGAGGATAACTACTCTGCTTTCTTCTCGGGTTCCCGTCCCATGGAGAATTGTTTTCCACCCTTTAACTTTCAGTCTATGAGTTACATTTGAATTAAGCGTGTTTCTTGTTTGCAGCATATTGTTGGATTTTGCTTCTTGACCCATTCTGCCAATCAATTTTGTTTGATTTGTGAATTGAGACCATTAACATTGATGATTATAACTGATAGGTGTTGACTTATCATTGTCATGACTTTTTCCTTTTTTTTTGGATTCTCCCCCTTTAAATTTAATTTTTAGTTGCTCCTGATGGGTTCATTCTGCTGTGCTTCCAGGGGTTGTGATTCTCATGGTTTGTTTCTAGAATATTGTCTAAATTTTTTGGAGTACTGATTTGGTATTCATAAAGTTCTTAAGGTGCTCTTTGTTTTAAAAATATCTTATTTCTCCTTCAATTTTGAAAGATGGTTTTGCAGGGTACATCAATCTGGATTGAAGGCTGTTTTCCTTTAGGGCTTGGAATATGTCACTCCAAGCTCTTCTTGCCTTAATGGTTTGTGTTGAGAAGTCTGCTGTGATTCTGATGGGCTTTCCTTTGTATGTGATTTGTTTCTTTTCTCTAACTGCTTATCAAACTTTATTCTTCTGTTGGGTTTCTGGAATCTTAACAATTATATGCCTATGTGTCGATGTTTTTAATCAAGGCTATTTGGAGTCCTATATGCCTCACTTATCTGTATGTCAAGATCTTTTCCCCTGCTTGGGAAGTTTTCTGCCATTACTTCTGTAAAGAGATTTTCTATGTCATCTGCACTCTCTTCTGTTTCTTCTTTGACTCCAATCAGTCTTATGTTATTCTTCTTTGCATTGTCTAGCAGCTGCTGGATTGATTTCTTGTGGTCCATTATAATTTTGAAACAATTTTTCTTTTCCTGGTCACTAATTGCAATCTTATCTTCTATATCTGAAATTCTGTCCTCTCATTCCCTCGTTCTACTGTTTAGACTTTCGGTGAAGTTTTTAACCTGGAAATTTGTTTGCATCTCTTTTATGGATTCCATTTATTTCCTGTGTTGGGATTCCATCATGTTTCTCAGCTTCTCTCTAGATTTATTAATCATGTCTTTCACTACAAGTATTTCAGAGGGGGCAGGGCTGTTGGCACCCAAGTGGCTCACCTCCTCTGAGCTGGGAGTGGTGGAATGGCTGCCTGGAAGCTCCTTCCTCTGGCCTTATGATATGATTTTAAATAATTATTCTGTCCAAATCAATAAATATACTTATTAGAGCATTTTATGACCAGCAGAAATTTGAAAATGGGAAAAATCTCACCTGTGTCTTTTACAGGTGAGAATAATGTTCCTTTAATGAGAAAACATGGGTGCAACTCAGCACAGAATCACTGACTAGATCATGTTTTCTGTTTATCTTTCCTCAATGTCCAGAAATTAAACTTGGATTCTCAAGTAATTTCACTTAGGCCATTGAAAAAGATATTGGATATCACAATGTTTAGTCAGCAGTGCATTGGTTTGAGTTTAATGCATCTGTGAGCTAGAAGTCAACATTTTTGTGTCCTCTTACTGATCTCTTGAGAAAGCCAGACTTATTTATTTCCCCATTTTAAATTCAAAGGGGTCATTTGTTCCTAATTAAAGATAAATATTGATCCTTAAATTTAAAAAAAGAATCTACTGTCTGGGACTTGGTTTCCTACTGTGACTCTTATGTGTGAAAATACAGTTTAGCCAAGCAGAAAATCTCTTTCCATAAACAATGCTGCTCTAGGTATCAATTTAAAATGTTGGTCTTTATGCAAAAGTTCTTCACTTTACACAGCTACAAAATTGCTCTTAGTACCTTAGTGGTAACTGAGGAGTTCTGCCTTTTATTTTTTTTTCCTCACAGGATTCAAAAGTTGAGGAATTCTTGTTCATTTTCTTCTGGTGTTAAACATGCCTAATCACTAATGTTACTTCCTTATCTGCAAGAAGAATGGATATTTTGTTGATTGCATAGTTCAACAGTGTATTACTCAGGCTAACGAATTATAAAGCATCTGCATGAGACACAGTCACTTCATGGTTCACATAAGTTATTATTCCAAATTTTGATTAGCTTTTCTGAGGCTTTTAAACATGATTTTACACCATCATTTTCATATTTCCCTTGTTTCCTCTCTTAAAATGACTGTAAAAATTTCTGAATAATAGAAATCATATCATTCTGCCCCATTTTAGTGCATCTTTGTCCTTCATTCCTGGCCTCTTTGATATGTTTGTTACTGTCCTCTGCTATCTGATAATTAAGTTTATAAATATATTTGGATGACCCATTATATGCCATGTTATGTTTTAAGCAAAAGAAATGTTATGGATGATAAAGTTATTCCAGAGAAGAAATATCCACTTAATCTACTTGGAAAACTTCATCACTTAAAGTACAAATCATGGGTGCCCAATACATTAAATATGTAAATTATTTAAATAGATGGTCTAAATTCCTAGAAAATTTTAGAATAACCTAGGAGGTTTTAAAGGACTAGATTCCTTGAGACCCAGAGGCTTAGCTCAGTGGCACAGTGCAAGGTCCTGAGTTTGATTCGTAGTATCAAAAATTCTAAATAAATAAATAGTATTTTTTTAAAAAAAGACTAGATTACTCAAGTTCTGCTTTAGATACAGTGAATCAAACTCTTTTGCCATGGGTATTAGTATGAATACTATGGATAATATACTGAAGTGATTATAATAGCACCAAGTGAAACCCACTCCTCTAATATCTTATAAAATTTGTACATTTATTAGAATGACCAGGGCAAATATACAGAAATAAAGCACAGGTAATTAAGCAAACACCATCGTAATGGTGGAATTATAGGATAACTATCCAACCCATGACTTTAAATGTTGAATTAACATTATGTCCTATAGGACTTCAAGAAAGATATGTAAAGTATATTTATAAAAAGATATATGTCATGAAACAAACTTGCCTTCAAAATTCCTATGTTTTGCCTTCATTTTCAAGCGGGCTCTATTTGGAAATAGGATTTTTAAGGAGGTGATTAAATTTATTTTGTTGTTGTTGTTGTTGATTGTTTGTTCATTTTTTTGTAATGGGGATCAAACTCAGATCCTTGCACTTGTGGAGCAGGTAGCAGAACCACTGAGCTAAATCCCTGGCCCTGGGGTGATTAAATTTAAATGAAATTATGAAAGTGACATCCTAATCCAGCCAAAATAGTGTCCTTGTAATAGAGAGACACTATAGGACTCTCTCTTCATGTATGCATAAGTCCAAGTGAGGACACAGCAAGAGTGCTATATGCATGCCAGGAAGAAAGATCTCCCAGAAACCATCTGTGCTGGCACCTTGATCTTAGGTTTTTGTCTCCACAACCATGACAAAATAGCTTTCTGTAATGTAAGGGACCAAATCTTTAGTATTTTGTTTTGGAAGCCTGAGGAAAATACAGGCTTGCTCCTGTCCTTGGTTCAAGGTGATGGGAAGAAATCAGGCTTGGTGTACAGTATGGGTCATGTATCTTGAATATAGTGAATCAGAGTTAGTGACCCATTGCCATCACAGTTGACAAGCATAAACAAGGTCAAGGTGAGATATGATTTGTGTAAAATGAGAAGTCCTAGCATATAACAGACTGTTCCAGAACCACCATTCAAATACTGATGTGGCTTCAGTGATTATTTCAACATTAATTGCTTCAAAAGCACTGATGGCAATCTCTTTATTAACTTTGGAAATGTCCGATAAAATAAAAGAAATGTGATTTGTGGTCAGGATCAAACCAATGGCATAAAGGTGGAGAAGTAGAGCACTATAATTAGAGAAAGATAAACAGCTGACTTCAAGGCGATTAATAGCTTGGGCATTTGTTTTCAAATCAAATAATTATCCTCTAATGAGATCATTACTTGAAGGAGCAGCACAGTTTACTGTGTAATATTTTAGGGCATGTTTATTTTTTGTGTTCCTAAGAATTTTCTTTCATTTGCATAATTATTGAAAAAATCTACCCTATATCATGGCAAAGGGAGAGACGTAATTATTATTTACAGAGCACCTTATATCATGGTAACTACTTGCCAAATAAAATATTAAAAGTTATTGTGGGTCATTTCCTGATGTTTATCACTTAGAAAAATTTAAAATTATGAATAATCTTTTAAAATAATAATGAAAAAAACAAGAATATAATTGGAAAATTTGGAATTCTGAGTCTGTTTCCATATTAACAATATGCTTATTGATCATTCTAATTCATTTTACCATAATTGTATTTGGTTTAATATGAGGATCAAGAAAATCACTTCTAGCACTTGAATACAGTGGCTATCACTAAGATAACAGCAGCAGCATCACATCAACAAATATCTTATTATGAAATATGTAGGATAATAGATGACATAGAGGTAATATGAAGGAAAAAGATTTTGCCTGATTCAATGAATGCTATCTGCCTTGTGTCAAGAATCAATGCCTGGCATAAAGTTGGTGCTCAACAGGTTGTTATTCAGTAAATAAATACATACCTTAGCTTTCTAGAAAGCAGCATATATTCCACTGTTCATAAATAAATAGGAAACAAAAAGTAGAGTTGGAAACTTATGCAGCAAAATCTCACCCTTTTTGGTGGTGATTGGAGAGGGATAAGAGTAGCATTCTCAAACACAAAGAATAGAAAACCCAAGAACTCAGACAGATGAATGGCCCTCCAGGCAAGGGGGAGCTTTGGCCAGGACTCCTATAGAAAGCTGAGATGGTCAATGGCCTGTAGACTTAGCAAGCAGAAGGACAGAAAAATGAAAAAATAATAACAACAACAAAAAAGATGCTCAGCCCACAGAAAAAGAACTCAAGAAAGCTGCTGTAACTTTGCCTGAGCTTTGTGTGCACTAGGGTGGGATTGTAAGTGGATGCTGATCAGGGGTGTCTCACTTTGATTACTTTTTCATTTTTAAGGAAAAAAATTGAAAAGTAAAATTATCCTTTACTGATTCAAATATTCACACTACATTCCTAAGTGTAAAATGTGTAATATAAAATAATTGAAATATAATAATACTCAAGAGTAATAAAGCAACTCAGAAAAAGCTACTAATAAAGTAACTAAATTCATATAAAATATTTGTAAAAATAAACTGACTATCCACAATACATGTACAGCACAAGTATGGAGTATGTAATGGACTAATGAATAAATGCACCAAAATATCTTTTATATTCATTTAAATAACATACTTTCATGACTGCAGAAGCATGGTAGACAAAAATTAGGATAGTGGCTACATCTGGAGGAAATTTATATATATGTATATGTGTATATATATACATATATATGTATATATACATATGTATATGTATGTATACATATATATATATGCATATATACATACATAATGAAAATAGATGTCCTGGAAAAGTCAATTTTATTTATTTTCCTGCTATCTAGCACATACCTGTCCATATGGCAAGATCTGCCTTCTGGAGGAGGGATCACTCGATGTAGCTGGCAAAACCTGCTGACCAGCCCCTTGACCTGTCCTGCTACCCATGTTTGTGTATATAAGTACATTACTTGTCTGTTTTTAAAAATATGTGCAGAAATGGGTGTAAGAATGAGAAAAACATTACAAATCATAGTAAGAACATAAAAGACAGGCTGCACAAATAAAATTTTCTAATTTCCATAGAAAGTAGGCTTCTTTAAATTTTATTCAAAACTATTAAAATATTTTACTGTTGAAGCTTAAAATAAGGGATTTGCATAATATACAAAAACTATGAATTTAGAAGGATGCAGTCCATATATATGAAGCAGGATGTCATAATTATATTTGTGTTTTGGATGTACATTCCTTCTAAGAAATAGTCATATGGAAGTTTGTGCCTTTGGCTGTTTTCCTGATTCTTAGAACCTCAATTCCATCTCTGATTGCCACAAACCAACTGAAAAGCGTCAACTGCTCTTATTTTCTAGCAGTCTGTTGTAGTATGTTGCTTTTGTGGCTCTCAGAAATTGTTTTGGTATTTTGTTCTTTTTCTTTCTTTCTTTCTTTCCTTTTCTTTAGCTCTGTTTGTATTTTTCATAACCTCATGCACAATTACTTTGTATAGGATTGAGCAAATTGATGTTACTAAATAGATTAAGGCTGCATTGTCATGGATTTGCTATGCCTTCTGTTGGCTTCTTTTGCCTAAAGGCTATCTGTACAGAAGCATCCTTAGAGGTGACAGAAACACTTTCAATTTATATCATGTCAATGAAGTCCCAGAGCCTGATGCAGCTCCTCAAACACACTGAATCTTTGAGCATTGTTAAGCCACTTTGCCCTTCATTAGAAATTTAGCTTAATCTAATTTAGAATTTAAATCACATTTCCACAATCCCCTATTTTTTTGGAATTGTTTTTTATTGTAGTTGTTTGAAAAGATTAATAATCAGATTTCATCCACAGGAAATACATTTCCCTAGATATTTCTTACAAGAAATATTTCATATATAAAAAATATATGAAATGCCAGCTGAATTTTAAGGTGTTTTGAAGAAAGAAACACTGAATACTCATCCAACAGGGATATGTTACTAATACATGAAGAAAAAAACAGTTTGGCTACAGAACCTAGGAATATATTTTTGTACAATTTTAGAGGATTGAGGAAATTGAATAACAAGTGCATAAATTGAATTTTGGATGATGTACTTACATTTCAAACTATGACTTTTCCTGTTTTTTGGAAAATGTCATTTTATGAACAGAATTTGAACTTAGAAGTTCAGCTTACTAAAAGCTAGATAACTATTTAAAAGAATTTAACATAATATAAAATAAGTTTATTGTGCATATCATAACTCAGAATAACAAGGAAAACAGCACAAATTAAGACTACTATATCCTATGTCCTTTTATTATCTACTGTATTTACTTGTTCTTGTTTCTTTGTGTTTGTTACCTCACTGAGATATTTAAATCACCTCCAGTACATTTTTAATTGCAACAATCTCATGGTTCACTGTGATGAGTTCATATCACTTGGAACTGATCTCATGGTAACCTCATCTCTAACCATAGTTTTGAGAACAATGGGAGACATACAAGTTTTCTATATTATCAAAGGCAAACCTATTTTACCTCTGAGACCTCAGAATACATGATGTTGCCCCCCAAAAGGGTAAAAGTCAATGGTTATTTTTACTGTGGAATTGTTTATTTATTGGCCTTTTTCACTTAACCTAGAAAGTCATCAATACATACCTCTGTGCCCTACAACAAAATACATAAGATTGTAAATTTTGCTTACTACTTTCTAATATTATTATTTGAATACATTTTATGATATTCTCTCAAATTTTGCCAAATAAAATATGAAACATCTGCCCTGACATATAATAATAGTCATCCAGTGTCAAAAATATGAAGCAATTTTTATTTTAATAAATATGAAATTAATAATTGATGCACACTAGGACAAAATATTATAAATATAGGAATGATAGGAATGAATAAACTAAGCATAAAATTGTATATTGAATTTACTGTCCTCAATAAGGTTAGTCTGTATGTTTTGACTTCTCTATATTTTATTTTCTGTCTTCTTCTCTGATTTTCTTCCAAATATTCTCATGCCAGTTAACGTTGATTACCAACTTGACTGGTTATAGAAGCATGTAGGAGATTAACAAAAGACAATTCTGGAGCCATTAGCAATTCAAGTTTGGGTGCCATTTCACTTCCCTGTCTCAAAGTTATTTCCTTTAAGAGTAAGGCCTTTAAATTAATAAATTGTCCTTTCCAGATTTAAATGTGTATCACTGTCTAGGAGTAATAGAAATTAACTTATTGATTTTAAAGCTTTATTGCCAGAATGATTTTATTATGAGTATTGAAATTTACAACAATGTCTGTTGAGATGTTCTTTTTTCAATATGTTTCAGCATAGCCCCCAATATTTGTTTATATTTCATTTTAAATCTAATTCTCTCTCTTTGCTTTGAACAAATGAAGCCACATGTCATTATTCCCAAGTACTTCTCTTTACCCAAAGTAGATGTAAAATAGATAAAAGTTTTATAGGCAATAATTCTACTGTTAAAATGAATACACAATGAGTTGATTCATCTTTAGGTAGCAATATTTAAGGAATTGAAGACCTTCTAGTTTAGATTTTCATAGTTAAAGAGAGAGGTAATAATTTTTGGAGAGCCTACCGTCCATTTCCCGATTTCTAAACAGTTCAAATGTCACATAATGGAGATCAAAATATCAGTTACATGTTTGGTAAAAGCTGTATTGAACTTCTTGCCTTAAGATTCTAGAAATAAGGGTGATGATAACAAAGGATTGCTAATTGGCATACAGAGTGTTCCTAGAGACATGAAGTTAGTCAGAATGGGACACTTCCTCTTTTCTAAGGCCAGAGTCCCATTATGAAAAACAGAATTTATTCATATGGATAGGAGACCAGTCTGAAGAATAAGGATCCAAATACCTTAAGTCATAAATAGGCACTTCCTTCTCCCCAAGTTATCAAATAGAAAACTTGTGCCTACAGGTATGTGAGACAAAGTCTAAAGGAAAAGAGCTTAAGACCTTCTAATATGAGCCCTAAAGTGCAATAGAAGTTTTTTATCTTCTGAAGAAATATGACCAAGGGGTTTCCACATTTTTTTTTTTTTTGGTGTTCATGTATAAAAAGACTCAAAGACAGTTACTTGAGCTTCCAAAGGGCTAAAACAAAAAGACTATATTTCTTTTCTTTTTCAATATTGAATAATTTAAATATAATACTTTCCTCTACAAAAAGAGAAAATGCCTACCTTTCAATGTTATTTTGAAAATTAAATAATTTTGATATCAAACTACTAGCATGTAAGCTTTACCTAGGAAATGGCAATTATATTTGAGGCAGTATGGCCTTGTGATTGAAGGCAATGGATGGACTTTGGACAGAAACAGATTTTTTAACTATTGATTTTCTCTTTTCTAGCCATTGGCTCATCAGCAAATGAAAGGATTTTCTTTTGAGTATTAAGAAACTGATAAAGATTTTTAAAAATCAAAGGCATTAAAACTGGAATGTGACATATAATAATTAAATGGAAGTAATATTTTATAAGAAAATCTTTACAATTAGAAGTCTATAGAATCAGATATCATTTGTTTCTTCCTCAGCAAACATTCTCATATATTCTTCCACCAACTATGCCCCAGGCCCTGTTCTGGACATGGAGGTAAACAGAATATTCCAGCACTGGAGAAACTCAGATGTCAATGAGATAGAATGAATTGTTAGCTGCTATAAATACTAATGAAAATGGAGGCCTCATTGCATTATCCATATAAATAAATATACAATTACTTTATATAAACAGATTTTCTTTTCTTCAGATACTAGGAGACAGCGCATGCATGCGCGCGCGCACACACACACACACACACAGTATCTGAAGAGCAATGTAAAAATAAAATGAAAACAAGATCCTCCTTAATTTCTTTTCATAAGAAATGTAGTTTTTCAAAAAATACAGGAGCTTATAGGCCTGGTTATGATTCAAGTTGAGAAAAATATATGTTATAACTTGACTTCAAGAAGGTAACAGAAATGAGAGGCCTGCTTCACCTAGAGAAGTAAACTTTGCAGAGCTGAAATAGGACCAATTGCTTTGGTATGTTCCAAAACAAAAGAATATAGCTACAGAAAATAAGGGTCTTAAAATAACAGCAATATCGGTACCAAAAAAAAAAATAAATACAGCAATATAGCATCCATCCTTACTGGTTTGGTATAATCCAAGATATTCTGTTTGTATTTCATACCGTGTGTTTTTCCTGTGTTACCAAATTTGTAATTATAAAGGCAATAGCTTGTAGTTGTGTCCTGTCTTTAGAAAATGAATTACATTATATTTTTTCTTCTAACATTGCAACTTTCTTATTAATTCTTGAAAATTGCCCAAATTTTACCAATTCAAACATGTTTTAATTTTGTTTTTTGGTGATTATTTCTAGGATAGCCTGCTAAAAAAATTTAGTGGTTTTGTAATGAAAACTATATCAGTTTTCCTACTTATTTTTGCTTCCAAATTTTATTTCCTTTCACTTGTGAACATACTGCAAGCATTATTTATTTCTGTTTTTGAGAATGGGAACCTCCCTTTTTTTAGCCTATTTATAATTTGAAAATCTTTCTTTTAAGCTATCAAACTCTATGGAAAACAAAACAAAATCAAAGAATAGTGTGTTTTAATGATGAAAATCACTAAAAGCAGTTATTTAGTGAATAAGGCACTGAAGTCAATATGAGAAAATTCCAAAAGTACTGGGCAGAAATAGAAAAAATAATTACATTAACATCAGTAGTTCCAAATTGGGAAAGTAGGCTAGTCATACCTAAGTTGTTCAAGAATAGAGACCATCAGCTGCCAGGTGAATAAATTCAGAAGGATCTTTTTTAGGAATATGGTTCATGTGACCCTGAGCCCTGGAATCTGAGTAATCATTTATTACTGGACCGGTCTCCACTTGTCTGGGAATTTCTCATCACTCTCAGACCTCTGTCACTGGACTGTGATCAACATCCCAAGAAGACTACCTATCATTTCCATTGAATTACTGCTTATCCATACTCAGCAGAAATGAAGCCTATTTAATCCGTGCTTAGGCGCTAATCTATGTCTTTTTTATAAACCAGTGTGCATTTTGTCTTTGCAAGGTTTCAGGAAGAGGTAGAACTCTGTTACCTACTGGAATGTGTCTTAACAGAAACCAAAACCTAGATTTTGGAGGTAAGGTGAATGGAACAGATTGAGTGGTATATTGTTATTATACATTAGCACGTAAGCCAAATAAATCAACTGTAGAATATTTTTCATTTTACCAATCTATTTTTAGTTATAAACATTAAACGAGTTTATTGGATTTTCTAAACTTGAATGTAAAATAAGATTCCACTGAAGGACAATAGTAACATGAGCTCCTACACTGCACATTATGATGCCTGAAGTTCAGTGAAACCTGATTGACCTGCTTTGGGTGAACTAATCCTCTCTAACCAGTCACTGTGGTCAAGGTAAGTTCCAGCTTACATGCTCCATTCCCAGATCATGAGAACCACAGCACTGAAAAGGCAGAAAGGTGTAGATCTCATAACCTTTCATGGAAATAATAAAAAGAAATCTGAACAATTGGAAAATCTTTCTCGAGAAAGAGAAAATTTAATGTCATTAAAATGCCAAAAGGAAATACAAACTTTTAGTGATATATTATCGAGGATCTCTTATATTTAATTTGATTAAACATTTCCAAAGTTCATATGAAGAATACAGAGGACAAGAAAATCTTTATAAAGTGAATAATGAATGGAAATTTTTAATGCTAGACTCACAAATCATGAAAATAAAGAAAATTAAGAGGAGGTAATATTATAATTAAAGGGCAGTTTGATTATTTGGGTAAATTAAGTGGACCAGCAGATTTTTTCTGCAAGAAAATAAATTATATAATTACCTTGCAAAGTATTGTGTGTCAAAATAAATTAAATGTAGAATAATAACTGAAGACAATAGAACTAAAAAAATTATACTGGTATACATAAAAAAATTTTTCTTGGCACATCGTTCTAGGCACTGTTTTAGACATAGTTGCCACTGAATTAAATAATTTTCCAATAGTTTTGATTTTAAGCATAAGGAAACTAGATAGCAAAAAGTTAAATATCTTCTTAGTAATTTTAAATCCATAGCAGATACTCTATATTCAATACTTATTTTTATACATTATAAAATAAGGAAAAGGGTCAAACATTTTAATATCTTTGATATAGTGGAGATAGATATTCTGAGTATTGGGATTTTAAGACACTAAATTTATTTACTTTTGCAAGCCAAATTTAATGTGTTTGGAAGTCACATTTAAAATGATAGAAAATTTATTGTCAGTGGTTGGTAGGCAGGAACATTTTCTTTCCTAAGGTCTGAAAAATGATAATTCCTGTATTTGTTTCAATAACTGCATAACATATTATCACAAGGGCTTTTTTTATTAAACAACAAATTTCTCAACTCAGTTTCTACAGACCAAGAGTCCAGAGATGTCTATGCTGGGTCCTCCCTTCAGGATTTTAACCGGCTAAAATCAAAATGGTGGTTAATCTGTGTTTTCATCTTGGAGTTTGGGCTCTTCTAAGCTCACTCATGTTGTTAACAGATTTTATTTAATTGAGGCTGTAAAATTTAGGTCCCTATGTTTTTGCTGCCTGTCAAGTGGAGTAATTCTGAGCTTCTAAAGGTTGTCTTCAAGTCCTCGTCACATGGCTCTCTCAAAGCACTGAATTTATATCTTTAACATCAGAAGTCTAGTGGCATAAATGGAATCTTATGCTATTTTTACCTAGGTAGATGCACTCATAAAAAAAATCAGTGTAAGATTGATTTCAGAGTATTAGGAAATTTCAAATCTTTGCACTAAAATTTAAAACTCATCTACAGCATAAGAAATGAAAAATGGAAAGTTATGGCTGCCATTTTGTGAAGGCAAAGCCATAATGCTTCATATTCTTTCTAGTTTCTGAAAGAAATGTAAACAATCATAAATTATTTTTCAAGTTTAGAAAAACATACATCCAAAAATAGATTAAACAATAGATTCAGTGAACTGAATAAATGAAATTGTGTTTCTATGGTAAAAGATATCTAAAATAAAATTGAAATATAAGTGATGGACCACAAGATTAAAGTATTAATGGATATGATGGAGAAAAACAAAGGTAATTAAATTAAACTAAATTAAATTAATGCAAAGAACTCCCAAAAGTTAATAAATAAAACAACTTAATTTTAAAGTGGTAAAGAATATGAACAAGTAATGTACAGAACAGAAAATACAATAATGTAATAAAAATATTATAAGATATCCAGCATTATTAGATGTAAGAGAAATGCAAGTTAAACTGACAAAGAAAAATCTTTTAACACATTTTTACTACAAGTTATAGAGGATTAGATATCCTTACATACTCTTAGTGAATCTGTAAATTATAATATTTTAGAAAATAATATTTATGAATAATTAAAATACACATGCTTTTGGAAGCAGAATTTTTCTCCTATAATTTTTTCCACACAGGTATGAAAAAGTTATTCAATAATTGAGAGATATACGCATGCCCAATAATTAGTACAAAATTTTAGTAACAATGTTGATAATCTAATATATAAAATAATTGATCACATATTGAATTCACTATTTACAACTACAAATATTTAAAATATGACAAATTAAATTTGTTTCTAACATGCATTCATTTGAAAGGCTGCTCATGACATATTTAAGTCAAAATATTTGTCATCATATTTTACATACAATCCCATCATTTTGAAAATAAAACATATTAAAAGAAAATGAGATTATGTATTTATTTGTGAAAGGCATTATTTTGGAAACATACTCCATACCAAAATTAATAATTTTCTTTCTATTTTTCTATATTCAATCAAAATAAGTACTTTTAATTTTTTCAGAAACATATTACTACCATTTAAATGCCATGTATCTTTAGATCAGTATGACCTTGTTAGAAAAATGTTTTGCATTATTTCTCTCCTGCTATTTAACATACTTTTGAACTATAACTGTAACAATATTTCTTTTACCTTCTTTTCACAAAACATCTGTTTGAAAACAATGTTAGCTGTAAGTCATTTCTTAATCTCTATTTCTGCACTTCCAAATCCATATTATACCTTTGTTTGTGCACTGGTTTCCACTCAGCAGATATTGACTATTTCATAGAATAACTTTTCAAAGATATAAACCACATATATTTGAGACAGGGATTAGCCCTCTATGTGCTGAAAAAAAAATTTATTCCACAGAACTTGCTAGTTGCTTTTAGTGTATATTAATTTAAAAAACTCTTTGTAGACTTTGCTCTTTACTTGCAGAGCAATGAAAAGAATCCTGAATATTTCTACACAACCAGACTTAAGAAAGTGACTAATATACTGGGAACAAGAATAGAATGAATGATTTTGAAATTATATTTAAAAGAAAGATCCAAGAACAACAGGAAGAGATTGAGATGTTGGTGTTCATTTGCTTATTTGTGCTTTAAACTGTTAATTCTCCCCCTGGCAAGCAAGGTAAATCTAACCTCCTTTCTTATACAGAACTGAAATAAGATCTGATCATGATGCCATTATAATTCTGAAGGCAGTGTACGAAAGTAACCTTATAGAAAAAAGTAAAGTTCTGAGTTTTTTTTTTCAGTCTTCTGTTTTTATATTAGTTTTGAAAATGTAGTGCATTTTAAGGGGCACATTTTACTCCCATTCACAAGTCTATTGTTTTAGCTTTAAACACCATATTATTATCAATGTAAAAAAGTCAGATTTTTTTTGCTCTTTATATAGCTTTATTTGGCACAGGCTGCCAGCAGGAAACTCCATAGACCAAGAGGCTTAAACAACAAAAATTTACTTTCTCACAATCCTGAAGGTTGAAAAGCCCAAGGTTAAGATTCCAACAGTACTTGGTTTAAGCCAGAGATTTCCAAACTACTGTGTAAATTCTCACATGACATTTCCTGGCTGCTCAACATTGGGAGTGGGTGGAGGGAGGGAGGAGAGAGTGATCTCCTTTCCTCTTCCTCATCTTATAAGCCATTCATCCCCTTGGATTAGGATCTACTCTTTTGACCTCATTTAACTTTATTTCTAAAAGCCATATCCCCAAGTGCATCCACATGGGGCTTAAGGCATCAGCATGTTCATTCTGGACAGGGTAACAATTAAGTCCATCGAAAGTAATCATGTTGATTATTTCATTTATTTTAAAGCAATTTCTAAGTGTGGTATAAAAAAGGAAAGTGGAGGATACACTGGTATACATAATTAGCTATAATGCAGACTCTGTATATAAAGAAGTATATCATTTAATTCATAGTTTTTCAATAAATATTTTCATTTGCCTATTCTAGAATATAGGCAATATGAAGTCCAGAATATTATGTGAATAATTTTAATCCTTGAAATTTAGGGAAAATTTGAAATATTCCTGTTATTCATAATAATTTTGATCACCTACACTATAGCCAACATCCTAGAATGTATTTTTGGGGAAAATGACAACATATAACATAGACTTTGCAATTAAAAATTAACGTACTTATAAATCTCTTAATTTTGCTAGAAATTGTGATGGTAAATTTTAAATTCCAATTTGACCTAGGTAAGGGTACCTCAATAGTAGATAAAAATGCTATTTCTGATGTTCCAGTAATGAGTATGTGGGTGGAGGAGAGGTTAGCATTTAAATCAATAGCCTGAGTAAAGAAGATTTACCAATGTAAGCAGGTATTGAATTGAATAAAAAGGCAAATACAATGATATCTGGAGCTTGAAAATTCATTTTCTCCTAGTGCTAGACACAAGAACCCTACATTCATGGGCCTTAAGACTCAAAGATTTATTCCAGCAATACCCCAAATTGTCAGCCTACTGAACTCAGATTAAGAATTAGTTATGCCATTGGCTTCCTTTCTTTTCAGGACTTCAGACACAGACTGAACACAACCCGACTCTCTGCATCTCCAGTTTTTAGAAGGCATACTGTGGAATGTTTTAGTCTATAAAATTATAGGTCAATTTCCATATTAAATTTATTTATCTATGTATCTATCCATCAATCCATTTATCCATTATCTATCTGTCTATCTATCTATCCTTCATCTGTCTATCTATATCTATGCACCCATCTACATTCTATTGGTTCTCTGGAGAACACTAATGAAGGACTAATTTCTAAGCAAGACCACACCAGTGCTGTAAAATGAACCATCACAAGACTTTTTTGATATTCAATGATAACTACTTTCACTCAGCTATCAATCTATCACAGTACCACATGCAAAAAAAGGAGACTTTACACTTAAATGTTAATTAATTTAGTAGATAACAGAAATTTCAAATTGGATCTAGAAAGCTTACCAGGTTGGTGGGTCATAGATGCTGTAATAAACTTAGTCAAAGTGCTATTTATTACCTTAACTGTTCTCTTATCACCAATGGGTGAAGTTAGTTTCAAATTACGTTTCACCCCCAAGAAATGCATACATTTCATGGTTTTTAGTATGTCCATATGTGACAATTAAAGTGCATTGTTAACTTGCTTGGCTTTAAAGCCACCAGGAGATAAGAAAAGCACATTTCTGGGTAAATCTGGGTGGGTCATGGAGGTGTGATGTTGAATATTATATCTTGCCCCTTCCTCTTTGACACTTTTCCTGCTTGCTTGCAGGCCAACATAAACTAACCAGTTCTCTACCACATCCTTAAAGTCGGCTTACCATGGACTGAGTCCTTGGATACCATGAGCTAAATAAACCTGTCTTCCTTTAAATTATAGGTATTAGGTATTTTGTTCATCAAGGAGAAATCTGACTAATAAAAGACACAACCCTTAACTGCCATCATCCTATTAAAATAAAACATAACAGATGCAATATTTATAATTAGTTATACCTTTTCTATTTTCCTTCTTTTTCCATTGAAACCAATGCTCCATTTTATAAATTTTTTTTAACAACTACCACCCTGATCCAGTCTAGTCACTTGTCTGGACCTAGTACTTGTCTCCTAACTTCAAGACCCTTTCATTACATTACAACCCAGGCAATCAATCAATAAACAAATAAAATACAAAAAGAAACATATGTTTGGACATAGATACACAATTCATATTCTCCTTCTGTATTCTCTCTCCTTTTTATTGTACAGTACATGGTCACTAAGCTGAATTTTTTTTCAGCTATTTAAAGGAGCCTTAGTCACACTTCCCTCAAGATTCATTTTTTTCCTTCAAGACAACAAATATTTCCCATTCAGATTTCAGTTAAATCTATATTTTGAATTCTTTTGATTTTTCAGAATAGAAGCTCTGATGTATGTATATATATACATATATATAATGATTAGCTGTTTATTCTTTATGTTCTTTAAGTTTTATAGACTTACAAGACACAAAAGTTTGTATATTTATGAAATACTGCAGAACTATTTACATGTATGCAATTTGCAATTTTACTTCTTGAGCTGAATTTGGGGACATAGAATTTAATCACTACCTTCATAGCTTGGTGTTCTCAATTTAAATAACTATAAATATGGCTTAGAGAAAATAAAATTAAGGTGTAATCAGGTCCAGATAAAGTTGCATGTTGAGTTTTTGGCTATGGCAGGCTCATCTTGGATGTCCTTATGAATGTTCTACTTTGTATACTAAAGCACGACATTTCATCTAAAGGAAAAATTATGAGGAAAGGAAAAAATGGAAACAAAATCTTTGTAAATGGGGAAGGGTGGAGGGGGTGAAGGGAGCACAGGGAATGGGAAAAAATGAGAACAAAGATACATCATGTACAGGTACAAGCACCCAATGATAAATGTAAACATATTGTATACCTAAAATGTACCAATAAAAGAATTTAAGGAAAAAAAAAAGAGAGGAGGATTTTTAAGTGGGTTCTTCAATATTACTTCTTTTCTGTCTTTCCCCTTCGCAGTTTCCCTTTCCTTTTGAATGATTTCTTCCTATTTCAAATTATCTATTACACATTTTAGTCTTTATTTACCCTTTCAGTTTCTCACACCAGAGAAACAATGCGATATTTACACGTGTCCAATTTATTTCAATTAAGAGTATGGTCTCAAGGTACACCCATTTAGCTATAAATGTCTCAAATTTATCTTTCTTTATGGCTTAGTACTACATTGTATAAAAAACATATAGTTTTTATTCATTTATCACTTGATGAGCATTTAGGTTATTTCCAAGAATTATCTATTACAAACTGTGCTGCTATAAGCATGGGTGTGCAAAATTTGGTCTTTTTATATAAAACTAAATTGGAAATCAAAATAAGATAAACAAAATTTAAATATGTTCCTGATGCATTTCCCCAGCAGGAAATTTTTTAGGGGTAGATTTTCACATATTCCTCTATGATTAAAAAACTGAAGAATTTCTGACAATAAGGAGGGTGATGGAAGTACCAATTAGGTAATGAATGTACTACTAATGAACCTTTGAAGGATTTTTCATCCTATTCCATGTCAGTGAAGTACAGTACTGTGATATGTCCCATGACCTTTATTTTGCCATTACACTGTTACAAGCTTGGGGGTGTCTGATTTTTTTCAATTCTTTGTATGTTCGAGATATTAGTCCTTTGCCTGAGGGACAGCTGGCCAAAATATTTTCCCACTCTGTGGGTTTTCTCATTACTCTGTGATTTCTTTTGCAATGCAAAACCTTTTTAATAGGATGCAATCCCAGTTGTTGATTTTTTGTATTGTTTCCCTTGCATTCTAGGTTTTGTTCATGAAGTCTTTGCTTACCTGTCTGTGTCTTAGTTGTCTCTATATCATCCTTCATTTGTTTTATCATTTGTAATTTATAATTAATAAATTTATAATTTTTATTAGTCAGCTTTTCATCACAATGACAAAATACTTAGGGAAAACTTCTTAAAGAAGGAAAGGTTTATTTTGACTTCTGTTTCCACAGGTTTTAGTCTATGGTTAGTTGGTTCCATTGTTTTGATACTGAGGTGAGGCAGAACAACATGGCAGACCAACATGGTTGAGCAAATCTCCTCATCTCATGGTAGCTTAGAAATGATCAACAAAAGAAGAACCAGAGAAGAAGAGGCAGGGTACTAGAAACTCTCCAAAGGCATAACCACTGCGACTTTCTTCCTTCAACCAGGCCCCATCTCCTAACAGCCCATTCAGCTATGAACTCATCCATGGGTTAATTCATTGATACTGTTTTTTCACTTCTTGTGATCCAATTACCTATGGAAGCTTTTCTTCCTTTTTTTTTTTTTTTTTTTTTTTTTGGTACTGGGGATTGAACTCGGGACCTTGTGCTTGCGAGGCAGGTGGCAGAACCACTGAGCTAAATCCCCAGCCCTATGGAAGCTCTTCTATAAGAGTCCAGAAAATTCTGTATTATTTTAAATTAATCCTTAAAGGAAAAAATGCAGAATTTACCATCCATTTAATGTTAGAACCATGAATAATAGTTTGATATGATTTTTAAGAGCTATAATCTGTGGTAGGAAAAAGTATTTGACTTCAAACATGCCACTCAGACTTCTGACTACAAGTAGTGTTCACTGAGTGATATTGGCATTATTTGAAAAATAGTTTTAGAGATATTCGATCAACCCATTAAAATCCAATTACATATATACTGCAGATGTTATGTTAGAAAAAGTATTTATGAAGCAGAAAAGCAAAATTTCCAATTTAAAACCAAGAAAATAGTAAAAAAGCAATTACTTGCACATTGAGAGATCATTTTGGAGCCTACATATGTCTGATTATTTATATTACAGACTCATTTCAAGAATTTGACATTGTAAGACCCACACTTAAGGAGGCAAAGAAGTAATATATTTTTTAATTGAATATTTCTGAAAATGAAGTTATCAAAATTATTCATTATATAAGTATAAATCATGGCCAACCATTAACATTATTATTCTTAAATTGAATGTACTGAAATAAAAACAATTTCATTGGAATAATTTGGGAACATACAGAAGACAGCTAATTTTAATAAGGTGACTCTTAAAAAATCATTTACATTTCCACTCTAAGAATCATAATAAATTTTATACATTTGCAACCACAAAATTCTCTTCCTATGGTACAATAATAAAAAGGTTGTAGTGATAGGTTTGTAAAAATGGTAAGTGAACAAACAGAAAAATTTACAGTTTGATAAAAATATACAATTGCTTAAATATGAGTTATGGAAAAAGAAGTCTAGAAGGAGTGTCTGGGCTCCACAGGAGTGGTGACATGGCAGCATAGTGGAGAGGGCAAGAAAAATTCAGAGAGAAAGAGGGAAAGACATAGTGGACAAAATTGATATGAAAATTGATGCAGATGGAAAAATCAGTTTGAACTTAGTTGATTCATGAAGGTACATTTGGTGATGCTGGGCATTTCTCAGGGTATAAACAAGGTTCTGTGGTAGGGAGCCATCATGTGAAGGTAATGCCTTTGCTTGCTGTTTATGAGACATAATTCCTTGCATTTTCTTTTCCCTTGAAGTCACAAGTATCACCACACAGTTCTGGTTAGTATCTGCCTTGTGACGAAATGTAGACTTCACATAATGTCACTGAAGTAAACCGATTAAAAAACATATACTGTGATATTTGGAATACAGTCCTAAGGGAGTGGAGCTACCTAGCCCTTTGGGACTGGCTCTTCTGGAGGGTGGCTAAAGAGAGGCTGGAGTGTGAGCCAATTTACATCATTGCAAATGGGGACAGGTTGTGGAGAGAATTAGTCTCACATATTTGATTACACAAGACCTGCTGTGGTGCCTCCACCTAGGGATGTCTTGCCCTCCAAATGAGCTTTCCAGTGGATGCCAGAAGCCCAAAAGCAGCTGGCTCCAGCACTTCCCTGGGAGTTTATCAAGATAATATGTCCAGAGTAAACTAGCCAGTGGCACTTCTGTTCTGCAAAGCAGAAAGTAACTACAAGCAGCTCCAGTACCAAACCCATCTGACTGGCAGCTGTGTGATCAGCACTAAGCAGGAAGACACAAATAACCCACAGCCTTCTTCTGCCTAAGGGGCTCAAAGCCCCAACAGACAGGAAAAGAACTGTAGCTTGCCATTCTTATCCTTCAAATAGTCAAGTTCTTTTACATGCTATTTTTATTTTTAATTTAATTCCTTTGTTTCCTTATTTAATTATTCATTATTCTTTTTTTGAGGAAGTAGATGGGAGTGTGTTTTAGAAGGTCGGTATCAAAGATGTTCCATCACACTTGAACTAAATCTCTAGTGATTTATATTTAATCCTTTTGAGCCAGCATTGCTTTGGGTTACCAGGCTGGCCTCAGACTCACAGAACTTCTGTGTCACCTTCTGTGTGTCTGAGACTGCAGGCTTCGGCCACCACTCTTCACTTTCTATCTTTCTCCTGTTTTCTCCCTTTTCATTTTTTAAAACATTTTAACTCTGTTTTCTTTCTCCTATTTTTTTCTCTCCAAATTAATTGTGTTTGTATCCTATTTTAAAACACTTCATCAAAAAGGAAATATCAGCTAAACTATTCTATGCATACAGATTTAAAAGACATCGACAATTTTCATCGGCTTGTAGAATCTTTTCAAAAATAAGTCATATTTTTGATCATAAAGTAAATATTTAGTAAATATTAAAAAATTGCAGCAATATCATGCTTCTTATCAGATTAAAATGGAGTAAATCTATGGCAAGAGAACCTACAGAAATTATAAACACGAGGAGGCTGAATAATAGAATTTTGAATGATTAGTGGCTCATTGAAATAATCAGGGGAAAAACTAAAATTTCACACAATCGAATGATAATGGAAACACAATATATCAGAATCTGTAGGGCACCATGAAGGAAGTTCTCAGAGTAAGTTTATAGTCACAGTGCTTGCATGAAAAAATCTAAAAGAGTTCAAATAAATAAGCTCATGATACATTTCAAGGAAAAACTAGAGCCAAAATAAAAACTCAAAACCAAATATGAGAAAGAAATAAGATTAAAATGCAGATTAATGAAATGGACACTAAAAGAGCAATACAAAAGACTAGTGCTACAAAAGTAGTGCTTTGAGAAGATAAATTTTCTAATCCCTTAGCCAAACTAACCAGTGGGAGAAGAATCAAATGAATAAAATTAGAGGCAAAAAGTGAGATTAGTATTAAACAGATACCATTGAAATACAGATTACTAGGAACTATTTTAAAAATTTGTATTTTAATGACCATAAAATGTAAAAGAAATTCAAAAATTTCTAGACCAATAAGAACTAACAAAATAAATTGAGATTATATATAAAACCTAAACAGATCAATAACAAGCAATGAGATTGAAACAGTGATTTAAAAAACTCCTAGCAAAAAAGTGCCCATAACCAGAAGAATTTACTGCTAAAGTTTACCAGATCTTCAAATAGTGAAAACTAGTTTTTCTCAAATTATTTCGTGAAATAGAGAGAGAAGAAACACTTCCAAACTCAGTGTATGTATCCAAAATAACTCTGATACACCAGGCATATAAATAATCAATAAAAACAACAACAACAACAAAAGAAAATTACAGATCAATCTTTGATGAGCACAGATGTAAAAGTCTTTAAAAAGCATACTTGCAAACAGAATTCAGGAATACTTTGAAAATAACATACACCATAATCAAATTCATTTCACCCTGGGGATTCACACATGCTTTAATATATATAAATCAATAGATGCAATCTATCACATAAATAGAATTATTTCGATAGATGTAAAAAATGTTAAATAAAATTCAACATTCATTCCTGAAAAAAATACTTATAGAAGGACCTAACCTCAATATATTAAGCCTAAACATGACAAAGTCATAATCAACATCATGGTGAAAATGATGAATAGTGAAAAACTAAAAGAATTTTCTCTAAAATCAGGAATGAAACACAGGTGTTCACTCTCAGTATTTCTGTTCAATATAATAATTAAAAGAGCCAGAGTAATTAGGCCAAAGAAAGAAAGAAAAGAAGTAGAAATAGTGAAGGAAAATGTCAACATATCACCATTTGGAAATGCTATGATCCTTTATACATAAAAATCCTAGCAACTCAAGAAGACTTTTAGATCTTATAAAAAAATCCAGCAAAGAGCAAGACACATAATTTAGATACAAAAATAAATAACTTTTTCATATGCCAATAATAAACATAATGTGAGAGAAATATAGAAAATGTTCTATTCACAATAGATTTAAAAAACTGGTACTAAATTTAACCAAGAAAGTGAAAATTACAGAGGACTCAAGCAAGAAATTGAATGAGGCACTTATAGGAGGAGAGGTCGTCAATGTTCACAGATTTACCAAATTTTTAAAAGGCCATATTACCAAAAGTGATCTACAGATTCAATGTAATCCCCATTTAAATACCAATGATTTTTTTGTCAAAGTAGAAAAATATCCTAATATTTAGACAAAAGCACAAAAGACTAAAAATATTCAAGACAATCTGGAGCAAAACTAGCAGTGTTGGAGGTATTCTTCTTTTCCATTTCTAAGTAAACACAATATCATAATAATAAAGTTAGTATGGTGTTGGCACAGAAGTAGAAACATAGACCAATGGAATGGAATAGAATACAGGATATAAGATGGATGTGGTACTGCAGGCCTGTAATTCCAGCACATGGGAGGCTGAATCAGTAGATCACCACAAGTCCATGAGTTTTAGGCTAACCTGGTTGCACAGTGAGTTTAAGGTCAGTCTGAAAGATGTAGTGAGATCCTATTTCAGAAAACCAAAAAGACTAAAAAGAATACAAGACATAGAAACAAACCCATGCACCTACAGGTATATGCTTTCTGAGAAAAGGGCCAAAACATGTAATAGAAAATAAAATACCTTCTTAAATAAGAGGTACTGGGAAAATTGAATATGTCTATCAGAAGATTGAAACTGGATTCCTGTCTCTCAGTCTGTACTAAAATCAGATCACATTGTTCAAAACATGACTATAAAACCAGAAAGTTTGGAACTGCTGTATAATAACATAGAGAAAACATTTGAATTTATAGTCACAAGCAATAACTTCCTAAATAACATCTAAAAGCACAGAAAAAAAAAAACAACAAGCAACAACAAATGGGGCTACATCAAATTAAAAATTTCTATACAGTGAAGTAAACAATTGACAAAATAAATACCCAGCCTACAGGAGAAAAACTATTTAATAGCCATTCTTTGACAAACAACTAATACGAAGATTACTTAAAAAATGTAAAAATGTTAGCCCCATAAATCAAAGAGCACAATCAGTAAACGGACACGTGAATTAAAATGACACTTCTCAAAAGAAAAAGTACAAATTGCAAGTATACATATGGAAAAGATTTAACAATTTAACATACTGGGAAATGCAAGTCAAAACTATAATGAGATTCCATTTCATGTCAGTTAGAGTGGCTACCATCAAGACTACAAAACACAGTAACTGGTGGAGAGGATGCAGAGAAAAGGAACTCTTCTGTACCATTGATTTGAACATAAGTCACTATAATAAATATGGAAATCAATGTGCTGTTTCCCTAAAAAACTAAACATAGTGACACCATTTGATCCAGCAACTCCACTCCTTGGTATATTCCCCAAAGAAATTAAAGTCATCATATTGCAGATATACATGAATACCCGGGTTTATCACAGCACAATTCACAATGGCTAATGTATAGATTTGACATAAGTTCCTAAAACAGATGAATGGGTAGAAAAAGTTATGTATGTATGTGAAAACATAATAGACTATCATCCATAATCCATTAATCCATAAAGATTGAAATCATGTCATTTTAAGGAAAATGTATGTATCTGGAAACCAACATTTTCAGTGAAAGAAGCCAGACTCAGAAAATCAAATATAACATGATTTCTCTCAAATATGCAACCTCAGAAAGTAATATTTTTTAAAATACTGATGACATGAAATTAGAGGAAAGACTATTAGAAAAGAGGGAGAGAATTAGGATTGGGGGCAGGAAATGGGAAGTGGGTTTGACGATGAATTATTAAAGTGTGTTACATTGCATGGAAGAATATGTCAAAACAAAACCCATCAATTTTATAACACACACTAATAAAAATGTCCAAATTAAAAATATTACAGCTAAAAACTTATACATCTGAAATTTCAAATAAATGGAGAAAAATGTACTGCAGGTATTGACCAATAGAATTGCTACAACAGTCAAAGAATCAATTAATTTGAAAATAAGTCAAAATGAAAAAGAAGGAAACCTTTTAAAAAATCACTTACACATGATGTGCAAATAAGATATGGGCAAATAGAGACCCAGAACTAAATAAAAAGTGAATAAAAAATACAGTTGAAGTGATACTAGTACAAACAATAAACCTAAAATAAGAACCCAATATTATTTAAATAAAATGAAAATCTGCAGTGTAATGAAAAAAGTAGGTACACAAATGAGGACGATTTTCAACAAAAATTCAATTCAACAAGAATTCAATTTTCAACAAAAATATTCTTCAAAAATAAGGTCAACATCATATTTTCAGATTAATAAAACAAAACAAATGAATATTCTAAAATCACATTAAAATGTGATTCTACATCAATTATTTAAGAATTTTGAAAATGAAATATATATATTATGGAAATAATAATTTTCTTATTTTAGGACTGTATTTAAAAATATTATTCTTTTTATATTAGCGTAAAGGAAATAACATGTATGAAAAAATACTGTAGCGGGGCATTGTTGCTCTGCAGGCCCTTGGAGGTGCAAAGCTTGGAGGACATGTCGAGGAAGTTGGGTGGTGTAGCAGTGTGACAGCCATGGGTATGCCCAAGTCTTCTCTTCCTTCAATGGCACTTGTTCTAAGGAAAGTAGTTGGCTGGCCTCCTCCTTCTGCATCATCTTTGGATTTGACAGCATTCCTGCCACGACCACTCTTCCCAGGCTGTTGCAACATGTGACTGGATGCATGGAGCTCCTACAGCCTGACCATCATAAAAAAGTCAAGAGATTTTTGATACATGTGCCAGTAATTCAATGCCCATGGAAATAGAGAACACCCAGAGGCAGGGCCTATGGGGTAAAAGAGACTGACAGAGGCTAAGCCATGTCCTGGGTCAATGTTTGGATATGAAGGCCAAGACATGGATATTCAAGTCAATGACAGCATTTCCACTAGATAAAAGGCATCCATCTACATAGGCAAAGGATATTAGCAATCCTGCAGTGCTGTGACTACTTCCTGGGTCCTGGAACTTTAGTGATGTCATCGAGGGGTCATAGAACACTGCCAAGGCCTTAATGATAACTGATATCACATCAACCATGGTGCCCAACTGATCACTGCTCCACACAGTGATCTGGTCAACACATAGCTTCCCGTGGTATTTTTTGGTTTGGCTATACACATTTCATTCTTTATCATCCATGACTAACACTGTGAGAAATTTACCTGATTTCAGTGATTCTCCAGAGAGTGAAATCATGAACCATAAACAGAAGAGAAAACATCTAGAAGGCAGACTCTCACCTCAACCTGCAAAGATGTCAAGAGGAGAGGAGAATATGCAAGATGATCTTCAGGGTGAAGACGAGATACTGGCTCCAACTCAATACTACAAAGTGAGGGATATTTCTTACACAACCTCAGAGCACCTCTCCTATGGAGACAAATTTCGTGGTGCAGAAACCAATAAATTACCTCAATATATTCTACATCTACCATCCCGCAAGAGGCCTCTGCATCAATATTTGATGGGGTGTCCGAATGACTCCTTCGTTTCAAGTTCCCATGTACCGTTCAAGTTCGCCAATAACCACTTGATGACCTCAGTATGTACTGAAAGGAAAAGAGTCATGAATGTTTACTACATGTGTGTCCTAACCAAAAGTGGTATCATTATCTTCGAGGATATGGATGGAGAATTAGAGCCTCCCCCTAAAAGGATAAGCATAGCAAAACTTACCTTTCCTGAGTGGATTCCTCCAAAAGTCACCCTCGTAGATGATACACAGTACCTCCTAACTAACAGCGAGGCTCACTGGGACAGTGAGGTCCAAAAGGGATGGGAAGAAGCTGAGAATGCATCAAAGCCTCTGGGTCAGGATACAGGTCTCAGCGTCAAAACACCTCCATGGCTAGTGGGCCTGGAGAGGGGCTTCTGGTGCATGGGCTGCTGCAGTGTCTTCCCCACTCTGGAGAGCCTTATGAAACATGTGGAACGTGGCATTGAGGAGGGCTTTTCTTGCCTTACTTTCCACCTTGCCTTTGTCAGGCTAAGGAGAAAAAAGGAGAAGGAAAGAAAGAGGAACATTAAGAAGAGAAAACAACAATATTAACACAACATCTGGAGGCTCTAGGGAGAAATTTCTGTGGTTTTGTTACATTTATATTTTTAATTTCTTTGTCAATTTTTGCTTTACTTTTTTTAATACATAGAAATTTTCATAGTCTTGACAGAAGAGGTTACAAATAAGATTAGACTTCAGTACCATAAACCTGTGGGCTTAAATCTCTTTCTTCCATTTTACACCTCTGTTCTCTTTCTGAGTCAGTGGTGTAGTCTTGGGAATGGAGATTATAACAGTTACAAATGATAATATTGGTGAGGGTCGTGAGGCACAGGTAAATTTTCTAATCCAGATGGGTTAGGCAAAAATGAGGCCTGACCCTTAAAGTGCTTCTCCATCTGGCAGCCAGAGGGAGCACGGAGTCACTAACAGCTGTCACATAGAGTACCTCACTCTCAAAGCCCTCAGGATGGCCCTGGGTAATTATTCCCAACATTTTCTGGCCATCTGTGTGGCTGCCTGAACGGGCTTGCAGCTGCAAGCCTGACACCTGCTTAGTCCTCCCATGGTACTCTGGTCTGTTTCGGGTAACACTGTGAAGAGGGGTGGAGGACTGGGCTCTCCCAGGGCAAAGACTGAGGAGGGATCAGAGCACACTGATGATATCTATAAATCCCCAAACTTCAACATCCATGATCTCATTTGGCACCACATCAGGAGACTTCTGGAGATCAGGAACAATCTCCATTTTAGCTCCCTCCATTTCCCAGAAATGTTCAGCGCTGTCAATCAAGCAGCTGCTTCTCCTAAAGTATGGCTACTCTGTCACCACAACAGCTGTGGCCATCCTATATGGCTAAAGACCCCCAAATAGCTCTGAGACATACTTGTCTTGGCCACAGCAGAAGTTTGAGGGAGCTTGTTGGTTCCTACCTCCATAGGAGCAGCAAGAGACAGAAGGCTCCATCTGCGAGGAAAGGTCCACAGTAGACACTCATATGCTGGTACCTTGATCTTGGACTTCCTACCCTCTAAAATTGTGAGGAATGCTTTTCTGTTGTTGATAAATTACCCACTACAGAATTTGTTACATAAGTCCAAATGAACATATAGACATTTCCTCCACCATTTTTGCCCTGATACCCTCTTTCAACCCTTATGTCTTTAACACAGTACTATTCCTGGGAGAAGTTTTTGTTCTTTGTTCCCACAGCCTCCTAACTTCCCATTCGTTCCTTATATCATAAAATATGACTGTTGCCTTGTCTCTTATCACATGGCCTTTTCAATCTCCTTGCTTTGATTTTTTTTCTGCTTCCTTGGATTCTGACCTAGTGTGCTCTGTGTTCTCAATTTCGCATCTCAATCCTCTTAGCCATTATAGACTGACCCTTTCCACTCATGTAGCTTATCTACCATGTATGATATTCCCCAACCCATAACTTCAATCATAAAATATTTCCCACGGCATAGAACCAGATTCCTACTACATCCTACAAGTATATTATAAGCACCTCAAGATCAACATTTCCAATCCTAAGATTGTTATCTTACTTCTGAAACCTGGTCTTCCCCTTTGTAGTATGTGTTTGTATAAACTGTACAACTTTACTCATTTGCTGAAGCTAGACTCTTGAAAGTCAATATATGTAATATTTATATATTATATATATATATAATATATATATATACATATTCCCCTTTTGTCCCTACATTAAGAGGAATCCCTTTCTGCAAGTTTTGAATGTAGCAGGTGCTCTTCAAATAGTAACTTCAGACATGCTACTTCTAGCCCTTTTTTGGAAATTAGTTGTGTATATCAGTTAAATAAAATAATAGTAAAAACATCATTTTCACACACACACACACACTGTAGCAAAAGGAGTGTAGAAACCCAAAAATTATGTTCAGGTTCTGAAATTTCATGTGAAGTACTATAGACTAGAACATATTAATGATAAGACAATTGTTGAAGTTCAAAGCTATACATTCTATGCTTTAAGTACATCATTGAAAGTACAAACCACAGGGCAGGGGATTTAGCTCAGGGGTTCTGCTGCCTGCCTTGCAAGCTGCAGAATCTGAGTTCAATCCCTAGTACCAAAAAAAAAAAAATGTACAAGCCACATAGGACTAAGATGCATATGAAAATTAAGTGTTGAGAATACTAAGCATTTTTTATAAAATAAGTAATAAAAGACTAGGGGAAAAAAAAGAAGACAAAATAAAAATTGGGACAAACTTTAAAATAACAGAATGGTAGGCCTGCATCCAAATAAATCAATATTTTCCTTCTATTCTCCTAGAAAAAATGAGACTAGGTGGAAAAAATGTAAACAAAGCTTTTTGTAAATAAGGAGGGGAAGAAGCGTTGAAGGGGGGAGGGCAATGGGAAAAAAGAATACTCAAGGTATATGTTGTGCAGGTACAGATTCCACATGATGAATGTTATTATGTATATCTAAAATGGATCAATAAAATTGTTTTCTAAAATAAAGTACATATTTTCATTAGAAAACAATAACATAATCAACCAATACACTAAATGTAAATGGGAACATGCATTCAATTAAATGATGAAGAGTATCAATCTATATCCAGAGTGAAAAAGGAAAAGTATACCTTGAACAATCAACAATATTTAATTTACTTAAGATATATATTAATATATGAAAGTATATGGTAGGTTGTAAAAGAAGGAAAGGAAACAGGAAAGGATGAAAAGAGGAAGGGAGAAGGGGAGTCAGGGAGAAGGGGAATCAGGGAGGGAGGGAGAAAATAAGGGGAAAACAATGACACTCCATACAAACAATAAATGTGCAAAAGCAGAAATGGTTGTAAATTTAAACGCAATGTGCATTAACTGCAAAAGTGATATTTCAAAATTACAAAAAGGATTTTATTTTTAAAGAAAATAAGATATTATAAATTTATCTACCAAATGGTAGGGCTTTATATTACATAACGTGAAAGTGGACCAAATGCAAACAAAATAATGATAATAATAAGAAGAACATATGCACAAAATTTTAAAAAATATTTTATTTATTTTTGGGGGGGGGGACTGAGAATTGAACTAGGGACCTTGCGAAGCAGGCAGCGGAACTACTGAGCTAAATCCTCAGTCCGATTTTTAAAAATATTTTAACACCTTTCTCTAAGGAACCAAATAAAATAATACCAACAAATCAATAATAATATAGAAATCTAAATAACATGATCAACCCTCATTTTAACTATTGGATAGAAATCTCTGAAGTTAGAGAATGTACACTGCACATGAATTCATTATATTAAGTCTTTAAATACATTACCTCAGTTATTCCTCAAAGCCACATGATAAATGTGTGATATGATTTGGATGTGAAATGTCTCCTAGGAGATCTGTACTGAAGGATTGTTCACCAGCCTGGGACATTTTTGGGAGGTGGTAGAACTTCATGAAGAGCTGCCTGGTGAAGGAAGTGAGGTCATTGGAGTTATGTGCTAGACATGACCCTGGGTCCTCTTCTTTCAGTCTTTGCTTCCTGGTTCCAAAAGGAGAGAAATCATCTTCTCTGTGAGCTCCATACCATGATTTACTGCCTCACCTCAGGTCCAAAGAAAACAAGGCCAATTAATCATGGACTGAAAAATCTGAAATCATGAGGCAAAAAATATTTCCTGCTTATCAGTTAATTTTCTCGAGTATTTTGTCACAGCTACAAAAATCAACACACAATTCACAATACTTATACAAAGAATTCATTTAGAGGCAATGGACTAGGAAGGTCCTGATTATGCCAGTGTTATATATTATGTTCCATTAAGTGTGAATTTTAAAACTAATCTTCCAAAGTACTGAGTCATAACTATTTGCCTGGAAATAGAAGGATAGATTCAGAAAACAAAAATTACATTTGACGTCTGCACTCAGTTGGAATATAATCACATGACAGACCCAGTATTTAGAGATACTAATTGAAGCCTGATGGCTCTGATCCACCTAGTAGTTATTAAAAAATAAAATCATCCAATAGTTTAGCTTATTCTTATGGAAATAAGGTCATTTAAAAGGCTTTTTGTTAAACAATTTTATAAATTGATGTTATCTTTTAGTTCCTTGAGAAAGTTTCAAAATTATGTTTTAAAACCATCCCTGAAGGATATGTAAAAATATTAAAGATTTTGTAGATACAAAGAGGGTGTAAACTACTTAAGCAAATTGTTTGGCAAACTACAAGGAATAAGAACACTGTGGCACACTCCCTGCCTGTTTTTATACCTAAAATTTTACTGGGGCATAGTCACACTTATTCTTTAAATGTTGTCTATGGATATTTCTTCTTATAATGTCAAACTGGAGTAGTTGATGCAGAGATCATGTTGACTATTAAGCTCTCCTTCCTGTCTCTGTGCCCTTACCAAAAAACAACAAAAACAGTTTTGCTGATCCCTTGCATCCAAAAAGCACACCGATATTTAAGTGTATAATATGAGAGAGAAGGGTTCTCATTTCAAGTTTTGATATATAACTAGATTCACTGTAAGAGACGTTTTTCATTTATGCATTAGTAATTTTCTTCACAGTGGAAGAATGAGCTAGTTGGTTGGTAAGGGATATTTGTTGGCATTTGTTGCTTCAGTGAATAGAGCTAATTTATTAAGAGGATAGATAATCTGAGTTTTCAGTGTTTCTCTGTTTTTCTTAATTTTTCTCTTTCCATTTTCTTCTTTGTGTTGTTGTTTATTTGTTTCTTATTTTTCCCCATGATTATGAGTGAATAATCCTAGATAACTATAACTGCTCTGTGGATTCTCACTTTCCTGACGGGCTGTAGCATTAACATGTCTGGAGGAGCGGGGATTATTTGTAAGTCTATGAGCTTCACATTTCCAAGAGAAGTTCCTACCCAACTGCACCAGTAATGAAGGTAATATCCCACCTACTGACTCCTCACTTACTGTTTGCAGAACTGTGATTGGGAAGAAGAACGTGACTCACTTGGCATTTATGATTCTAAGAACTCCAGTGTATCAAGTGATACACAGATGTTGGAACTTAAATTGTTCTCCTAATGAGACAAATTACCACATAGTTGCATAGTTTATCTTTACATTTTAATATTAAAATGCATATGATGGAATAAAAAAGATGAAAAGAAAACAATTTAGAAATAATTTTGAAAAAAGAATAATGTAACTGACTAAGAAAATCCTTCAGAGGTAGTGAAGATTGTGTATATTGAAAAGACAGAATTTTGAAAATCTGCCTGTTTTAGAATCCAGCCAAAGTAAAATGAGAAGTTACAGGTATGCAGCTGTGAAGGAATGGTGTCCATCTGAGTATAGAATACAGGAGCAAAACTGGATCATTCAACATGAGCAAGAGCATCAGAATGCTGAGAAAACAGAAAACATCAACTGCTTTGATATAGAGAATTATTTATTTTATGATCAGGCTTCAATTTTCTTCATCAAAATGATTTAACTAGCTCTCCTATCCTTAAAGATAAGTGTAATTCAGATGGACCTCTATTACCATCTCAGGGATTTAATGAGTTCTTTTGACACTATAATCCTGAGCACAGCAATTTGTTAAAAGTATTGTAACTTGACTAAATTAGAGGCATGAAGGTAAAATTATTTTTTTCTTAGACCTTTAAATGGACAATATTTCCCAAGAGGCATCATACTGGAAAACATCATTTTTGGAGCCAGGTATGGATTTCTAGAAATGTCCAGGGAAGAGCCTCTGTGATCATTGGAGTAAAGCAGGGGAGGCCAAGTTGAAAAATAAAGCAACTCTTTCACATAGCTGAATGTCCATTTTAAAATGTGTTTTATATCAAGTCCAAATCTTTACTTTTGTGAAACAGGAATTCTTTTTTATGTAAACCAGTCTCTATTGCTTTATATGGGATGGTATGTGATCAGAAATATTTGGGATTTTAACATTGCTAGTGTAAAATTCTGACATACAATACTGTAAATATTAATCAGTTTTGTTTTAGTTGTCAGCGAACTCTGTAGTTTTTGAGTCAAAAGTGTGAGTCAGGGAACAGTGCTTCTGAAAACCTTTAGATAGGCAAAAACTTTTCCAAACCACACAATTCACTCTTAACTATGTTATTCAATGACCAAAACAGGCAGAATAATGTTCCTTCAATATTTCCACATCCTAATCCTTGAATCCTGTTTATATACTACACTATGGTGAAAGGATTTTTGGTATGATTACACCATGGAAACTGACAGGAGGAGATTGTTTTGTATTGCTGCAGTGGGCCTAATTTAATCATGGATCCCTAAATGTTAAAAAGTTTTCTTGTTAGTTACAGAGAATGATAACTTCCAATAAATAGTCATTGAGATGACTCATTAAAGACTTTGAAGTCAGAAGAAAGAAGCCCAGATATGTTAATGACCTTTAGAATTTGGAAAGGACAAGCAGATTCTCCCTGGAGAATCAAGAGAGGAGCATATCCTGCTAATACTTTGGTTTTAGCCAGATGGGATCCATATCCAAATTCTGACCTCAAGAACTTAACTTTAAAAATGATATTGTGGTAATTTGTTAAGTTTCAGTATGAAACTAATACATTGTCCCTCTCTTTGTTTGCATTTTCCAGTATTTGCTTTAAATCATCAACTATTACATTTGGAGAAGTTCATAGGTTAATCTCATATTTTAGATGAGATATTGTAACCAATTATGAAGACTAATCTAAAACCAAGCATATGATACAGAGATTTAAAGGTAAACAATCATCAGGCATTCATTGTCTTGAGACAGTGGAGAAAACAAGTAAGAATCTGATCAGATTTTGGAATCCTGATTACTCCATCATGAGCTTCAAAAGTGGACTGCAAGAGCAAATGAGCTATTTCTCTTTCCCAGGTGTGTGGTCTGCTCAGTAACCAGTATTTGCCACTTGTCTGCATTCTGCAGCCTTAAACATAAAAAGCCAGGTCATTAATAGATGTTCAGACAAGTAAGGGGTCTTTACATTTAGCTGTAACTGTTAGCTATAGCTTAACATTTAACATTTTTATTTCCTTTTATTTAATTTTTCTTTAGTGTCATGTACTAGTCATTCAGACTTAGGATTCTGGCTGAGGATTTCCATGAGTTTTTCAAAGGGTCAAAGCGTTCTCCAAGCTGATGTGTGGAATACACCAATTAATGTACAACTCATGGACAAACTCAACTTACAAAAATAGACTCAGAAATATCCTCCATCCAGAGTGGGCCTGACCAACCTGAAAACAACCAGAAATAAGTATAAATGGTCCTTAACTTACATTGATGGTTCAACTTACTGTTTGTTTTTCTTTAATTTTATTATGGTGTGAAGGTGATATGCATTCAATAAAAATCATAGTATGAATTTTGAATTTTGGTCTTTTCCCAGGCTAGCAATGTGGGACAATGATACCTGCTGGTTAGTGGTAGCAACAGGAAGTCTAACTCTCTGTCAGCCAAATAATCACAGGGATCATTACATTCTACAGTGTACTGTGTTGCTAAGCCATTATGTTTGGTATGTTCAGCATATTAAATTCATTTTCCACATACAGTATTTTCAATTTACACTGGAGTTTTCTGGACTTAACCCCACTGTATGTCAAGAAGCTTCTGTACACAAAATTGAGTTAGGAACAGTACCAAAGCAAAAAATATCTAGTTGAAAGAATACATTTTCCCAGCAACCCAAGGAGACAATCATTACTATACATGGAGCTCTAGACATTTTCCCATCACCTAGGAGACGGCATTTTAGTGAAAGAAGTACAAGGAGTGAGAGACAACCTAAATCAAGAGACCTCTAACTTTTCATAGAGTTACAGAGTAAATATTTCATAACATGTAGTACATGAGGTCTGTGTTACAAATACACACATGAACAAGTGTGCTGCTCAGCTATTTTATCCAAAAGCAACTGGGAGTATAAATTAATGGGTATGGCTGTAGTTTTAAATTTAAGTCCGGGGAGTTTGGAACAAAATGAAAAAAGGTCTGATTACAAGTAGAGGATAAAACTCAGTGTTTCAACCTCTGCCAAGCAGGTATAAAATAGGTAGATAACTGAAAACTTGGATGGAAAAAAAATACTCAAATGAATAATAGAAAAAATATTTCACTAAAAATAATAGTAAAATATTTCACTTTAGTTTTTCTCCTTACCAAATGTTATCCAACATGCTGTAATCACCAGATTTTTACTGTGATTTTGAGGAAAATAAATCTCAGTTGCTTAGAAAAATAAGCACACGTTTTATTTTATCTTGTTCAGTACATCAGCAAGAGTGGCTCTACTTTGGCATAAAGAGTACAGGTCACATCTCCTCCATGAATCTTTCATCCCAGGGTCAATTGACACCCCAGATAGTCTTATGGTAAATCACAGAAAAGCAAGAGTGGTGTAAATTTAAAACTTTATTTTACGACTATATCCTGACTTCAATCTACATGCTTTTGGCAAGATAGTCACTGAGTATTAGGCCAATGTCACAGAGATGTATGCTATGCTCCGAGTGGAAGTACTGCAAAACCATATGACAAAGAGTATGAATATATAATTTTATTTTTTGGAGGGAGTATTTGTTGAACGACATCAAAATGGATGGGTGCAATTAATAAAATGAATCAAAGTTATATATTACATCAATAAAGAAAAACTTCACCACCAATATGCATTCACCCTTAGTTTTCAAAATCATTTCAACATATTGAAATAAAAATGTTATAAGTACAAGAAAAATTGATAAATGCATATTTGTCATGGTATAATTAACAGATACCTTTGCTCTCACCATGTATCACTTAATAAATACAAATAGAAAATGTCACTCAGCAGATATGCTATTTGCTATTTCCTCATCTTGTTACAGGAGATTTAATGTTTCTAAAGTTACATCAATTTAATGTCTCTCTCACAAGATCTATAAAAGAAACAGCACTTTGTTAAAACCCATGCATTGTTAGCAAAAAGCCTGGTAACAAAAAGAACTTACATAATTTCTTCTCAGGTAGTATCACATGGTTTCTCTTATAAGAGTAGCCCAATTTTAAATAAAGAGCAAAATAAAAATAGATAATTGGAAGTAGAAAGCTAGATCTTTCTAAATGGGAAGACGATCCGGAGATGGAGGGAGAAAAATGGGAGGAAAGGGAAAGGGGATGATAGAAGGAATTAAGAGGTGTTATGTGAACACACCAACTCCAAACAAGAAATGTAAATACTATGTATGTTAATATGTACTCTAAAAATAAAGAGCTAAAAAATTTTAACTAAAATAGTATACTTATTTGAAAATAAATAAAACAATCTGGACTTGACAAGCATCAAAACATACATCATGGAGGTAAAAAATGATCATTAAAATTAAAATCCTGATAACAAAGAATGCATGCTTATGCAATATTCACGAAATATGTGAAAAATTTCTAACAGAGAAAAAGAAAAACTCAATAAATTCCCACAAAAAATTAAGACAAATTTTTGTCACAATAAAGCATCATAGATGAAAATTGATATTAAAAGTCTTTTTACCACCTTCAACTCCATTTTGAAAAAGATATGAAAGTTGAAACTGCAAACTATCAAGTAAAACCTAAGAACACTAAAAAACTCTATGAAAAAAACGTTTTTTCAAGAACGAAGTTTAACTAGAGTAAAATTCCTTAAAATCAAAATTAAAGTTTAGAATTCTTTCAAGAAAAAAGTTTAACTACAGTAAAATTCCTTAAAATTATTGATACGTACTAGACAATAAATAAAATATAGTAAAATAAACTTAGAATAAGCAAAGCAAATAGTAAAATAATTATGCAATATGAAATTAATTAGAAAGATTTGAAGGCAGAAATTTTAAAAATTATTATTAAATAAAAAGCTGATTTATCATATTAGATGAGATAAAAATTTCTGATTCCAATTAAGAAAACATCTTAGAAAAAGTGAGAGGAGGGGCTGGGGATTTAGCTCAGTGATTTCGCCGCCTGCTGCGCAAGCTCAAGGACCCAAGTTCAATACCCGGTACCAAAAAAAAAAAAAAAAAAATGAGACAAGTTGTTTTAGGAATTACAATGTGGAAAAGTTTGGAATATGAAAGTTTTTCCATGATATTATTCATAAATGCATACACAAACAAGGGAGAAGTAGTTGAATTTGATATTTAATTTATGATAGAATGTTTGCTATTTAGTTGCTTTAGGAAAGGCCTTAAAGAAAATCTTTAGGAGCTCTTGTGCTTGAAAAGTATGTTTGTTTACTGCTTCATTGAAGTATTCAGGCACTCCAATGACTGTCCAATAAAACCTTTTCTTTATTCTCTTGCATTCAAGGGAACCAAGGTAACTTGTTGCTAGTGAAAAGAGGCTGCTGTCAGAGATCTGTAAAGAGATGAAAAATATCAGATAGCAGAGTCAGATTCCTGGATCTAATATTTCCAAACACTTCAAAATACTAATATGATGACTATTTCAACTCTCAAAAGTTTAAATAAAGAATAAATGTAGGACTTTCATGTGATCCTCCTAAAGGAATTACTGCTCAGAGTCATAGCACTAACATAGGCAAAAGCCATCTTACAAAGTAATATTTTCAAAAATACACCTTCAAATTCAGAAAATTTTACATTCCTTTGATAAATGTTGCATCATTTTGGAAAGGATAGAAAATGAAATTGTCAGAGGACTAGTAGGATCATAATCTTACTTAGCATCATCTCTTTTCCAAATGAACTTCTGCAATTATATTTTTTCACATCTTCTTTCCTTTTATTGAAAAAAATTAGAAAATGGTATTTAATAAAGGCCATAAACACATCAACAAGGATATACTAGTGGAAAACACAGACAATATAAAACTAAAAATGCCAGTTCTTTTTAAATAGTTAAGTCCAAAAAATGTTACAGGTAAATCTGTTTTAAACAAATGAAAAACTGTTTTCTTTAAGCCTTCCCCTATATAAACATATACATAGTCACAAAAATGGTGTGTGATAGAAGCTTCCATACACAGGACATTGTATCCTGAATTCTTCAGGGAAACAGTTGCTGAAATATGAATTAACACAAAGTCAGCAACAAGTTAATGATTTTTAAAAACTGATTCTTAAAATGTCTTGCTTTATTCTAAGCCATAAACAATTTGTTCTATTCTTCAATTTTTTTCACTAAATTTTAACCAGAATTATAATTCAGTATGGCCAGAGAAAAGTAAAATAGTCACAGTGAAGAAAAAGGATTTATAAAATTTTCCTAATTCACCTGTTTCAAGAACAGAAAATTTTGCAAACACTAAATTGATGGCAATTGATTAAAGATGATGCAAACTTTGGATTATATATCATAACATACATAAATGCTTACACGTGTATTTTTATGCAAGGATAACAAAATGATTTTCCATTTAGTATGGTATTTGCAAAGTCATCTATAGTTTTTAAATTGAATAATATCTTATCCAAAGTCTGCCAAATGTTATCTACATCTCATTGAAAAATTTTAAGTAATATATCATTGCAAGTTAATTTCATTAATTGGACTAAATTAGGAAACTTTTGGAGAGGTGATTAGATCATGGGCATGTTATATTTATCAGGGAATTAATCCACCTATGTTCTTACCCAAATCTGGTATTAGAAGGTGAGACCCAATTAGATGAGGTGGATCAAAAGGGAAAGCCTTTGGAGGATATATTTCTCACTGGTCTTCTTCAGCTGTAATCTGTTTTCCAGACACAATGAAGCAAAGTTTTGATCCATCATGTCATTTGGCTATGATTCTCCTGCCTTAAATCTAGTCAATAATTAACTGAAACCTCTGAAGCCAGGATACAAAGTAAACCTCACTTTCTTTATATCATGGTTGTCAAGCATTTTTTTCCAGCAAAGGAAAAGCTAATCAGTGCAGAAAATTGCTACCAGAAACAGTAGTTTCTTATATGACTATACCTTACCATGTGATTCAGAAATCATTGGCAGTAATTTGCAAGAAGAGTTTGGAAAAGTTTGGAGAAGCTCCAAAATGTTGTAAGCCAAGGTTGATGAGTAATTCTGGTCAGACCTCAGCAAAAGAGTGCCAAAAGGAAATCAGAGATCAGAGGCCAGGCTCATGAGATTCTGGTTTGCAAAAAGAAATCCACTGGGAAATGGACTCAAGAACATTGGTGTCACATTCAATCAATTAACATGGCGAAATTGAGCCTATGTTCTAAGACTTTGCTGATGGCTAACTTGAAGGAGTACAGACTAATTCATCTGATGGAGGAAATTTCAAGCCAATCCAATATTCAAGGTGTGGCATGGGTTCTGCTGGCTACTTTTATCCACATTTGCACTATAATGAAAAACAAGAACAATAAGCACAGCAGGAAGATATGAAAAACTTGAATCTAGGCCAGAAAAGAAACACAGGCGATGTTAGGGACAAAAAAAGTGTGGTTGTTGAAGAGATTAATGCAATTAAAAGTGTTCATTGGGGCCCCTGCTTCAGCAAGGTTGCCTAGTGAATTAGTTCCCAATGATTCATTTTATCAAGTTCAGCCTTCCAGATACTGAGAGGTCACTGCAGTCCAAAGGGGCCTGGCTACTGATTGAGGTTGATTTTGCCATTTTCCATGCATGGCTGGTTTTACCAACATGTATTAGGCAAGAACTGTCAATTCAGGGAGATTATCAAGCAGATTTCAAAGGAAGGCTTGAGAGGCCAGGAAAAAATACATGATAGAGTCAGAGTCCCTGGCAGGACTCCTTGAAAGAACAGTTTGTGGGCTGTGAGAATGAAGCAAGGTGCACTGCAGAACCCAGGTAGTTGGAGATGGAAGAAATGTGGAAAATCTGCCAACAAAATCTACAGGCAGAGAGAAAAGCCTCCCAAGAGTGAGCAAATGTCAGTTGTAAAGAGCAAAGCCATAGAGATGGGACTATCTAAGCCCTCTGACTCCAAGATAACAACAATTATTGCAGACATAGACTGTTTTTGTAAATTTTAATTAGAGTGAAAATTTGTGGGAATAAAATTTATTGGCTTTTTGACCATAATCTTTTATCACTTTAGTAGTTCCTAAAAATATAACATAAATGAATATTCTAAGAATGGATCCTTAGACCATAAAGTTGTTACAGAATAAAGAAACAACTGGAAGTCAATGTACTAGCTTATCAAAGTCAAATCCCCATTATAATCATTAATGACTTCTTCACATCTTCATTCTTAGGGACTACAAAAATTTTTAATCAATTGAGGTTTAAAAGTCACAAATAGAATTATGTCTGTCAATTCAATTCAATTCTCCAGATTAGGTGGTAAAACATTATATCATCTTGAAATAATCTAAGATGGTAGTTCAAATTTGACTGTCATAAAAACATATCAAATTATGTAGTGTTACAGAAAAAACAATAGCTTCTGTAAATTACCAACTGTCTAATCCCCACAGTCTGTGAAATTCTTACATTGTTTGACAAACAGAAATTTTTGGGTTGCTATAATTTGGATCTGGAAGGTTTGTCAAAGGTCTAAGCGTTAAAGGCTTGGTCCCCCATTTATGGCACTTTTGGTGGAACTTTAAAAAAGAAACATGTACTGGCCTAGTGGGAGGTCTGAAGTGATTGAGAGGATGTTCTAACAGTTTTCTAGGTCTTACTTCTCTTCTTCTGCATCCTCTTGTCACCTTGGCAATGAGGTGAATAGATCTGTCACATGCTGCTTCTATGATGTGCTCCTTCACCATGTACCCAAAGCAATGGACCAATAATCATGGACTGGAACCTCCAAAGCTGTAAGTTAAAGAAATCTTTTCTCTTCCTAAATTGGTTTAACCTAAATGTTATTTTTCCTTTAATGGAAAGCTGATTTACACAGAAATGTAATCCAGATGAAATTCTAGATTATCCAGTTGGGTCCAAAGTAACTACATGAATCCTTAACAGCAGAGAATAGTGGTGACAAAAAGACCTGTGAACTGGATTAAATAATACTATGTTGCTGGTTCTGTAAATGTTGAAGAAAACATTTGGATTTCTGATTTATGAGAGTAATACAGTAATAAATTTAAGTTAATTTCAGTTACTAAAATTGCTGAAATTTGTTATGACAGGAAATGGAAGGTGCCACATATAGCTCATATAAATGTATCTACTGGTAAATGGAGAACAATGGTGAACAAAGATTAACAAAGCAATTGATTTTCTTGCAGAAAAAGAACAACACATTTAATTTCTACCTTAGTGATATATCAATTCTTACAGGTTATGTCTAATGTAGTCTACAAGGTCCAAAACTTCACCATAAAAGAGCATCATCCTGCTTCACCACTCAGATGCTGTCATGTCCCTAGGGGTTGAAAGGTAGAAAGGAATAAACACTTAACCTTTTTCAACATCTTTATTAAAGAATAAAAAACTATGTGCCTAAAAAGAGCTGCTGGCACCATCTAGTATTCAGTGGAACAGTGACAGAATGGCATTGGTATACACATTGCTGCATATTAATTCCCTATGGAAGAGGATCAATGTTGAGAACTTTGAAGGCAGACTCTAACATATTTCCTAATGGAAACCATTTTCTTGACACTACAAATATCACATCTTTAAATTCATTTCTTTATCAGAGACAGAACCTTTACTGTTTCATGCTTCTGAGTAAGAGGCTTTAAAATTACTGACTTATGGTCAGTCCTATAATATACAAAGAGTAGCAGATTGTGGATTAGAATAGTATCAAAGAAGATAATTACAAAAGAGGAACCAAAATATTTTGATCAAATTATAGATCACCAATGATCTCTTCTACTTCTGAAAATAGATCTAAAATTGCTTTGGAACTTTAGGGAAAATTATTTTACCATTTGGAAATGCTTAGACTGTTCCTTGAGCTGTTCATCACTAAATAATGTTATTAACCATCATTACCATAATGCTAGATAAGCCCTGCAATACTCTTATCAAAAGTTATAAAAAGAGCATGGCTTGTAAAAGGTCTGAAAGTATTGATGCATTTTATGTTTATAAATTTATTCTGTGATATGCATGCCTCTGCAAGGTTGATGCTTCACTGTGAACTCAAATTCCATTTTTAAACATGATTCAAATTGAGAGGTCTTTTTAATGATGACTGGACAAGCATACTGTATAATTATTCAGGATTTGATTTGCATTCTCTTATCATCTTGGTCTTGCAGATTGATTAGATGTCTCCATACAATGTGGTATAGAACCTGAATTGATTACCTGAATTTGGTGCTTTATTTCCCATAGTAAATGGCAGAGTTAGCTCTACGTAATTTAGAAAGTAGGAAAGAATAATTACCTTAAGTATAGACATTATTACAAAAAACAGGATGTTCACAAAGAATTGAAGTGGTAGAGAAACCAGATTTTCATTGAACCAACTCCCAGAAACATACTACACATACAACTCCAAAGTCACTAGCTGCCACTGCTGCCACCAGATTCACACAACCAAGACACTTATTTTTAACAATAAAATTAATTTCATCCTAAATGTTTCTCATGTAATTAAATTCTATGAGATGCCATTCCTGGAGGCAACAGAGGCTTTGACATTTAATTCTATTGCCTTTATTCTATGTGTCAAAGATGCAATGTATTTCAGGAAGAATTATCAGAATTTCATACCTCGGGGCCGGGGATTTAGCTCAGTGGTTCTAGCACCTGCCTTGCAAGCGCAAGGTCCCAAGTTCAATCCCTGGTACAAAAAAAAAAAAAATCATACCTAACCAAATATTCAGATCCTGATTTGTAAATATTTTTCTCCAAAGAAAGAAACTAGAATTTTTCAAAAAAGTAGTTGATTTTTAAACTAGTTTAAGAAAATACACAAGGAACCTGGAACATGTTTTAGTGTTGGGAGAGAAGCACAGGAGTAAAGGGAAGTAGAAGAAGGATAATGGCAAACAAATTACCTGAAAAAGTTCTCAATAATCAAAGTTGGAAAGATTTAAACAATGATTTAAGTAGTATAGGGTTGGATTATAACTGAGAATATGAAATACATATACTAAATCAATAATGATACTGATTAAATAAATAAATTGAAAGAAGAAAATGTCTTCCTTTTAGAAAAATTTTAAATAGTATATGTAAGTTCTTCCACATTCACGAGATAAAGCTTGATTCCCTGTTATGGCTTGTGTTTAGATGTCCCCCTAAAGCCTCATGTGATCATAGATGAGGCTTCTTCAGAGGTGGCTGGATGTAGAGTGCGCGATGCTGGAATTGATTCATGGTGCACTGCTACACTCAAGGATGTTAGGATTAAAGGTGTGAGTGCTACCTTCCCTAGGTAGTATGAGTAAGATAAAAGGGGCAGGAAGATGCTGTTAAGGTCCTTTGGTGCTTTTGCTACCTTGTGGGTACCATGAACACTACCAAGTGATCACACAGCATTACCAGTAGGAGGTCATATTGATAACATAAGATATTATGTAACAATATCAGACACATTGAATTTGAAGATATTCTGCAAAATATCTGGCTATTACTCTTCACACCTTTCAAGGTCACATGAAATAAGTAAAGTCTGAAGAAATCTTATAGTTAGAGGAAATAGAAGAACTATGAATAAATAAAATTTGTTCATCTGGTCTGATCATGAATAGTAAAAAGACATTAGTGAAAGCTGATTCAGTCTAATAATCTATGGGGTTTATGTCATAATGATATCCTAATTTTTTTAGCTTTTTGACAAGTATTCCATGGGTACATATAATGTTATAGATTAACATTAACATTAGGTTATATACACTTTTAAAAGGCACTTGTGCACAATTTTGCCTCTCTCTGTGTATCTGCATATGTGTATACATTGTCTGATTTTCATTGCACAATATGGAACATTCAAAGACAGAAGTAGAATATTTTCTTTCCTTTCCATTCAAACAAAAATTTTATATTCGAAAATTCAAAAATATTTGCCTATAAAATATTCTGGGCCAAATATCCTTTTGATCTATAATACTTGGACATTCTTTCAGTTTAGCATGCTATTATTTTTCTCATTAGATCTTCTATTTGTGCAATAAATATCTCTTTGCTAAAGTAATAGGACAGCTAAGTATTAAAGGTAAGAAAATCTTATATTTTTACAAATTATTTACTTATGAGAGGGAAAAGACCAGATATAATTTAACTGGAATTGTAAATCTCATTTTTAAATTTTCTAGTATGTACTTATTTTGAAGTGTCCCCCAACTGGAAAAGGAAAATGCTATTTCAAGTTTCCATAACATATCAACCTTGTCTTTTAAGAATTAACTTTATAAAAGTTAACTTATAAAAGTTTAAAATTGAAGTTTCACTTTCTATGTATCATCAACCAATAAGCCAAAATTTACTCTCTCTGTATGGCAATTTATTTAAGTATAAGTGTGACTGTAGTACAGAATAACATGTGTTCAGACTTAGGTATATGGGGTTCATCATCTACAACAAACAGAATTCTCAGGAGCCTCTCATGAATATCAGAGCATCTAACAGACAGTGGAGAGCCAATCCAGATGATCCATCAATACTTTAAATTCCTTTTATTAACTGCATCAGCATAATAGTTATCTAATTTAAATTTTATTAAAGTAGCAATGTCAGAGGAAAAATGTAGTAATCCAGATCTGACAAAGTTCAAATATAATTCTAACCTTGTCTTTAGAATTTTAAATATTTCAAATAAATTAATTTATCACTTATATTTGCCTTAGGATATCTTAGTTTGCTTTCACTAACCAATTAAATAATGGAATGAAGAAAATTGGTTGGATTAACCTTAAAAATAACTTGAATCTGTTTGTAACAGTATAAAATTTCTCTGAATAATTTCCTGTTGTAATTGTTTATTTTGAAATTAAATAGAAGCAAAATAAATTCCTATTTATTAAAATATATAATTTTCACATAATTTCTATCCACAGCACTGCAAAATATTTTTTTGGCAGCTAAACTTTACAATAATTTATTATAGGTGTTTTAGTCTATTTGGGCTACTATAACAAAATACCGTAAATTAAGGAGGTTATAAACAACAGAAATCTATTGTCGATAGTTTTGAAGGCTATAAATTCACGAATGAATGGACCAGCTGACTCACTGTCAGGAGAGGTCCAGGTTAGGTCAGATGGGATCTTCTACATGTCTTAAGGAGGGAAAGGAAGAAGCAAGCTTCATCAGGCATCATATAAAGGCACTAATCTCACTAACAGAGGATCTGTTGACCTCATAACTTTGTTACTGTGCAAAGATACAATGTCTGAGTACCAACATGTTGAGAATTAGATTTGAACAATTGAATTGGAGAGGAATACGACATTCATACTACAGCAACAGGTAATTCTTTCTTTGCTATTCACAATTTGACTCTCTGTCAATGCTATTTAACTATGTTTCCTTTCTTAATTTAACACCCACAAGAATTTTCTAAAACATAATAATAATAAGGTGTACCTATTTTCTTTATTCAAAACATATGAAACTTAAAATGGTTAAGGTGTGCATAGACTACTTCTTTAACACACCATAATACATGGTTAGCATTCATAATTTTATTTTCCTGTGAATATGTGAGTGTTCAAATTTATCCCAAATATCTACCCATAATTGTTTGTCTTTTTCCTTGCAGCCTTTCGACTATCTATAAAGTAGTATCTCATTGTGATTTTAATTTACATTTCTCAAATGAGTAAGGATGTCATTCAGATTTTCATATGCTTATTGGACATTTTCACATCTTTAGATAAATTTCTATTAATATATGTTGCCCATTTTTAGTTTAGTTGTCTTTTGTTATTGAGTGGTATTTCTTGCACATTTGAAAACAAATATTTTATTAGACATATGATGTACTAATATTTCCTGAAATATTTCATGAAAATCTGTACATTGTCTAGATTTTCTTTTTGTTTACTGTGCATTATTTTTGATGGAATATATCTATATATATATTTTTTATTTTCTAGTCTTTATTTAGTTTTTGTCACATATCTAAAAGTCCATAGTTTAAGCCATGTTTAAAAAATATTCAATTCACCTCTGTTCACTTCTCAGAGTTGTATAAATACAGATATTGCATTTAGGTCTATTATCCATTTCACATTTGTTTTTATGAATAATGTGTTTGTGTACAACTTCATTGTTTCATATGCTATTGTACAATTGTTATATTATCATCAGATAAAAGACTATTATTTCTCTAATATTTTTAGCTACTACCCAGTTAGCTTGGATGTAGGTTCATTATATGTAGCCTTAATTATTTTCAGTTATGTTCCTTCTATTTAAAATTTGTTGAGCACTCTTATCAGGAAGGGATGTAGAATTTTATCATTAAATTTTTCAGTATCTACTGTGATTATCATTTTTTTCAACCTATTGACGGACTTTAGAATCTTTATGGATTGCATAAGTTAAAATATTCTTGTGTGCTTGGAATAAGAAATCCCTCTTGGTGATGTAATACAATCTTTTTTTGTTTTGGCTGTCATGGAGTAGAACTCGCTCCTGTTTTGCTTTTTTATTAGTATATGTTTGGAGTAATAGCGATTCCATTCCTCATGGAGAGTTGGTACATACACATTGCACATCCTTTTTTCATCAAGCTTTGAGGGAGACTGCTGTATTGATTATGCCCCAAGTAGCCTGTAAGCAGTCCAGGCTATAAAGAGTTAACCCCTTAATTGGCTTGTTTATAGAAGGATGTACAGCCAAAGCTTACATACCAGGTCAGAGTAACTTGCGCCTAAATTCTGTTATCACAATTAAAACCTTCTTAACTAGAAGGACATTGTTCTAATTACAACCATATATTTTATCTCTTCAGTTCCTAATTCGAGAATGCTTTGTCTTCTCCTTTACAAACATTGTCTCTGTTAGTTTCCACAGAAACTACAGGATTATGTGTCATCGTACATATTCCCACCCTCATACATAGCTAGTCTTTACCTCAGTTGATTACTAATAAAAATCAGGGGCTTAGATGAGCCAGAACCTTTTGCGAAAGCAGCATTGGTCATCCTGGCTCCCTGCTTTCTGTGTCTCTTAGTTCTGTGTTTTAGTTTTTATTCTCAAGCTTGCTTTGTACACTGAGCCGGAGCCTGGACCCTACTGCAGAGGTTTACCATAACATTTCAGGAGTTTCCAGTAACCCTTCATCTCTTGGTCCCCTTACCTTTTGTAAAAATCCTATCTCCCTTTTTCCTATCATCTATTTTTTTATCTTGCTCCTTATTTATATTTTGAGTTTCTCATATAAGAGAAGCCTTGTGATTTTTGAGCTTGTGTGTCTAGGTTATTTCATTTAACATTATATAATCAAGGTACATCTATTTTCCCACAAATGACTCAAGCTGATCTTGCTTTTTTATAGTGGAGTAGTACTCCACTATGTGAAAATACCATATTTTCTTTATCTATTCCTCCATTGTTTAATGTATGGCCACTTCCAATATATAGCCATTACAAATTGTGCTGTTATAGACATGAGAATGCATGTTATATAATGTTTTTAACTCTTTTGGGAAGATACCTAGAAGGAGAATAACTGAGAAATTCTAGTTTTACTTTTGTGAAGAATTTCCTCCTTACTTATTTCCACAAAAGTACTAATTTACATTGCCACCAACAATGTAGAAGGATTTTCTTCCCCAAAGCCTCATCTGTATTTATTATTATTTGATTTTTTGGTGATAACCATTCTATTGGGAGCAAGACGTAATCTTAGTGAAGTTTCAATTTGCATCTCTCTAATGGCCAGATATACTGAACATTTGTTGATCTATTTATTGGTCATTTGTATTTCTTCTTCTGAGAAGTGTCTATTCATTTCAGTTGCCCATTTTTTGATTGTCTTCTGAGGGGATTCTAATTCTTCGAGTTTATATATTCTAGATGTTAGTCCTCTAGCCAAGGAATGGTTGGCAAAAATTTTTTCCTGTCCGTAGATTGTATTTTCATTCTGTTGTTTTCTCTGCTCTGCAGAAGACTTTTTAATTGATATAATCATCTCTCTAATGTGCTGTTAGATTTTATTTGCTAGTACTTCGTTGGGCAGATTAGTGTCTATATTCATCAGGGATATTGTTCTTTAGTTTTCATGTTTTTCTTCTGCATTTGTTAAGTTTTGGTATCAGTGTAATTATTGACTTGTAGAATGCGTTTACCACAGTTCTCTCATTTATATCTTGTAAAATAGCTTGTAAATTGTTGCTAATTATTTTTTTAAATATTTTATAGAATTCACCAACCAAGTTTTCACATTCTGGGCTTTTCTTCATTGGGACTTATTAGTGACTCAATGTCTTATTTCAATATAGGTATATTCAGTTTTTCTTTATTGTAATGGATCAATTTTGATGTGTTACATGTATCCAGAAATTTATCTACTTCTTTCAAGTTTTATCATTTGTTAACATAAAGACATTCACAATGGTCTTATGTAATCCTTTGCAGTTTTTCAAGTATTGGTGGTAGTGTTTCTCTTTTTCAACTCTGACTTTATTTGTTTGGATTTTTCTCTCTGTCTTTCTTGGTGAGTCAGGCTCAAGTTTTGCCAATTTTATTTATATTTTCAAAAACAAACCCTTCATGTCACTGATATTTCTTATTATGAGCATAGTTCGAATTTTTCTTTCCAATCTGGTTTTATTACTTGTTTCCTTGTACACATTTAGGATGTGATTTGTTCCTGCTTTTCTGGCTCATGAAATAACAGGTTAGGTTGTATATTTGAAATCTCAGCCTCTCTCTCTCTGCAGGCACTGATTGTTATAAATTTGCCCTTAGTTCTTCTTTGCAATATATTCTATATTATATTTTATATAGAATTTTTATTTGTTTTAAAATTTTTTTTAAATATTGTATTTCTTTGATACAACAGTAATCCAAGAGGTTTCTATTTAGTTTCCGTGTATTATATTAATAAAATGTTGAGTTCTAACTTGATTTTCGTATGTTTAGAGTAGATGCATGCTGTGATTATCACTTCTCAAAAAATTAGAGGCTGTTTTTATGGCATATTATATTTCATTTCTAGGAAATTTTCCAAGTGCTGGTGAGAACGATTTATATTCTATACCTGTTCAATTAAGGGTTCTATAAATATGTTAGGTCTGTGTGGCCTTCAATAAACTTAATTCTGATATTTCTTGGTTATTTTTCATCTAGAATATCTGTGCACTGTTGAAAGTGGTATGTTGAAGTTGTTAAATATTATTATATATTGAAATTTATCTCCTCTCTTTTTAATCTAATACAGTTTGTTTTATATACCTGGATGTTCGGCATTGGTGGTTAGGATCGAGTACTGACTTGATCAGTATTCAGATTTGCAGAACTAATTGATGTAATGTACTTCTGAGTCACGGAGGTATAGCCTTGGGGTCTATGTCTGGCTTTTTGGATCTTTCCTTCTAAAGGTACTCATCTGCTCTGCTTCTCTTCAGGGCTCCCTAATACCATTCTATTATCGGTATTTCTGTGTTGGCATCTGCCAGTGGTTGTCTGAATCCCCCGCAACACTGCTCTAAATTAAACTTCTCCTGCTATAAGTTGTGGGCCTCAGGTATCATTTGCCATAACAGGAAAATTGACTTATTCAATACTTGCAAATTACCTGGGGATTGATTCCAGGACCTTCTCACTGAACTTATATCTTTTAAAGAAGCTAAGAGAAGAAAGGTGAGAAAATATGCAATCTTTGTTGTATCGCCTTATTTTCTAGTTCTGATTTTCTGAATTTTTTGTACAAACTCAAATTAGCATATAATATCATTTTCTTACACCAGTAAAACCTTGTTTTCATCCACATCTTTTGTACATTAGTATCAAATTTTTGCAGTTTTATATGCTAAAGTCCCAACAATAAAATTATATATGCATTCTTTTGTGCAAATGAATCCATTAAGAGAAGATAATTAATAGGCAATTATCATGTCTTCCATAATCACCTAAATTAATTATATTTACTCTTTGTTTTTTCATGATGATTCACATTTCTGCCTGGCATTATGTACAATGTATTTATTTATTTATTTATTTGAATATTTTCTCATTTATGAAATACTGGAGTTGAAATCAAGACTTACTCATTGAGCTACTAAATCTCCTTTTAATTTTTGTTGTTGTTGGTTTGAAATAGTCTCAATAAGTCACTAAATTACCCAGGCTGGCCTCAAACTTGTGATCCTCTTGCCTCTGCCTCTCAGAGTGCTGTGATTATAGGTCTGTGCCACCAACCCCCTTGGTGTCACACTGTTCTAGCTGGAAGGACTTCCTCCAGTAGTTTTAATAACACATATTTGACCCCTGATTATCTCTGACTTTATTCATCTTTGACTTTCTTTCACCTTAATTTCTTAGATATATTTTGAACTCTTGATTCAATTTTTAAATTTTTATTTTATTTTGGCACTTGGAATATGGCATCCCAATTCTTTCTGGTCACTATGGTTAATGAGAAGTCAGCTACTAATTTCATTGAAGAATTCAGATATGTGGTGATTCACTCTACTCCATGATTTCAGGATTTTTCTCTTAAGTGTTATCTTTAAGTTTAGATTATGTGTGTCTGAGTGTGAATATCTTTGTTTTTTCTTTCTTGGAGTTTATTGAAGTTCCTAGCTATATAAATTAATGTTTTTCATGAAATTTGCATCATATTATCTTGGTTTTTTTCTCTTTTTCTCCATTCTCTTCTAAAACTTCCATTTTAGATGTATTGATTTACTTATTGGTGTCCCACATTCATCTGAGACTGTTCTTTCTTACCTAATCTTTCCATATCCATCTCTAAATTTATTGATTCTTTACTCAGCTCAAATTCACTATCATATTTCAATAATGATTTTTTTTGTTGAATTGCACCATTTGATTGATTTTTATAGTTCTGCCTTTTTAGTGATAGTCTCTACTTGAAGCAGCAATGGTGTGGTACTTTATTTTACTGTTTTAAATGCAATTTAACTTAGTTACTTGAATATTTATAATAGTTTATATTTAAACTTTTTTCCTAGTAAGCTAAGCATCTTGGCCCCAGAAATGCACTTTCTAGTACTTTCTTTTTTCCTGTGTATGGGTCATACTTTCACCTTTATTTCTATGTCATAGTTTGGTTGGATATTTTAGCTAATATGTTGTGGCAACCATAGATACAGATCTTCATTGGTGCTTAACACTGTTGTTTACTTGTTTATTTATGTATGGACATGTCTGTGAGACAGAGAAGAGCCTTACTCCCTTTTTCTGTGATGTCCAGAGGGAGCTATGTTGTGACCAATGGCTGCCACACCCCTTCCATCACTTTACCTTGCCCCCCAGCGGCCAACCCCCACAACGGACCAGGACAACTTGCATCTGTTCTCTCACTGTTTGAGGCCACCCTCCTCCTGGGTACTTCAACAGAATGTAACTCAACTGTCAATTACAGTGTCCTTTCCCTGCTCCTGCCACTTCATGGGCTACCTCCAAGACAAGTCTTTGCAAAAGGGTTGCACCCCCCCACACACACTGATAAGATCAAAGTGGGAGGGATCCAGGTCCATTCTTAACATTCCCAAACTCCTTAAATCCTGATTATCTCTGATGAACAGACCTACCCCTCTTGAAAAATCCTTGGTTTTATCTCTGCCATTTTCCCCAGAGAGGAGATGGTTGTCCATAAAATACTGGCACTGTTCTGTGTCCTAAATGGCTGCCTTGACAACTGAGACCCCACCCAATTGAATCAATCACAGGCTCACACTTGGACCAATCACAGGCTTATAGCTGCTGAATAAGCATGCCTCTGTTACAATTCATAAAGGTTTCATACATACAATTCTGAAGGGTTTCTTTGGGTGTATTGACACCACTGTGCCACTGAATGGATTCTGTTAAGGACTCATTCTGGCAATTCTATAAATCTGCTCATGATTTATTTCCTAGGTAGTCTGGGCTTGGAAGGTCCTGAAATCTACCTAGCATTTTTACCCTAAGCAGTGTGACCAGAACAGTCATTTAAAAGGAAAGAAAGATGAAAAGTAGTACCTGTCAGCCCTGAAGAGACCCAGAGACTAGAAGCCAAGGAACATCAGCACCAGAGACCGACACCCGGCAGAGTCAACCTACAGTGCTCAGCACAAGCCAGCATCAGATGGCGATGGCCGGCAGGTGGAAAAACCAGCATCAGGCTGAGTCTCCCAACAGTGGCAGGGCAACATTAGCCCACAGTGGCAGAAACCAGCACCAGGCTGTGTCAACCAAGGGCATCCAGCATTATTTGGCATCATCAGGTGGCATCAGAGCCACTAGCAGAGCTGCACTTTACTAATTTATTACTTCTATCTGAATCAAGCAAAAGAACCCTTAACTGATTGGCCATATCTATACAATTGCAATGAAATCTATTTCTATATCGGTGTGCAGGCTCTAATATCTTGCTCAAATTTTACTCTACTTTTTATTGGTAAGCCTGGCTCCCTATGTATAATATGTGGTTTGAAGATTGCTTATACTCTTCATGACTTCACAAATTTGTCTTGTGTTCAGCCAGATAACAGTAATATGCCATTTTTCCCACAGGTGTTATAATCATGGGCATGCACGAAATTTTATGTAGCAGCAACAATGTTTTAGCTGATATACCATTGACTAGCTCTTTCACAGTTCCTCTAATTAAGCTTCTGGCTCATCTGCCTTTATGAGTATTACATCCAGCTGTTAGATTCCATCCCTTGAGTAGGGTTCTTTATTGTTTTAAATGCTCTGAGTTATATAAATTTCTCTTCAGACTAATTCAAATAAGCAGGACCACTCTGTTGGGCAGGGAATTGTCAAATTTGAAGAACATTCTGGATTTTCACCAATCCAAATCTGTCTGATATAGAGCAAGAGCTGGAAGAAACCTCATTCATATGAAGTGGAAAGTGTATCTTTGGGCCTTAGGGGAAAATAAAAATGCCTCGTTGTTACCAGTGTCACCTACTATTGTAGATCATACACATGAAGATAACGATCTATTCATGCTTAAAACTTAAAATTTACCTGTAATGATCTTGAACTTCTGCAAACTTGAGATGAAGAATTCACTGTATAACACAGAGTTATATAGGAACTACACACTTTACCAGTTGTTCAACCCGCACCTTCTATGTGACAGGGAGTAAGGGAACAGAAATGTTATTTCGCTTGTTCCACCCACTCAGTATGGCTATTGAACAACAGAGGGACATAGAGAATAACATTTGCTGTTAATCATAGCTGAGGGTGTCACAGAGCAGGTCTTCCACCTGTTAGTAGAGGAGTAAGAAGTGACAGAGAGCTGGGCAGCCTGTCAGAGCAGTAAAATCATAATCTGTACAGAACTGTGGAAGATGATGCAAATCTTAGCCCATATGCTACAACCTCCCACTGTTACATATTAATATCCTTAAATTAGGTAACAAATGCTTTCCAGTTAAAGTATTCTGGCCTATATATACAAATTTTGAATGTTTGGTTTTGCAAACTTTGACCAGATTAATAGATGTTCCTTTCAGAAGATTTTTCTCCAGATCTTCTTAACATCAATAAGAAGTTCCTCATTATTCTCTGAAAAGTTAAAAATTCACTTTTCAAGTAATTGAATTACTTGATTTTCTTTTCAAAACCTTCAAAGCCAAATTTATCACAATCAGTTGAACCTTTGGATATGTTGACTTTAAAATCTCACTGGCACTAAAATATCCTTTTTGTCCTAAAATCTGAAGGGACAGTATTTGGCCAAAGGGTCATTGTTTCTTCATTCCCTACTCATGGTAACAGCCATGAGAAAGATAAATTAGATGCTATTAATCAGGTTAACTGTGATCATAGAGGAAGTATATAAAGGATAATGATGACAATTTGAAAGTAAAAAAATATCCCCAGGCATCAAAACAAGCAGGTCAATTTAGGAATATGAATGTTCCAGCATGGAGACACCCTACACAGGTTTGCTTTTGATTTTCTATATTTTCTTTTTATGTGTTTGGTTTTCCATGTGTTTTTTAATTACTTAAATTCTTTTATTGGTACATTTTAGGTGTACAAAACATTTACATTTCTCATTGGGAACTTGTACCTTGACATGATGCATCTTGGTTCTTATTTTTTCCCCATTCCTAGCCCTCCCTTCACCCACTCCACCCCTTATTATTTACAAAGACTTTGTTTCCATGTTTTCCATTTCTCATCATTTTTACTTTCCCTTCCCCTCCCCCTCCCACCACCCCTACACCTTTGGACCTTTTCTTCCTATTTTACATTACCAATTATTCATTCTAATCATTGGTACATTTTAGATATACAAAATAATGACATTCATCATTGGAAATTTGCACCTTTACATAATTTATCTTGGTTCTTATTTTTCACCCTTGGCCAGCCCTCCCTTCAACCCCTCCATCCGTCCCTATTTATAAAGATTTTGTTTCCATTTTTCCACTTTCTCATAATAATTACATTCCCTTATTTCCTTTCCCTCACCCCTCCCACTTCCCCTTATCCTTTGCCCCTTTTCTTCCTATTTCACATTATCTATTATACCTTTTAGTCCTTATTTGCACTTTCAGTTTCTCACACCAGAGAAACTATTCAGTATTTATACATGTGTGTCCTATTTATTTTACTTAAGAATATCACCTCAGTGTTCATCCATTTAGCTATAAATGTCTCCAATTTCGCATTTTTTATGACTGAGTACTACTCCATTTTATTTTTAAAAACCCCACATTTTCTTTATAAAGTCTCCAGTTTATGAAAGTTTTAGCTATAATAAATTGTGCTGCTGTGAACATGGGTGCACATATATCACTGTAGTATGATACTTTTAATTCTTTAGGGAAGATCCCCAGCAGTGGAATAGCGGGGTCAAATGGGACTTCCAGTCCTACTTCTTTGAGGCATCTCCACACTGATTTCCACAGGGTTTGCACCAGTCTACACTCCCACCAGCAGTGGAGGAGTGTTCCTCCTTCCCCACAGCCTCACCAGCATTTGTCATTGGTTGATTTCATGATGCAGCCATTCTTTCTGTGGTGAGGTGAAATCTCAGCATTGTTTTCACTTGCATTTCTTGAATGACCAGTGATGTTGAATATTTTTTCATGTATTTATTTGCTATTTCTACTTCTTTGTCTGAGACATGTCTGGTCACTTCAGATGCCCATTTTTGGATTGGGTCTTTAAATTTGGGAGGTCTGATCTTTTTAAGTTCTTTACAAATTCAAGATAGTAGACCTTTGTCTGAGGAAGAGCAGGTGAAGATTTTTTCCCACATTGTGGATTGTCTCTTCACACTTGCTGGTGGTTTCTCTTGCTGTGCAGAAGCTTTTTAATAAGAAGAGATCCCACTTGCTGATTGTTTGTGCTAGTTCATGGGCAACTGAGGTTTTATTCATAAAATATTTTCCTATGCCAATGGCTTCAAGAATTCTACCTAACCTCTGTTCCAGCCAGTTCAGCGTTTCTATTCCAATATTTAGATCTGTAATCCATTTCAATTTTAGTTGAGTGCATGGTGAGAGATATGGGTCTAGTTTTAATCTTTGGCAAGCTGAAACCCAATTTATCCAGCACCATTTATTAAAGAGGCTATCTTTCCTCCAGTGAGGGTGTTTGGCTCCTTTGTTTATGAGGAGATGGCTGAATGTGTCTGGAGTTGTTTCTGCATCTTCTAATCTGTTCCACTGGTCTTCAGGTCTATTTCTTTGGCATTACCATGCTGTTTTTATCATAGTAGCTTTGTAGTATAGTTGCAAGTTGGGGCTTGCGATATCCCCTGTCATGTCTCTGTTACCTAGAATTGCTTTTGCTATTCTGGGTCTCTTCTTGTTCCAAATGAATTTTTGGATTGTTTTCTCAAGGTCCCTGAAGTATGCTGCTGGGATCTCAATTGGAATTGCATTGAATCTATATAGCAGTTTTAGAAGTATGGCCATTTTCACTGTATTGATCCTCCCTACCCAGGAGCAGGTGATGTCTGTCCATTTTCTGATATCATCTTCAATATCTATTTTGAGAGTGCTATAGTTTTCAGAGAAGAGGTCTTTCATTTCTTTCTTAGGTTGATTCCTAGCTATTTCAGTTTTTTGGATGCTATTGTGAAAGGAACTGTTTATCCTATTTCTCTCTCAATGAGTCTGTTGCTCGTGTAGAGGAAAGCTGTTGTTTTTTATGTGTTGACTTTGTATCCAGCTACTTTACTGAATTTGATTATTAAGTCTAGAAGACTTTTGGTGGAGTTCTTGGGGTCTTTTATACAGAGTATCATGTCATCTGCAAATAATGACAATTTGACTCTTCATTTCCTATCTTTATTCCTTTTATTTCTTTCTCTTGTCTAATTGCCGTGGCTAATGTTTCCAGAACTATATTGAATAAGAGTGGTGATAGTGGACATCCTTGTCTTGTTCCTGATTTGAGTGTGAAGGATTTCAGTTTTTGACCATTGAGTATGATATTGGCTGTTGGTTTTTCATAGATGGTTTTTATCAGTTTGAAGTAGAAACCATCTATTCCAATTTTTTGTAGGGTTTTTATCATAAATGCATTTTGGACTTTGTCAAATGCTTTTTCTGCATCTATGGAGATAATCATATGGTTTTTGTCCTTGGATCTATTGGTGTAGTGTATTACATTGATTGATTTGCATATATTGAACCATCCCTGCATCCCTGGGATGAATCCCACTTGATCAAGGTGTATGATCTTCTTTATGATCTTCTGCATTCTGTTTGCCAGTATCATATTAAAGATTTTTGAATCTATGTTCATTAGTGAAATTGGCCTATATTTTTTCTTTTCAGTTGGGTCGTTCTCTGCTTTGGGGATCAAGGTGATGCTTGCTTCCAGGAATGAATTTGGGAGTATTGCTTCCCTTTCAATTTCATTGAAGAGTTTAAAAAATAGTGGCAGTAGTTCTTCTCTAAATGTCTTATAGAATTCAGCAGTGAAGCCATCAGGGCCCGGGCTTTTCTTAGTTGATAAATTTTTAATTACATTTTCGATTTCATTCATTGATATTGGGTTGTTTAAAATTTTTAGATCTTCTTTGTTCAACTTTGGTAATTCATGTGTATCTAGGAATCTGTCCATTTCTTCTGTGTTTTCCACCTTATTGATGTATAGGTTCTGGAAGTAGGTACTGATGATCGTCTGGATTTTTGGTGGGTCTGTTGCAATTTCACCCTTTTCATTTCTAATTGCATGGATTTGGGCCTTTTCTTTCCTTTTTCTGACAAGGTTGGCTAAAGGTTTGTCAATTTTGTTGATTCTTTTGAGGAATCAACTCTTGGCTTCATTGATTTTTTGTATCATTCTCTTAGTCTTCATTGCACTGATTTCTTCTCTGATCTTTATAATTTCCTCCCTTATATAAGCTTTGAGTTTGTACTGCTCTTTTTTTCCCAGAAGCTTGAGGTTCAGCATCAGGTTCTTTAGTTGAGCTCATTCTGTTTTCTTAATATGCGTGTTCACTGCTATGAATTTCCCTCTTAGGACTGCTTTCATTGTGTCCCATAGATTCTGATATGTTGTATTGTCATTGTCATTTCATTGAAGGAACTTTCTGATATCTTTTTTAATTTCCTCTGTGACCCTCATTGGTTATTCAGAAGTGTGTTGTTCAATTTCCAATTGTTTATGACATTTTTCCAGTTTGTTTTCCTATGGATCTCCAATTTCATTCCACTATGGTCTGATGATATACAAGGGATAACTTCAATTCCTTTGCACTTACTTAAACATGTTCTATGCACGAGTATGTGGCCTATTTTGGAGAATGACCCATGTGCAGCTGAGAAGAATGTGTATTCTGATTTTGTTGGGTGGAACACTCTGTAAACATCTGTTAAGTTCATTTCTTCCAGAGTTCGATTGAGTTCTAGTATTTCATTACTTATTGTTTGTCTAGTTGATCTATCTATTTGTGATAGTGGGGTATTGAGTTTCCCCACTACAATTATATTAGTGGACATATGACTTTTCATGTCTGTTAGTATTTGTTTTATATAGTTGGGCACACTACTGTTTGGTGCATAGATATTTATGATTGTCATCTCTTCCTGTTGGATTGTTCCCTTTACAAGGATGTAGTATCCTCCTTCATCTCTCTTAATCAGTGTTGGTTTGAAATCTACTTGATCTACAAAGAGAATAGCTACTCCTGCTTTTTGGGGGGTTCCCGTCACATGACATATTCTTTTCCACCCTTTAACTTTCAGTCTATGAGTTTCCTTTTGAATTAAGTGTGTTTCTTGTTTGCAGAATATTGTTGGATTATGCTTCTTGACCCATTTTGCTAGTCTATTTCTTTTGATTGGTGAATTGAGACCATTTACATTGATGGTTATAACAGATACGTATTGACTTATCATTGTCATGACTTTTTCCTTTTCTTGGATTCTCCCCCTTTACATTTAATTTCTTGTCATGTCAGATGGGCTCATTCAGCTTTGCCTCTTCAGGTGGTGATCCTCATTGTCTGTTCCTAGGATATTGTCTAAAATTTTTTGGAGTGCTGGTTTGGTGTTCATGAATTTCCTAAGGTGCTCTTTGTCATGAAAGTATCTTATTTCTCCATCAATTTTGAAAGATAGTTTTGCAGTGTACATCAATCTGAGTTGGAGGCTGTTTTCTTTTAGGGCTTGGAATATATCACTCCAAGCTCTTCTTGCCTTGATGGTTTGTGTTGAGAAGTCTGCTGTGATTCTGATGGGCTTTCCTTTGTATGTGATTTGTTTCTTTTCTCTAACTGCTTGTAGAACTTTGTTCTTCTGTTCAGCTTTTGGAATCTTAACAATTATATGCTATGTGTATATATTTTTTTAAATCAAGGCTGTTTGGAGTCCTATATGCCTCACTTATCTGTATGTCCAGTTCTTTTTCCCTTCTTGGGAAGTTTTCTGCCATTACTTCTGTTGAGTTTTTTTTTATGCCATCTGCCCTCTGTCCTGTTTCTTCATTGACTCCAATCAGTCTTATGTTATTCTTCTTTGCATCATCTAGCAGCTGCTGGATTGATTTCTTGTGTTACCTTACAATTTTGAACCAGTTTTTCTTTTCCTAGTCACTATTTGCAATCTTATCTTCTATATCTGAAATTCTTTCCTCATATTTGCTCATTCTGCTCTGTAGACTTTCACTAGAGTTTTTCATCTCCTGGAAATCTATTTGCATCTGTTTATGGATTCCATTTGTTTCCTATGTTGGGATTCCATCATGTTCCTTAGCCCCTCTCTAGATTTATTAATCATGTCTTGCACTACAAGCACAATCTCTGTTGTTTTCTGAGAAATTATTTCTGATTTCATTTTTTCCAGATCCTCTTTTGTTGCCAGTTCAGGGAGTCCAGGTGGTTGAGTATCAGAGTGTTCCATCTCATTTCCCTTTGGAGTTGCTGTAGGTGATCTGGAAGTCTGGTTTTGAGACTTATTTATGTGACTTCTCATTTCTACCTGGGGTGGTGCTCTTGGTGCCCATGTGGCTCACCTCTTCTGAGCTGGGAGAGGTGGGACAGTGGCTCAGATGTCCCTTCCTCTGGGCCAGGAACAGCAGGACTGATGGTGGCCCACAAGCCCCTTCCTCTGGTCTGGGAGCGGTGCTGGCTTCTTGAATTCAGATCTATCTCTATTCCAAATCAAAACTCTGTTTTCAGACTACATGAAATAAACTTTATAATATGTCTCTTCTTATATTTCTGAATCAAATTTCGTTTTTTAGCTTGTGCAGTTTGAAAATATTTACATTTGAAACCCCACATATACTTATCAGTTAGAGACTAACAGGAAGTAAATGTAGTCAAGAAAGTTTCATTTATGACAAACTACAGCAAGAGAAACCATAAAGGATAGGAAAATTTGAAACATCTCAAAGAGGATTTAGGGAAGGGGTATTGATAAGGTTTGGGAATAGAAATTGATCAAGAAATGATGCTTCTGGAGAGTATAAAAAATTATGACTAGAGAGTCGTTAGAACAGATGATGAAATCATCTTTAGATGATTTAGTGCATTCTGCATTAATATGATATTATCTTGTAAAATGTGATGAATTGGAAAGAATATAAACTTAGTCTGTGATGGACATCATAGCTTGGTCTGACAGTTCTGTTTTTCAAGTCATATTTTACTCCCCTTTGGAAGGTTATGGTTTCTGTTACATATCTCAATTCTTACTAATAATAAAGGGCCATATTTCATTGTATCAAAGCCAACCTGGACAATAGGAGAATAAATAATTGAGGTAAAATACAATTTGTAATGCCTAGAAACAAATTTGTTGTGTATTCTTCATGCTATACCATTCAGTACTAACATATTTTAATCTGTAAAAGTCTTTATAATTGTATATTACTGTGATTTAAGATAGAATTAACTCTAGCAAGTAGGGTTTATAATAGTAAATGTCTGTTTTGCTAAGTCAATTACTGGTTTCATATATCATACATAATTACTATTTTGAAGAATCATGGAAATTCTTCAAGTGTTTTTATAGTAATGCCAACTTATTTTCAAATCTGACTGATAGTCAAGATCAATCCTTTATCTTATAATTAAAGTATTATGTAATTTTATTAAGTATTTTACTACAGAATTCACATTAGAAATTTTATTTATGTGTTTAGCATATCATAGCTATTAAAGTTTATGTTCAGGAACCCAAACACAAGGAGAGGATATATTATATTCATTTTGAAATACTGACTGGCTCTACTTAATGCTCAGGAAGTGCTAAATATATGATTGAGGAGTCAATGTAAGTGACCAAGTGGAGAGAATTTGAAATGTACACTGAAAGGCCACAAAGAGGGACTAGAAGGTAGAAATAATTTGTAAGCTTACTTAATTTTAACTTTTATTTCTAATTTCTGTTGTTCTTAAAAGCTCTGATATTTGTTTCAGTCTTCTAAGTGAACTATAAAATTGTTGGAGTCACATAGCAGGGAAAAAAACAAAAAAAAAAAGAGGAAAAGGAAGAAGAACAAGAAAAGAACATGCTCTGTTGTCATAAACTAAGTTTGTTTTAGACTAAAGAGTAATTATAACTAAACATACAATTGTTTAGAAAGTATGAATAAACACGTGTAGAATTAATCTTGTTTTCTTACTGATTTCCTTATATTTGTAGCAAAACCATTAGAAAAATATTTTCATCTGATAGTAGAAATTAACCTTAAGAAGGCAACTTTTTCTTTGTAAGAATATATATATGCTTTACAATGTTTTTGATTTTCTGAATTGCACAATGTAATGTATCATTTTCTCTACTTGACAATTTTTATTTGCATTTATAAATTGACTCTGTGAGAAAGAATAAGCTATAATCCAGGCAAATACCCTTTTCTTAAACTTAGAATAATTACTTTACATATTACAATTTAATGAATATCATGATGCAAATACTTTCCTGAAAAAATTATTAAAACACAAAAATCAAGTTCCATGCTTACTAATGTTTATTTCCAATTGGTTTCTATTTTAAATCACACACCAAAAAAATCCTGACAGTTTTACATTTGCTTTAGAAATCATTGTAATTTTCTCTTGTCAATAATGTCAGCATGATTGTAACAAATCCAGAAACTTCATTTTGTTCCATCTGAAGCATAACCTATTTTTCACCCACACATTATAAAACTCATTAACCAAAACTCTTTAATATTAGAATGCTCCAACCTCTTGATTAGTTTCTCAAGTTCACAATCACATCTACCTATATATAATAAAATCTTATTTTCTCAGCTCAAACGAATTTTAAAACAATGTTTTATGCAATTATTTTCTGCTTTTTGAAATGCTTTCTCTATTTGACCACTCAGAAGAAGCCTGCAGTTTTGACTACTATGATTATTTGTCAACCACTAGCATTTCTGAGTATTTTAGTCTTTGAAATAGAATTATCTGCCTTATTTACAATTTTCCCCCAAAGGTGTTGATTTAGCTCTAGCTCTACCTTTCTATCACCATCATTTCAACTTGTTTGTGTGTTTGTTTCCTGAGTACTTTAGATGACTGACTCTCCTTGTCAGGGCAATAGGGCATTTCCTTTACCACATTTTATAGTTATGAGTAATGTAGGAACTCATACCTTGTTTTAAAATTTTAAACCACAGAATTTTTATCTATAGCTTCTGACATATGCCAATTAGTGAAAGACAGCATAATATTTGACAATAATCATAGAATATACTCCATAAAATTATAACTTCATCTTCTTTCCTAAGTCCTGTTAACATCATCGTAGACTGGATATTATTACACAACAAAAAATAATTACAATGAATTTTACAGTTACGTTTTGGATATGTTATTTTTTGTTCTCATAAAAGGCTATGTGATAAAGATATTTGTATGAGCACTATATATTGAAGGAAATGGATTCTTAGAGTGGTTAGGTAATTTGTCAAAAGTTCAATTGCTGATGGAGAGCCAGGACTCAAATGCTGATATTCTAGCACTAGAATGGCTGAGTTTCAATGCTGTCAATTGCACACAGTGCTGACTATCAAAACAGCAAGTAGCACATGTTTCTCCATGTTTTCTGCTGACCAAGTCGGTAGTAACTGGGCAACACATCAGCCTGGAGGATGACAATCCTTAATAATATTAACAGATAAATATGTGTAATGTCCTCTATATTTTACATGTTTTTCCTCTCACTGATCAGCATATAACATCCTTTCATTTCTTACTTAGCAGGTTATCCCCATAGTTGGAATATATTTACTAAAAATAATTTCTGTGTTCTCAACACCTTGTTTGGAGTTTGGTATTTAATAAGTGAACTCTGCCAACTCTTCACAAATGCTCAGGCCCATCACAGGTGAAATAACTTACAGCTGTGGTCATGAAATTTACTTTTATGTGCCCAGACTGACTTCCCACTTCATGGCTCTTCTGTGGAAATAAACAAGAAAACCGAGTTTGTCATTAAAATTTGTAATAACCACATTCAAATTTTCTCTATTTAGAAATAGTGCCTGTATTTTAAAAAGATAATCTTAGAATGATACTCAGAAACTTCTTGGAAAAATGTTTCGTTCCTCATTGCACAAACTCTTATTATTCCACTAAACTTTTGAAAATTTATAACACTCAAAATTATTGATGATATAATAATGGATGTGAATTAAAAGCAATCTAAATATTTGAGCAGTAACTCTTTTGGTGGAACTATTCCCAATATTCAAATAGTTATTTTATTTTATATCATCAGTCAAAACTACTTCTGAAAAATGTAGAAAAATTATCATATAAAAGCATATATGTGGTTATTTTGAGATATATATTTGTGAACATGTCCTGTTTTTATATTTTGAAAGGTTAACCTGGGTTTTTAGTTTCATTAGAAGTATAAGCAATTGATTATACATTTTAATATTTAAAATCTATAAGTACAAAGTAATGAATTTTTCTTTTGAGAAAGTTTTTATTCTTTTATCTTTATTTATGTACCACAGTTATATTAATTAGCTCCTATTGTTACAAATCATTTTCTAATTATGTATATCACAAATTTTCATGTAGTTAATTTAAAATTATAGAATCAATTTGTGAGACTTTAAACATTAGTAACTGATCATCAGTTCAGAGAATAACTACAAATTATTCAGCATACACCATAGAACTTGTCCTATTCTAAATACTTATATATTTAACCTCAAGCATGAAACAAGAATTAAATGACAATGTTTATCATTGGAAAAATACTATTTTGTAATATACATGTCAATCTCTTAACATGAGGCCTTATTTTCTTTTTATTGAATTTTTGCTACCACTTACTTTCAAGGTTAAATGTGTCTATTTCTGCAGCATAATGGTAGCTGTCAATATCAAACAATCCTTTACCTGATTTTCTTTAAAAGCTGTGTGCATAATATATACAGTGATGCTTCTCAATGTTTCTTTCAAACAGATACGAAGTGGAGTCAAATGTTTTGTTTCAAGGAATAAAATTTAGATATCAAGGATAGAAACATCCTATTATAATTGAAATGCTTAGATTTCCTTGACATAGATGAAACTGAAGAAGACACAGTCAGACTTGGATGAAGACTCGAAAGTGTTACATTTTGGAAAAGATTTTAAACAGTCAAAGTTTAATGAAAGTTGGATTTATTCCAGGGTACTGAAATATTTATGCTTTGTTTCTTTTTGCTGTCAACTAACTTGCTACAAGTAAAAATTATTTAGACATATAATCACTGACATTAGTCTAGGAAGTTATTTTGCAAGTAGGCAAAGTTGAAATATTTTTACTTTATTGAGTTAAAGTTAATACACTTTGATTGTCAGATAATATCCATACTGTGCTCCAATAAGAATATTCTTTAACATTGAGCCTCCAGGGATTTACATAGATGTAATGCATAAAAGAGCAGGAATGCTTGAAATGTAACTTTGAGAGGACAATTTTGTTGCCGACACAATCAAAAGGATCTATTGATAACACTTTATTACAAGGTTGGCAACAAGAAGCCAAAAGGAAAGAATCATTGCAGAAAGAATGGTAAAAGAAAGGCAAGAAATATGTAAGAAGTTTTTAAATATAAATTTTATTATCTTAAGAGATAAATTCAATACAGAATTATAAAATAATAGCTTGAACTGGAAGCAAGATTATTACAATTATAATTATGATTATTATGATTATTTACTAGAGAGAAATAGATAAAATCTTTTAAATGGAAGGCACTACTGAGTGTACCCATGTTGCCATTTATTCTGCTTAGACAAAAATGGACACATATTTCCAAAGCTAAACCTCTGCAGTTTAATACATTTCAAATAAATATTTAATAATATACTCATTAAATAAAGTCAACATATTTAATGTCTGCTTTTCAAAGATAAAATAATCATCACATCAATGTTTTGAAGAATTTAAGAGTATTCTTAAATGTATTTTTAGACAGGTCCATCGAACAAATTTGTAATTATATGAGGAACCTCAAAATATTAAAAAGAAAATCTCTACATTCATTAAGCACTAGGACTTTGTAAATAAAAGGAAATTCTGCAAATGTATGAAAATGTGTTTATAATTTTTTTTTTTTTTTTTGTACCGGTGATTGAACTCGGGACCTTGCGGTTGCAAGGCAGGTGGCAGAAGCACTGACCTAAATTCCCGGCCCAATGTGTTTATAATTTTAACTTATGTGTCGGTCAAAATGTCACTATGGAAAGCTATAAATAAAAAATAATCTATTAGTTAACACAAAAGCAATACTCTGCCTCTGACAATATAATTTATACTTAAATATTTTAAGCAATATTTACATCTTGTAAAAATTTACTTTGTATTATATAGTTATATATGTAATTTTTTCCTTTCTAAAGTTTACCATGCTTCCCTCATTTAGATTAAATGGATGTGAAGATGTATCTATTTTTTAATGTTATATTAAGTTTTTGTCTTTATTATAAGACTTTCTGTTTAGTCTAACAATAGAAAAGTGTTATCTTAATTACTCAATATAGTTTTGATTATGTTAATACATGAATTGAATTTCATATATTTTAGCTTTAAAAACTAGCACAATGGTCTCTCTGGAATTATTTACAGAATCAATAGCATGAAAATAATAATGATACTGGAGATTGATCCCAGGGCCTCACATATGCTAGGCCAGCCTCAGCCTTTCTAGCAGCTGGGATAATAGGCACATGGTACCTGGCACTGCCTCAGCATGAATATTTTTGTAGAGCCTTTCTCGATTTTTCTAACTTTGATGTATAATTATTTCTAGTAATAAAATATAATAACAATTATTTTGATCTATATAAAACTGCCTTTTATGTAATTACAGATATAACATTACAGTTTTATATTTCCTGAAGTTTCTGTTTTCCTGTCTTAACCTATTCATTTCCTAAAGCACAAACCTGTATATTTGTGCGTGTATGTGTTGAGATTGTATGAATTATATCTTCACAGGAAGAAAGGTTATTAGAGTAACAAGATAACATTTTATGGGGTATATAAATAAAAGTCTGATTAAATTCTGACTCTTCCTTTTAACAGCTGCATAACCTTGAGCAAGAAACTGGACTTCTCCGATCTTTAATTTCCGCCTGTGTAAATGAAAATAGTAACATCTACCCCAAAGGGTTGTTTCCAAGGTAAATGAGTAATTAAAGAGTAATTAAAGCACCAAATAGAGAGCACACTGGTAGTGAGCACTTACAGATATGAATTCATTGCCTCCTCCCTCCTACTCCCTTATAACAAGTTCTCCTAAAATAAAGCAGGTTTGCTGGTGCCAAAAAATAAGTGTAATGAAACTTAGGAAACATATCAGTTTTGTTATACTCATTTTATGCATAAGATACTTTTTGAAATATCTTAAAAATAAAGCGATATAATGAAAGGTTTACAATCTAGAAATTTAACATAAATTTGCTGCTTTAAGAAATGTTTACATTCTTTATCTCAGTATATTGAAATATAACTATAAATTTTACCATAATAAATTTTATTGTCTTTGACTCTTCAAGATACTAAATTCTGAAATCTATTATTCTAAAGAATATTAGAGATAGGCCAACTTTATATATTTATTCCAAATTCATCAAAATAACAATGTATTCAGACTTGAGTTGGTAAGCCAAATGCCCAAGTACACACGATAGTTCACCTATCGAGTAATATGTACTATACTGGGCGGTTTGGAAAACCTTAAAATAAGCCAATCATATAGACACTTTTAATCTTTGTCAAACTAAAACAATTTCAGACTTACGAAAAAACTTTAATTAGAGAAACAGAATATTGTATTAGGGAGATTGTTACAGTTTCAGAAATCTACAAACAGCACATTCAAGCATACACAGAAAGGATAAATGAATGGCTAACAAAAATAAGCAGAATAATTGTTGGGGAAGTAGAAAATGATCAGAGGGTTCTGATGGGAAAAGTGTCACCATGGTCAGCTGATTCTCATAAGCAGTAAGGGATCATTCTCCACTTTTTTTCCGTCTTAAAGTACAAGGTACTATGGATGAAATCTAGGGGTATAACACCACTGAGACATATTCCCAATCATTTTCCTGTTTCTTTTTCTTTTTTTTTTTTTACACGATCTCACTATATTACTCAACTTGGCCTCCTCCTTGGTTTTCAATCCTCCTGCTTCAGTCTTCCAAGGAACTAGAATTGCAGGTGTGCACCTCTACACCTGGCAACGCACCACTCTTTTTATGCTTGATTAGGTAGAGTTCAGGAATTTGTAGGAAAGACTGAACTACAACAAAAGTTTGATCAAAACAAGACAGAAAATAATCATAGGTCATTGTGAACACTTGGGTAATTTTGTTTATTCTTAGGACTGAATTTTGTTTCTCCCTCCCCCAATTCATAAGGTTCATGTTTAAATGATAACCAGTGTGACATCAGTGTGTATTTAGAGACAGGAGCTTTCAGGAGGTAGATAAGGTTAAGTAAAGGTGTAAGAGTGGGACCCTGGTTAAATAGTTGAGGAGACCTTACAGAAGGACACCAGCCAGAGTTCTTCCCCTGAGCACCATGTACATGTATCAGGAAGGTGACCATCTGAAAATCCAAGAGTCCTCACCAGGAACATTTCAAAATGCCTAGGGCCTTGATGGAATTTAGATATGTAGGAAAATAAACATCCATTTTTAAAGCCATTCAACTTGTGTTATTTCGTTTTAATGGAAGCTTGAGAAGATGAGAAGTGACAGAAAAAATTAAAACTACAGGAATTTAAAGATTTTTGTCCCATTTCACAATATGCTATGGAAGAAATAGATATTTTGCCAAGATCTCACTGCTAGGAAATGTGGACAACATACCACTTTGTTACAGTGCTTTTGCAATTACTAAATTATTGAATTATCTAAATGTTATCTTTCATTTTTAGTCTAAATCTCTAATTATTACTCTACAAGCAGTATTGGTATGATAACAAGAGACTCCCCTTCATCAAAGTGCTCTGTTCAGAACGCTAAACTGGCCGTCCATGCATAGGATAACATTACTACCTCTTCAACTAACTCTATTCAGTGGACTGTACTCTTTGAAGTGGAAAGGGACAGGGAGGCATCATTATGGTTGAAAAGGCAGATCAAAGGTCCCCAACTGGTAGGAAATGGGCCACACCACAGGTGTGTGACAGATAGGTGATCGCAGCTTCATCTATATACAGCTGCTCCCCATCAAGCACAGTATCACATGAGCTCCACCTCCTGTCTGATTAGAAACAGAGTTTCATTCTCATAGGATGATGAGGCTTACTTTGAACTGCTCTCACAAGGGATCTAGGTGTATGTTTCTTATTATAATCTAGTGCCTAATGACATACTTTGGGTGTAACTGTCTCTCATCACTCCAAGATGGGACCATCTGGTCACAGGAAAACAAAATCAGGAATCCTACTGTTTCTGAATTATGGTGAGTGGTATAACCATTTTATTACATATTATAATCTAATAATAATAGAGGTAAAATATACTATACATTTAATACACTTAAATCATTTTGACAACATACTCCAACCCCAATCCATGGAAAATTTATCTTCTTCAAAACCAGTGCCTTGTGCCGTAAGATTGGGAACCACTGCATCTGATTAAAACTTTCTATAAAAATGAGAATAAACAAGACGTAGATCATAGATTTTTAATCAGCATTTCCTTAAGACCGTGATTTTGGTGCTATGCACTTTGTCTCTTTTTCAATAAGTATTTCAGTTTGTGGGTTTTCTGAAACAAGAAAATGACTCATCTACTAATAGTTTATTTTGCATAATATACTAAAAATCAAGACAGTATAGTAGGTCAAAGTAAAAAAATTATAAATTTTCCATCTGGGACAATTCTAAAGTTTTGAAATTCCTTGCCAATCTAATGAAAGCTATGCTCCTTTCCCTGAAAAAGAACATGGGTACATAGCCATATCAGCACACATACAGTAGCTGTGAATTTATAGGTTCAAGAAAGCCTTAAATCTGTAAGAAATGTGATAATTATGGTTTAATCCTATCATTTAATGTCAAATCCTTGTGTTTGAAAAGCATGAGAGTGTTTTCCTAGAAAATAAGAAATAGACCATTATGTGGTAAATATATAAGAGGTCTTTCAGGATTAATAATGATAATATAAAATATAGTTAATGACAATGACTGGAGAATTTCATTGTCAAATCTAATGATAAACGTCTGTCCTCACTTTACTCAACCTACCAGCAGTGTTAAGGTAGCCTAGCCCTCTTTTCTTCTTGATTTTCCACTTTGGCCTCTGCTGCAGTTTGGATCGAGACTGTCCCTTATAGGGCCATCTGTTAAAGGATTAGTCCACCCAGGATGGTGCTGTGAGGAGGAGGTGGAACCTTTGAGAGGTAAGGATTTGTGGAAAGTCCTTAAGTCTTTCACGGTGTGCTCCTGAAAGATGTTAGGGGACCCTGTTACCTTCCTTTTTCTATATTTTGTCTTTCATCTACCCTTGCCATAATATAATCCTTGTTACACACCTAGACAAAAGGGCCAACTGATGAAAGACTGGAACCTCCACAACTGTGAGCTAAAATAAACCTTTTCTGTTTGTACATTGATTATCTTAATTATTTTGTTACAATGGTAGGATGCTGACTAACACTACTTCCATGACTGAATTCTCCTTTTGTTCTTCAATCTATGAGTGCTCATTTTTAGTTGTGTGAGCATGCATAGGTGTGTGTGTATGTGTGTGTGTGTGTGAGTGTATGTGTGTGTGTATCGGTGTTTCCTTATTCATGCAAATGTTAAATGTTGACATGCCACAATATTATTTTGTAGTATTTCTTACTTTCCAAGCTGAACTCATTTTCTAAATATGGTCCTCATATTCCCAGCTTCAGCATAGCTTGAGAACATGTCAGAAAAGCAAAATTCTCAGGTCCACTCAAGATTTATAAAAACTCAAGAATCTGGGGATAGAGTCCAGTAACCTGTGTTTATAAATCTCTCCAGGTGATTTTAAAACATGCTGAAATTTGAGAGACCATACTCAGGCTAACAGTGTCCAGATATATAATTATAACCATTTCAGGATGATGACTCCCACATTAAGCATCATCAATCCTATCTTTTCTTTTAATGTAATCAGGTTAGAATATCTGATCACTTATATTAAAAAAGATTAATGTTCATATATGTTAGCTAAATAGTAATTAGGATAGCCTACAGGCTCCTGAATAAATGTGCCCCAAGCTTCTGAATTCTTATATCATTCTCCAAATAGTTCCTCTCACAATTCTCTGATTTTGTTAAATTTACATGCATTTTTCCCTTGTTCAGATCAATAATTTTGATCCATATTTGAGTTTTGTCTCACACAACATGCAGGAGAATTGTCAGAAAATGTCCTGAACAATAGTTTTAAGATTTGTTTTGACACTTAAGCCACTCACACAATCCAATCTATGAAAGAGTGGATCTAATGGATAATAAAGGCAAAGATTTAATTAAGGCCACAGTAATGGGGAAAATGGGCATAATGAGGAACTCTTCAAAAAAAAAAAAAGAAGAAAGGCAAAGAGAAAAAGAACATTTTGTTGGATTTATACTTGATCCTTACTCCTTATCTTGTCTATTCTCTATAACAGAAACAAGTGATTCTTTGAAAACATAGACAAATTACTGCATAACAGTCTTATCTACAATCCTCTAAGGGCTTTTTTTTTTTGAGGTGCCAGAGTTTGGTTTATTGGCTCATCCATTGCCAAAGGTTCAATGCGCAACCTCTTCCAAGGATTTGGGAGCCCCTTGGTTCTTGCATTTCTTTCTTCTTCACAACTTCCTCCTGTCCCTGACTGAAGCCATGGCAGAAGCAGGGCAAGGTGTGAGGCTGAGGTGGACTCTGACAGGGGCCTGCTTGGCACAGGAAGGGGGCCCTGGGCAAGGAAGGATGGGTTCCCCGGAAGGAAGCCAGCTCAGTAGGGCTTCCATGGTGGGCCCCAGGATTGGAAGAGTCCAGCCCAGGGCCAGGCAGGGTGGGAATGGTGACAGGGATCATGGACAGAGGGGGAGGTGAGAGGTGCCTCAGAGCCCCATGCTGTGATGGGCTGGAGTCCTTCAAAGCTCGGAGACTAGCAGGGAGGGTCAAGAAAGGGAAAGGCCAGGCCTGAGAGTGGGAGAAGGTGACCCCTGGAGGGAGAGTCCACCCAAACTCCTGCCACCCCAGTCCCAGTAACTTCTCAACTATGCCTAACAGGCAACACACTGCCAATCTGACCTGGTCTTATGTCTTAGTATTCTTCTGTCTTCATGATGCTTCACTATCCTAAAATAATAGGACCTTTATTCTTTATGTTCCTGCATCTTATAAAGCTCCTAAATGGCAAGGCTCATGTACTCACTTTCTTTTTATTTTTCACTTCATTAACATCCACTTGCAGTACATAATGATTGCATTCATCATGGGGAGTTGGTGAATGTATAAAACACATTGTTTTTTAAGCCCCTCCCCTCCAGTCTTTCCCAACTTCTTTCATTTCTTAATCACCTTCCATTTTGCAAAAGATCTGTTACTTTCTTCAGATCTCTACTCACTCAGCAAATAATTAGGCAAGTCTTCCCTAACAACTGTAAATAAAAGAGCATCACTATGCTCTCTGCTCACTCCTTTAATATTTTCTCATTCTTTCTTTATTTTTTACTTCAGATACTTATCACCTTCTGAATGAATATATATATATATGAGCATATTATCTATTTATTACCCCTCTTCCTGAACAAAAACCTAAATTCTTTGAAGCTAGATAATTTTTTGATTACTTAACTTTAGAAACTTGAACATATTTTAATACATATTAGGAGTTAGTAACTTTATTAATTAAATGACTAGCCCATGAAAATGGCCCAGTAAATCATGTGAAGTCAGAAATGAAATCTGTGGTGAATATACCTAGAAAATCTTAGTCAAATATGTGTAACAATGGTAAGGGAAATTAATTGTTCTTTTCCTGGGCTGGGAATGTAGCTCAGGTGTTGTTGCCCCTGCCTGGCAAGCACAAGGTCCTGAGTTCGCTCTCCAGTACCCCTCCCCCGCCAAAAATATATTTGTTTTCCCGAAAGGTGTATACATTTTTGGTAGAAAATTTAAGAAATTTTAAAATTTAAATTTATATATTAAAAACACATTGAAATTAATCCCCCAATTAATATTACTCTCTCACTTCAAACACACTTATCCATCATTTTGCCACTTTCTGAAGTAGTACTGAAAGTCCTCTTTTGTGAGTGTTTTTAGTTGGATTGTCCCAGCAGCCTAGTTGTCCTGAATTGATTTCAAACCTTTTCTTTCAAGAGCACTTTGACTTTAGGGAAAAGCCAGAAGTCACATGGTACCAGATCTGGTTAATAAGGACACACCCTAAAAAGGTTAATCATGGCACACCTTAATGTTTTTATCAACCTGACATTATTATTTTGTTTTGTTTTAAGGTGGCACTTGGCAGCAGATCTCACCATGTGTTTTTTGCTCACATGTCATAAATAACTCAAGAAGTAAAGCTGATATTATTGCTTCAGAAAAAGGTTAGAAAAGTGGAATGAGTATGTTCAAAGCTTGGGGAAGTATTCTAAGGAGCATTAATTGCAATGTGCCTTTGAATGTAATACAGTTTTAAAATTAAATATCCAAGGTATATTTTAGATATATCTATATCTATGTCTCAATCTATCTATCTATCTATCTATCTATCTATCTATCTAGAGAGAGAGAGAGAGACAGAGACATAGAGAGACAAGTGGATGAATTTATAATATTCTGATATAAAGTCTGTAAAAGTTTTCAATCACATTTGTGGAAGCATAAGATTTGTATACAGATTAGAAAAATTCTAAACTGCATTGTTAAATAGACTGATTATCAATATTTAAAAACAATTACTATGAATAAACACAATTTCATGCAAAATAAAAGACCCAATGAACTACTTTGTGCAGTTACTAAACTAAAATCCTGGTATCACTCCTATAAACACACATACACACACATACATACACAATCACAGCTAACATTTAATGTTCTTCCTGTATTTTAATACATTTCAGTCTCTGCATAAGATAGAAAAGTCATAAGGTATATGTCTTTTTCACCAAACCAAATTATAGAAAATTGAATCATGTCAATGATAAAACTAATACATATACATTCTGGCAAGATAGCAGATGGATTTTATATCTATAGGCTATTGAGACAAAGTCAACATGTTTTAGTCTTAGAAAATATGTCACTACATTTTCCATTTATGTATTTATTTTTCTATGTAACACTTTTATCAAAATTCTAGTGTTGATTATATTTTAAACCAATGAAAACAGGTAAAACTTATGAAGAATATATATTCAGGCAACATACTGATAATCAAAAACTAACAAATAAAATGAGGAGGTAGATGTATGTTTTTTAAGTGTGCATCAGCAAAAACAGTCTTAAACTGGTGATTTATACAAAATATGACATGGTTTACAACTATATACTTGAAATACAGTTCAGTTGTCAAAAATTCTAGCATGTTTTAAATTACAGCTGAATGAACACTAAAGCTTCAAAGTATCTTAGTTTTATTTTTAGCTCTTTATAATCCCTTTGAAATATAGGGCAACATCTTGTACTGAACAGGCATTCATTAAATATTAGTTGCACTGCATTAAAAACAAATATTATATTAGGAGTTTTATAACATTTAGATCAAGGAACCTAAGTCTCTTCTAGTATCCATAGTGAATAGAAATTGGGTGCCACATTTAATATTAATGACCAACTGAAATAAGTGTAAAAAAACCTGCCAATATGATGATGTTTCTGAAAACCACACATTTTGAAAAATCCCCCAAGTAGATATTTTAGAATGGAAATAAATTTTGTAGATGGAGTAGTACAAGTAACTTAAAATTAACATTTTTAAAATAGGTTATGTAGAACCAAGACTAGATTTATTGAGTTTACTTTCATTAGAACTATGTCTAATTTGTAGATATTAAAACTACCCCAAATAAAATTTTCTGCATTTAATGGAGGAAGTGTTTCATTACTGTTCAGATTTTAAAGCATAGGCAAAATTATTTTATTCCACAGTAGAGAGGCTATTTCAGTAGTTTGGAAAATTTCCTAGATGATTTGATACATGATTTTCTCGTCTAGTACTTTATAATTATATTTTTCTAAATTACTGTTCAACTGGAAAACTAAGATGCTGAGGAAAGACTCTTAAAATTGTTTTGAATGTGGCAATTTCTACATTCATTGATTTTTTTTCATCTTGGTATTCTCACATGTCACATAATCAAACCTTTACTTATAATGTTATTGCTTATCTTTTATTACTTCTGTGTTCCAACGAAGGGAAAGGGAACTCTCCAACAGTATTCCCAAGACCAGATCATAGAAACTTGAACTATATCAACGATATAATAATACAAATTCTACTCATAATATATGCACAACACATGGTAATTAGTCATATGTAGCTGTGGTAATATTGTATTGTAGAATACTAAGTTCACATATTAATTGTTCCTGGATTCATTTTTACTTCTGTTTTGCATAATGAACTATAATACATGCTCTCAGAGGGCCTGCGATCCTCCCACATGTTCTTTGATTAGAATAGATGAGAAAAACTTCTAATTTGCTCTGTATTCAATTTTTGTTTCGCTCCTAGATTTGAAAGCACATTGCTAAGATTTTGAATATTTTCCAGTTCATATTATGAGTATTTTACAAGGTAAAAATAAAAAGTTCAGTTATTTAATGGGTCACAGAGGAAATTAAAGAAGAAATCAGACAGTTCCTTCAATTAAATGACAATGACAATACAACATATCGGAATCTATGGGACACAATGA
>NW_004624748.1:28797437-28831511 GCF_000247695.1 Heterocephalus glaber | reverse complement strand
TTTGTAAATAGGGAAGGGTGGAGGGCATGAAGGGAGGGCTAGGAATGGGGAAAAAATAAGAACCAAGATGCATTATATAAAGGTACAATTTCCAATGAGAAATGTAATTGTGTTGTATACCTACAACGTACCAATAAAAGAATTTAATACAAAAAAAAGTTCAACAATTTCCAATAAGAAATGTAATTGTGTTGTATACCTACAATGTACCAATGAAAGAATTTAATACAAAAAAAAGTTCAGTTATTTAACTTTAGTGAAAAGAGCAAAATCAGTTTTAAAATGGCAATTTAAAAATGTTTAGTATAATCATTTTTTTGTAAATGATAACAGTGTAAAGATGATCCATCTCTTACTCCAGAGAATATATTTTTAAATTAAATAGGATTCTAAAGTAGTTCATTTCTACTAGGTCTACTTTTGCATTCATTCATTCATTCATTTACTCAATTGTGCAAATCATCACTATGTCAGGCATTTTTCTGGCACTAGACATTAAATTATGAATTCAATGCAGGGAATAATTGAAAATTTTACAACCCAATTGCAAAAGAAATCCTAGAATATTTTGAAATTTAGAAAATAAACTAATTTGGTGTGAGTATAAAATATGCTTTGAAGGAATATCAGAAATGAGAGTGATGAAAGACAGAGAAATATATCAGGCTATGTACTTCAGATATGAAAGGGTTTATATAAAAGTATCATATGATTTTTACTTTAGCAAGATAACCATGTTAATGAACCAATATTGAACACTTCTATAGAATAGTGAATGTTCCATATGATAAAGAATTGTATTATCCCAAGTTGCTAAAGAGGCAGTGTAGAGAGATGGGAAAGTATGGATTGATATGGGAAAGTTAACATTGGAGGCACAGAAAACTGAAGAAGGCAGGGTAGATGTCCAGGACAAAATTATGCACTCCATCAGGAAATTCCAAGTGACTGTGGAGCCTGTCCTGATGGCACATGCCTGTAATTCCAGCACTCTTGCAGAATGATGCCAAATGATACCAGATAAAGTCCAGACTGGGCAATTTAACTACTTCATGAGAACCTATCTCAAAACAAAAAATAAAATTGGGCTGGAAATTTAACTCAGTGCAAAGGCCCTGGGTTCAATCCCTAGTAATGAGAAAAACTAAAAATATTAGTAGTGAAGGTAAATGAATAATTTAGGATAACAGTGTTCAAAGAAATATGATATAAGCTGTTAGAGTGGTTTTACATTTTCTGGTAGTTTCCTTAAAATGAAAAAATAGACAAGTGAGGTCAATTTTAATAATATTGATAATACTTTATGTAATCTAAAATGCAATTATTTTGCATGTAATTAACATAGAACAATGCACAAGCAGATATTTTATATTTTTTATCACAAATTATTCAAAATTCATATTTCAATGCAGGTATGAAATTGTCATCGGAAATGCTTCCTTGATATTTACATTTTATAAAATGCAGTTTTAAAAGTTTCATTACACTAGTTCTTCCAAATACATGCAAATTTCCCAATTACTGAAATGACCATTGGTTTAAACATTTAAATTTCAATCGTGAAAAATTATATAAAATTTATTTCCTTATTGGCACTGACCTCATTTCAGGTACTCAATAATCAAACAGAGCTATTGGCTTTCATTTAGTACAGTAGAGATTTGAAAGACATTTTGAAAAGAAAAATGAAACCATGTATCACAGTGCTGGATAAGGGTTATGAAAAGAGTAAATGTGAAGCCATATTTTATGACTTAGGCAATTTCTTGGGTAGTGGAATCTTTTCACGAAATAGAGAAGACAGTAGGAAGAAAATTTGGATAAGATTAAGGCAGACCAGTATGCTAAAAATTGTGTGTATATGGTTAGTACATTCTAACATTTTTATGCACAAGAATATGCTCTCATCAACTGCAATACATTTCCTTATTTCTCAAATCCAGTATATATGTACAGTAGCTTCAAAATTGTTAGTCTACACTCCCATAAGGTAAAAGTTTAACAATTTTCCAAATTACATAGAAGTCAGAAACTTGTCACGCATCCTCTTTATACACCCTTTCCATATTCTTGAAATGCAATATGGTTCCTTTGGAATACAGTTTTATCTTATTTTCCATTCACTCCTGAGATCTCACAAAGAATCAAATAAAATTTCAAACTTTGTTTGTATCAAAGTTTATTCTATGTACTTAATATTCTATAGATTTTTGACAATGGTACAGTGTCATTAGTCCACTATTATAATATGATACATAAGAGTGTCAGTGCTCTAACAAATTCCCTGTGCTTCCACCATTCAGCCTCACCCTCATATAGAACCCTGTCAACTACTGATCTATTGCCTGCCTATAAGTTTTGCTTCTTACAGAAAGTCATATAAATGAAATCTTATTTTGTATGTCTTTTTCAAGCCAGCATTTTTGCTTAGAAATATAGATTTAAAATTTATTTGATGTCTGTGAGGGTGTGACAGTCGAGCTTAATTATCAATGAGATTGACTCTGGAGTCACCTAGGAGATTACTAAAGTAAGGATATGTCTGGATGTATCTGGGTGGTCATGGAGGCATGACCTTGAATACTATGTCTAGATGCTCATCCCTTCCTTTTTGGTGCTGTTCCCACTTTCTGATTCCCAGAAGCAAAGAACTGCGCAGTTTTGCTCTGGCTTACCCATCCACCATGTTTTTGCCTTGGGAGCTCGCAGACCATGAACTGAAATCTCTAAAACCATAAGCCAAATAAATGTCTCCTCCAGTTGTGTATTTCAGGTATTTGGTCCTTGAAACAAAAAGATTCTACTGTGTGAATATAATTTTTTTAATTAATTCATATATTGAAAGAATCTTATTTGTTTATTTACGCTTTCTTCAATTTTGCATGTTCTTTTTATACTTTAGACATGAGTCATTATCACACAGTGATTTTGCAAATATTTTCTCTTAGGAAGTAGCTCAATTTATATTTTTAATAATGCTTTTTGTAGAGTAGATGATTTAATTTTAATACAATCTTGCTTTTTTGGATTGACTCTAAAAGTGTATTGTCAAATCCTAAGTAACAAATCCTTCTCCTATGATTATGATTAAAGTTTTATAATTTTGAATTACATCTACATACATGATAATATGTGTAGGATTTTTTCCTAGAAGTTTCATAGAGGATTTCTGAATCTATATCCATGACAGATAGATGGGTCTATACATGTCCCTCCTTGTAATGTGATCATTTTTCTATTGAGTTGGCTCTTTGCTGTATTATACATAGATCTACTTATGGAACATCAGTTTGGTTCCCTTGATCTATATTTTTATCAGTTTTACAATGTGTTAAATTTTTGGTAATATAAGTCCTCCAGCTTTATTTTTCTTCAATATTGTTGGTTATTCTAGGTCTTTTTCCTTTCCATATAAATTGCAGAATCTGTTTGATACTATTTACAGAATACCCTAATACAGTTTCATTATTTTGTATCTATTGATCAAGTTAGAAAGAATTTGTATCCCAACAATATTTATCTTTCTATTTCATAAATTTATTTAGAACTTCTTTAATTTCTTTCATCAATATTGTATGCATTTCTGAAAATTGATCCTGCACATGTTTTATTAGGTTTTTGACTGGTTACTCCATTTTTTTGTGTCTCTGTGTGTGTGTGCTATTATATACGGTCTTTTAATTTAGGATTCCAGTTATTCATAGCTGATATAAAACATTTGAATGCTATAGTCTGTCAGTTTCACATAGTTTCCTATAATTTCTTTTCTAGAAAAATATTCATGTTAACTCCTAACAAACATTTTATTTCTTCTTTTCCAATGTATAATATTTTGCTATCTAGAACTTCCTATACAATATTAAATAGTTATGATAGAAAATATATTTGACTTTTTCTGATCTCAGGAAGATAATATCCAGTCTCTCACCATCAAGTATAATTTTAGCAGTAAGTATTTTTTTTTGGTACCAGGGATCGAACTCGGGACCTTGCACTTGCAAGGCAGGTGCCAGAACCACTAAGCTAAATCCCTGGCGAGTAAGTTTTTACAGATATTATTTATCAAGTTGAGAAAAGTCTCATGATTGTCAGTCTGTTGATAGTTTTATCATGAATTGGTGTTGGATTTTTTGATACTTTTGTTGTATAAGTTTATTCAGCCACATAATTGTTTCTTTGATATGTTGTTACGTTGGATCATACTAATAGATTTTCAATGTTCAGCAAACCCAACATGCCTAAAGTAAATCTAAATTAATTGTATGAATAATTCATCTTATGAACTGTTTTATATAATGCACTAATATTTTGTAGAGGGTTTTTGCATCGATGCCCTTGAAAGATAGATGGGTTTATAGATTTTCTTTCTTCTAATATCATCAGATTTATACTTAGGTAAAGTGTGGCCTCATAGAATAAGTTCTGAAAATGTTCCTTCTGCTTGTATTTTAATGGAAAGATTATAGAGAGCTGGTACTTATATGTTTATGAACAACTAGGGAGAAAGCTCTGGTCAGTTCTTTGTTACTTGGTAGGTTTTAAACTATTTATTCAATTATTTAACAATCTTATGGATATTCATTTATTCTATACACATGCTTGAGTGAATTTTGGTTGTTGATCATTCAGAGTTCATCTGGTTCCTTTAAAGTTAAATTTAAGACCATAAAAATTGTTAACAACATTCATTTTGTAGTATATTGATAACCATGGAATCAGTAATGATGACCTCTCTTCATTTCTGATACTGTCAACTTTTGTTATAGTCTGTTAATCTCTTTGCCCTGGTTGAATATAATAGAGCTTTATAATTTCCTGTAGCTTTTTAGAGAACTGTTTGGTTTCAGTGATTTTCTTTATTGTTTTCAGGGTTACTGATATAATACTATTTATCATCTTTTTATTTTGTTTCCTTTAATCTTAAAATCTTTCTACTTTTCTAAAGTGGAAGTTTATATTACTGGTTTTGGATCTTTTTGACTCTGTGAAATATGTATCCAATACTAAGTGTTTCTATAAACACAGCTTTCAATACATCTCACTGATCTGGTTAAGGGGTACCTTTTCAAAATTTCTTTTTTGTTTTACCTTTTTTTCAGTTCAAGGATAATTTGAATAATAATTTATGTTTTTAATTTCTTGAATTTTTGTTTTCAAATTTAAGAATTTATCCTGATTAATTTTTCCTGAGCTTCCTAGGTTTATGATCTTCGCTGATCATTACTTTTGGAAAGCTTTCAAACACTATTGTGCAATTTATTTCTTCTGGTTTTTTTCTCCTTTATTTTTTTCTTAAATATTATATATGCATATGTTACATGTTTTGAGTCAGAATCAGAGGTTTTTCATGCTCTGTTCTTTTACTTTCAACCTTTATTCTTTTGCATTTCAGATTTGAATAATTCTCTATTTATTTTTAGACTAACTGGTTTTGTTTGCTCAGCCATAATCTTCCCCTCTGCTTCTCCTGTGGTCTTGCTGTGTTCCACAAACCCTTATACTTTTCTTTGGCTACAGCATTCCTAGTTTATTTCCTTATAGCTGTGCTCAGGTTGAATTTTGTTTCTTTCTCTGTTTTTGCATTCATATGAGCCAGCCAGAATAGAGAAGTTAGAGCAGGAGAAATGTACTTCCCTGGGCTGGCATATGGCTCTTACACATCTTTTCAAGGACAGAGTACATCTTTAAATAGAGAACCTTCTGTGTCTATTTCACAATGATTGCTCTTCCTTCTGCCAGAACCATGCAAAAAATCTTTTCAGTGTTTTTCTCCATGTAACTTTAGACCATGATATTATATGAAATAAATCAAACACAAAAACTTAAATATCAGATAGTTTCTTATATGAGAAACCCAAAGTACAAATGAAGAGCAAAATAAAAGATAAATAATAGGAAGTAAAAATGAAAACTTCTCAAAGGGAAAGGGGATCAAAAATGGAGGGCGGTGTGGTAAATCTGTACCGAAAGGAAAGGAATCAAGATGGATGGAGGGGTAAAGAAGGGAAGGGAAAGAGATGAAAGAAAGGAATTAAAATGTACGATGTACATGTAACATTTCCTCACAAGGAATGTAAACATCATGTACTACAGACATGTAATAATAAAAAAGAAAGAAAAACTGATGGGTTTCCCAAAGGAATCAATAAAAGCTTGTGAGATCCACTAAAACTTTAACACCCAAGGAATGCCTCCGTTTTATGCGAGTTTAAACTCTTCAGATTCCCTGTGTATATATTTTTACCATTTTATACCACCAGTGGCTCCCTTTGTAAAGCTTGTCTTGGGTGTGTCTCTGGATGCACCTACCTTTTCAGTTCTCAGACTAGCCCTTTTCCCTATGACCTCAGAAATCAAAAGGGTCTAAGTAACAACTTGGCTTCTGTACTTGCCAAGCTCTATTTTATTAAGTCTGAGAGCAATGTATTCTAAGATCTTGTCATGTTAGATTTGAAACCAATAATTCAATTTATCCAGTTTTTCCTTTGCCTGTAAATTTAGCATTTCATGAGGTTCCCCTTTCCCAATGTTGTCATTGCACTGCAGTACATAGTATCTGTTCAGCGCCTTTACTTTCTTCACAAGGTCTCTATTGCAATTACATGTCTTTTCTGAAGCTTAGTATCCAATTTGCTATCATCCCAAGCAAGTCATTTTGGAAAATAGGTGCTGATATCCTAAATTCCTATTTCTGTGAAATTTCCTCCTCCTTCTCTTTCATATATTTGTTTAGAAATCTAATCCTATCAGTAACATAAGCAAGTGCCTACGTTTTCAGTTTGCTTACTAAATCTGAGTTCCATTGATTAAATGAATTTAATTGCATATAAGTATACATGTATACATATATTGACATTAATGATGTTATACAGTATGATGAGTACTTAAATGTCATTCCTTTGTTGCTTAAATTCTAAACTCTGTAATCTAGAAAATTGAAGATACTAAAATGAGAAGATAAATAGTTTGGATAAAATAGACAATGGTAATTTCTAAATTGTCTTTTTAAATCTCTTGAGGGTTAAGTTCACTATCTCATTGAATGTGACCCTTAGTATCACAAAAAAACAAGAAAAAAATATTGAAATAATTTCCCACATGATATTTTATTTTTTTAACATTTTATTTTATTTTATTTTATTTTTGCTATACTGGAGACTGGACCCAGGAACTTTGCACTGAGCTACATCCCAGCCCTCCTTGAGTTTTTTGAAATAGTGTCTCAGTAAGACTGAGCTTGATTCTTGCAATCTTCCTTACTCAGCTTTCCAGAATGCTGGGGTCCCAGGAGTACCCACCAGACCTGGATGATAATGGAAAATTTAAACAAACTAGCCTAAAAAACAACTTCCAGCTACCTCTCACAGTTTCATGAAGTGCCAGTGTTCTACCTTTCTTATTTATTTCTTCCACTTCTCACCATCTGATCATTTTCTTCTATAATTCTTTTTTTTTTTTTTTTTTGTACTGCGGATCAAACTCAAGACCTTGCATTTGCAAGGCAGGCGGCAGCACCACTGAGCTAAATCCCTGACCCTCTTTTATAATTCTGTGTGTTTGTTTCAGTTAAACTTCAGTTATACTAAGGGGACACATTTCCTGGGTGCCCACATGATATTTTAGAAAATATCATAAATATTCAATATCTAAAAAGCTCTGTTTATTACTTATTTGATTTTGTTATTTATTTCCAACATTTCTTTGGTATAGGTAAGTTCTGTGTCAGTTAAGGTTTCTTCTTTATCCCTTTGTTTCACCAAATGTAGTTATACCTTATGTGGAATTAAGGACAATTTCCATTTACATTTCATGCGAAATAACACATGTGGAAAACAGAGTTAATTGCCAAACTCATTTCAGCTAGGAATTCCTTATTTTGGACATCACAAGCAGCTGATCTATTGACATGCTTTGCTTTCAGTCTATGCCCAATAAATCTATGTGGAATTGTAGTTCACGAGCTAGACCAACTTAAAGATCATTATGAAAAATTTGGAACATTATTTATTTAAAATACTGAGGATAATTGGCATTTCATTTCATACTCTTTCAATGTTTCAGAGGTATATATTTGTTATGGTCTATTGCTAATATGTTTGCTATTGTAAATATATGAGCTCTGGGATATGCAAAAAAATATTAATTTTCTGACCAACTTTGTTTTATTAATTGAGTTTATTGATACAGTTTAGATAGATATGCATAATGATCACTCTCACCATATAAAATTTGTACCATAGATAATATATCTTGATTGTTATTTTTTCCCGATCCCCCCCTTCAATGCCTCTTCCCCTCCTTATTTACAAAAGCTTCGTTTTCATTTTATCTTTCTTTTCTTATTTTTCTTTCTTTTCCTTTCCTTTCTTTCCCTCTCCCTAGTTCCCCTTCCCATTTGAGTATTTTCTTCCCATTTCACAGATCATATTATACATTTGGGGCCTTATTTACATTTTTAGTTTCTCACACCAGAGAAAGTATATGTTACTTACACATGTATGTTGGATTTATGTCACGAGAGTATGGTCTCAAGGTGTATACTTTTAACCTATAAATGCCTCAAGTTAAAAAAAAAACAAAACACTTTATCCATTCATCAGGTGATGAGCATTTGGGTTGTTTCCAGGATTTAACTATTACAAAGGAAGATACCAAGAAAGGAGATAGCTGGATAAAATAGAACCTCTAGTCTTAGTTTTTTGAAGAATCTCCACAAGGATTTCTATAGTTGTTGCACCAGTCAATATTGCCACTAATAGTGGGGAAGGGTTTCTTTTTCCCCCACAGCCCCATCAGCACTTGTTATTGGTTGATTTCTTGATAATAACCACTCTTTAAGGAGTAAGTTGGAGTCTCATTATTGTTTTAATTTGCATCTCTCGAGTGACCAGTAATGTTGAACATTTTTTCATATGTTTATTTGCTATTTTTACTGCAACTGAAAAGTGTATATTCATCTCAGAAGCCCATGTTTGAATTGGGTCTTTAAATTTGGGGGTTCTGATTTTTTTCAATTTTTTATATGCTGTAGATATTAGTCCTTTATCTGAGGTTGGCTAAAATTTTTGCCCACTCGGTGGGTTGACTTTTCACTCTGTTGGTGATTTCTTTTTCTGTGCAAAAGCTTTTCAAAATGAGATCCCAGTTTTTGATTCTTTGTAGTATTTTCCATGAAACTGGATTTTGTCCATGAAATCTTTCCTTATGCCTATGTCCCTAAGAGTTCTACTAATTTTCTCTTCCAGAAGATTTAGTGTTTCTGTTTTAATATTTATATCTTTGATCCATTTTGATTTTAATTTAGCGCATAATGAGGGACATGGGTCTAGTTTTGTCTTTGGCATATAGAAACCCAGTCTTTCCAGCACCATTTATTAAAGAGGCTGTCCTTCTTCCCATGAAGGTGTTTGGCCCCTTTATCAAAGATAAAGTGGCTGAGTGTGTTTGGGATTGTTTCTGCTTTTTCCGATCTGTTCCATTGATCCTCAGGTCTGTTTTTTTTCTAAGTACCACAATGTTTTTAATCACAGTATCTCTGTTGTACAATTTTGAGTCAGAAAATATGATGGCTTTGCTTTGTTTTTGTCACCCAGAATTGTTTTTAGAAATGTTTTCTTTAATTGTCTGAGGTATGCTAATTGTATTTTGATTGGAATTGCATTATATCTGTATAACAATTTGGGGGTACGGCTATTTTTACTATGTTGGTTTTTCCTACCCATGAACAAGGGATATTTTTCCTCTCTCTTTCTATTTATTTTTTTTTTCTTTTCTTTTCTTTGTACTGGGGATCGAACTGGGACCTTGAGCTTGTGAGGCAGGCTGCAGAACCACTGAGCTAAATCCCTGGCCCTCTTTCCATTTTCTGATATGTTCTTTGATCTTCTTTTTCAGAATAATGTAATTTTCAGTGTAAAAGTGTTTTATATCCTTCATTAGATTCCTAAATATTTCCTTTTTAAATGCTATTTTGAAAGGTGTGTTTCCCCTAAGTTCTCTCTCAGTGAGCTTGTTATTTGTGTACAGAAATGCTATTGATTTTTTAGTGTTGACTTTGTATACACCTATACTGCTGAATTTGGTTATTAAATCTAGAAGTTTTTTGGTGGAAGTTTTGGGGTCTTCTATGTAGTGTATCATGATGTCTACAAATAATGATATTTTTATTCATTATAAATAATGAATATCTTTATTCATGAATAATGATATCTTTATTCATGTTATTTCTTTCCTTTGTCTAATTGCTCTGGCTAATGTTTCTAAAACTATAGTGAATAGGAGTAGTGATAGTTTATATGCTTGTCTGGTTCCTGATTTTAGAGTGAAAGCTTTCAGTTATTGACCATTTAGTGTGATATTGGCTGCTCCTTTCTCATAGATTGCCTTTATCAGATTGAGTTAAAGACCATCTATTCCAATTTCTGTAGACTTTTTTTTTTAATATCATGAATGGGTGTTGGACTTTGTCAAATGCTTTTTCTGCATCTGTTGAGATGATAATACAATTTCTGTCTTAGTTCTCTTGATGTGGTGTATTACATTTATTGATAAGAATATGTTGAGCTACCCTTGCATCCCTATGAATACGTTGAGCAAGTGGGATGAATCCTACTTGGTCTGTTGGATAATCTGTATGATTTGCTGCATTCTATTTATGAGTATCTTATTGAGGATTTTTGCATCTATGTTCAGTAGGGAGATTGGCCTCTAATTCTCTCTTTTTGGTTCAATCCTTCTCTAGTTTTGGTATCAGGGTAATACTTGTTTCCAGGAATAATTTTGAGAGTACTGCTTCCCTTTCAATTTCATTACAGAGTTTGAAGTGAAGTGGCCTTAGAACTTCTCTAAATATCTGGTAGGATTCAGTAGTGAAACCACCAGGATCTGGACTTTTCTTTATTGGTAAGATTTTAATTTTATTTTCATTTTCATTGACTTTGAGTTATTTAGAATTTCTATATCTTGTTAAGTCAACTTTGGTAATTCCTATATCCTGGGAACCTGTCCATTTCTTCTGTGTTTTCTATCTTAGTAGAGTACAGGTTCTCATAGTAGGTATTAATGATATTCTGGATCTCCACCAGATCCATTGTGATGTCACCATTCTCATTCCCAATTGCATGTATTTGAGTCTTTTTTTTTACATTTTTTGATAAGTTTGGCTAAAGTTTTATCAATTTTATATAATCTTTCAAAGAACTAACTCTAGTTCATTGATTCTTTGCATTGTTTTTGTATGCTTGATTGCATTAATTCCTACTCTGGTCTTTATAATTTCCTCCCTCAAACAATCTTTTGGCTTGATTTGATCTTCTTTTTTTTAGATTCTTGAGGTTCAAAATTAGGTTGTTTATTTGAGTTCTTTCTGTTTTCTTGATGTAAGAATTCACCCTTATATATTCCCCTCTTAGGACTGTTTGCATTGCATTCCATAATTTGCAGTATGTTATATGGGCATTGTCATTTAATTGTATACTGTTTAAGTTCTTCTTTAATTTCATTTCTGACCCATTGGTATTTTAGGAGGGTGTTATTTAATTTCCATATACTTATAGAGTTTTTTTAGTTTCTTTTGCTACTGATTTCTAATTTCATTTTACTATGGTCATGGGATAATTTCAATTCCTTCGCATTTACTTAAGCATGTTCTATGGGCTAGTATGTGGCCCATTTTGGAGAATGTCTATGTAGAGCTGAGAAGAATGTGTATTCTGATGTTGTGGGGTAGACATCCACTAAGTCCATTTGTTCTCAGGTTTAGTTCAGTTCTTATATTTCTTTGTTGATTTTGTTGATCTGTTTGTGAAAGTGGGATTTTAAGTCTCCCATTACAACTGTATTAGTGCTTATTAGACTTTTCATGCCTGTTAATATTTTTTTGTATACAGTTGGGTACATTGGTATTTTGTGCATAGATATTTGTGAGTTTTATCTCTTCTTTTTGGAGTTTTTCCTCAACAAATATGTAGTAATCTTCTTTGTCTCTTTTGATCAGTCTTGGCTTGAAGTTCACATTGTTTGCAAATAGACTAACTACCCCTGATCTTTTCTAGATTCCCACCACATGTTTTTCATCCTTTGAAATTCAGTCTATGAATCCTTTTTTTGTTAAATGTGTTTCTTGCATGCAACATATTGTTGGATCTTGATTCTTGATCATTTCTGCCAGTCTGTATCTTTTGATTGGTAAATTTAGTCCATTTACATTGATTGTTATAGCTGATATGTATTGGCTTATCCTTGCCATATTATTTTCCTGCTGTAAGTTCCCTTTCTTTCCCCTCTGTTTAATTACTTACCCTCCCTGCTGACTTCTTTCTATTAGAGTTCTTGGAATTGTGTTCTTCACTATCTCTTTCTAAAATATCCTTCAGAATATTTTGTAGAGCTGGTTTGGTGGTCATGAATTTCTTTAGTTGTTCTTTGTCATGGAAGTATCTTATTTCTCCATTGATTTTGAAAGATGACTTTGCAGAGTACATCAATCTGGGTGATTTTCTTTTAAGACCTGACAAACTTCACTCCAAGCTCTCTTTGACTTACAGGTTTGCATAGAGATGTCTGCTGTGATTCTGATGAGCTTTCCTTTATAGGTGATTTGTTTTATTTCTCTAGCAGCTTTTAATATTCTATTCTTGGGCTGAGTTTATGGAATCTTGCTTATGGTATGTATTGGTGTAGATTTATTTTGGTTATGGATAATTGGATTCAATATACCTCACTTATTTGTATGTCAAGTTCTTTTAACATGTTGGGAAATTTTCTCCAATTCTATGCACAGGGTTTTTTTGGCATTTACACTGTCTCCAGGTTTCTCACTAACTCTGATCAACCTTATGTTGTTCTTTTGCATCATCTTACAGCTTCTTGAATAATTTTTCCTGTTCTTTTGTTATTTTTAGGATAGTATTCTTTTCATGGGTGCTAACCACAATCCTGTCTTCTAGATTTGATATTCTGTCCTCACCTTCATTCAATCAGTTGTGTAAGCTTTCAATGGAATTTTTAAGCTTTTGAATATCTGTTTTAAACTGTTTCATGAATTCCATTTCTTTCTTATATTGGACATTCATTGTTTCCATCATTTTCCTAAGCTACTCTTTTTTTTTTTCAATCTAAGTATACTCTAAATTTACTGAGCAGGTCCTTCATTATGATTCTCATCTCAATTTTTACCTGAGAGATTATTTCTTCTTTGATTTTCTCTATATCCTGATTCATGGGTTTATTTTTGTTTTTGTTTTTGTTTTTTGTTTTTACTTATACTGCTATCTCAGAAAATTCAGTGATTAGCTTCCAATTTACTCTATCTCACAGTCCCCTGGACTTGTCCTGCGTGGCTGGAGGTCTTGGGTTGAACATTGCTTCTGCATCTTGTTATTTTTAATTTCTTATTTTATTTTGTTTTCTGTATTGATGCTTGTGAATTTCTTATGGCAGATTGCTTTATCACTGGTATTGAGGCTTCCCTAGGAAATGTCTATTCTGCAAAGATATCTTCTGGGCATATGTGGCTCTTGGACTTTATGTCTGTTCCAAGATCCTAACTCCTCTATTTATTAATACCCTACTATTAAGGCTCAGCACTCAGTCATTTGGTACTAGACTGTGGTTATGGTATGACCCCAGACAATCTCAGTGTTGGCATACAAGGGAGAAGTGATTACAACAGGTATGACATCCTGGCTAAAGTAATACAAGTCACAATAACAATGTCATCAGGTGCAGCCTAGAAACTGACAAAGGATGGTAACCATTAATTTGGTACCTTTAACCATAGGGGCAAGGTCTACAATTATATAACAAAATCCAATATAAACCAGGAACTTGTATGCAGTGATTTTACCCTATGGTGGGAAATTTAAGAGGGATAGAGGGCAAAAGAGAGAGATAAATGAAGGAAAATATAGTAGAAGCATGGCTGGAGAACCAAAGATGATTACCTAAGCTCTGGGGAACTAGAGAAGATGGCAGGATAGAAAGAATGAAGGATAAAGCAAAAGAATATCAAAGTGAACCAGAAAGAGAAATCTCACTTGAAACAAAATATAAAATCAAGAAGGATAGTTGAGAAAGGAAAGAAAGGAGATAAGTAGAATAAAATAAAGATAAAAACCTAAACAACATAAAAAAAACCCCAACCAGACAGAAAAAGGAAAATGAAATAAATTAAGAAAAAAATAAAATTCCTCTAGTGTCAACGGTTTGGTAATGTCCAAAGCAGGTAGTGTCTAGAAACTGTGCTGTATAGCACTGCCAAGTCTACAGTAGAATTAGTTCTCGGTATGGGGCTGATCTTGACTTCTGGATGTGGGGGCTGGAGCTCGTCTTCAGCCAGTAGTTTTCTGAATGTCTCCTGATGGCCTCTGCATGTCTCCTTACCTTGATTGTCTCTATGCCACTCTTTCAATTGCTGTGGTACCCTCAGTCACGGGGGGCTTAAGGCTGCTTCCAGTCCCAGGTACAGTTCAACTCTCCCAGACCTTAGACAGCCTCCTCTGTTCCACACAGCTGGCTCCTCTCATGTCCTTCTCTCCTTGTTCTGCTGCAGCAGACCAAGCCTGCTTCCCCTGATGGTCCCAAGTTGGAAGGAGTGCTGACTTCCCAACCCAAGGGTACTTGTTTGCACATCTGGTTGCAGGGAAAGGGAGTACTAATTTCTCATTCCTTGACCTAACTGTGCAAGGCTGTTTGTGTTTCTGGTCACAGCTGATCCTTGGACTGAGTCACTCTCTCATTTTAGTCATAGGGCAAGAAGGGTCATGTTGTTCCATTTACTATCCTCAATGCTGCTACCTGTCCCTAATGTTGTTGTCCCTAGAGCTTCCAGTTAGCCACTATAGTGACAGAAAAAAAAATGGCCATTTGTCAGGGAGGGAGAGGCTTCCTGGTCACTTTGCCCTGTGTGTGTTATAAAATTTGTTGCCAACCTGGAGTGTCCTCTGTCTGCAGGAAAACCAAAGAGGCAGCGGACCTTATATCCCAGGTCTATCCCATGAGGGTTGAGTTTGACACACATTTGCAGTCTCTCCATTTTGGGGGGAACTTCCAGGGAATTTTGGTTCTTGCTCCATGAACAGGAGGTAGACCCATGAGCAATCTTGTGGGCTGGATAATCATTTTTTAAAGTCCTATGCCTATGTATTGTTTGATCTACAAGTCTTATTTCAGATGGATTTTGGCATCAGGATGTGTGTCTCTCCCTTTCTTCCAATTATTATAGATAGAAGAGCTAGGTAAAAATATTATAGGCAGTCAGATAGGGCTAAGTCCTGGAGAAGGCCAGGACAAAGGTGAAACTCACCACAGCTTCATATCGGCTGAAAACCAGCCCTCAAGATGGAGACAAGATGACCAGACCCACATACTTCTTCAAAGAACTGGGCTTAGTGAAGTATAGATAGGCATCAACTACCCTGGTGATGACCAAAGACCTCTGGACCCACCACCTCCAAGGAGAATCCTTGTTCTTTCCATCCATACTTGCTACGTGACTTGCTTCCCAATTGGACCACCATTACCTAAGTGACTATACTTGTAACCTTGTTGGAGGTTCATGGCTGTGGCCACGTTGTAACCATGTGGGTTTCACCCTATAAAACTTCTCTGTAAAGTGGGGTCCTTAGGCTACCCACTTGGGACCCCTCCTGGCCCTCAAGAGCTTTCCTATCAATAAATATCTTCCTACTTTTAACCTCCATCATTCCTAGGACTCATTCTTCAATTTCTAGGAAACAAGAACTTGGCATATCACACAGTTAACAGGTTGGGAGATTTAATATTTAATATTTCATAATTCCTGTGACAAATTACCTGAGTTTTTATTTGATTTTCTCTGAGTAGCTCCATTGTGGCTCCTCCTCTATTTCACAATCTTGAATCATGAAATTTTTAGAAAAATTACTGGACTTTTGCATTCTAATCATTATTTGCATCTAAAATTTTTAAATAAATTTAAATTGCTATTTTAAATCTATTGATTTACTTTGATAAAAATTGTTATATGCCAATGAAGGACTGAGGAAAAGCAGGTATCGACTGATTTTCTTATGTAGTCCATATTCTGATTATTTTAAACTTACTTTGGTAAAATTAAAAGTGTAAGCACTGCCCTTACTTTCAGTATAGGCACTTATTATCTATTTTAATACATAGGCATCATTAAAATTAAGCAACAGATGGGCACCCTATGGAAACATTTTGAGCTCTGGAATCCAGTAAGTCACCCTAGTGCTGGCTTATTGGCAACTCCATCATGTCAAGAAAGTGAAATCCAACTTGCATTGAAACACCAAATGGTTGTTTATTTATAGTTCTGCTACAACTAACAGGAAGTGTAGAACTTCTACTCCTCCCATTGGAAGTCAGGCAAAATCAATTTGCATCTTAATTTTGAAAAGTTTATAATTGCTTCATTTAGGATTTAAGTACACATGATAAATCAATGTTGCAAAAAAAGAAAATGTCTATGATTGCTGACAAATTATTGAAAGAAGAAGCTTTAATTGAAATAAGATTATGTGTTCACATACTTTTGTTTTTATCGAAGAGAAGACATAGGAATAGAGAGGTGATAATCATTGTCCCACCTTCACTCAATTACATATGAACAGATTGTATTACACAGGTGTATGGCATATATATATTTCACTATATCTCATTACCACTTTCTATCAAAATAGATTTTTAAAAATTTGAACTTATAGTCCAAATAAATTAAAAATTGTCAACTGCCTTATATTTATATTAAATATTCCCAATTATATAGAGTATTGTGAAATGGAAACCTTTCAGATTTCTAAGAAGTAGCAACTGAATATTCCATTTCAGTTTTTCTTCATTATTAAGTGCTTGTCTAATTAACAAATATTCATAATAAAAATTTTACATTATGCACAGTTATGCACAGTAACTTGATTTTGACTAAAATTTCACATTTTGCAAAATAGAAAAAAATTATAGGTAGTCATCTCCTCCTACCCTCAGAATCTCAGACAGTCTGATAAATTGAGAGCTACTCAAGTTCATAGACAAACAGAAGTACACAATTCAAAAAGTAGCTTCCTTCTGGTTGTAATAATTCAAGTGGTACCACAGATATATCAGAACAAAGCCATGAAAGGGTCAAGATCTTCTGACAAAATGTGGAGAGAGAATCTGGGGCAGAGTACTGCTGTGGTATCATATAATGTTATATTTTAAATCAGTTATTCTGTTACTTTGTTTTCACAGGATAAATAATTGACCTTACAGATAATATGAATCTATCAAAAACTTTGTGAGGTACAAGTGAAGATATACAGTTCTCTCATCACTTTATACTTGCAGTTCTGGGCACAGACACTAAAACTTATCCTGTGCTCTGTTAATAGTGGATGACCACCTTTATATGGATGCTTAAGACTCATTTTGCAGTACTTACTTTGACATTCACCATCTGTGTGATTTAACATGCACCACTAAAATTATTTTAATTTCAACTTTATTACCTATAAATGGATCTCTCAAACATATTTAAAGCCCAATGCTCTACTATCCTATCAGCTTTCATTTCAATTTGTAGTCATGGAGAAATTATTCTATTCATCATCAAAACTACTTGACACTTGCCATTTGACATTTCCAAAATTTGCGGTCAAGATTTTGTCTTTGATTAATGAAACTATGAAATATGAGCATTATTTATAGAGATGAAAAGGCATTAACTACAGATCAAGTCTTGTAGAAGTTATTAGGGGCCAAATAACATGGAAATATTTTATCACTTTGAAGAATAAAAACTTGTTATAATTCAGCTGAACTTTTGACAACTATAAATATTCTTTCTCTGAATCCAGGGACTTGAATCATAGGTACATAGAAAAAGCAATGTGCACCTTTTCAGATTTTAATAATTTATATTTGGTCATGATGCATTCATTATAATTTGGTTATGATTTAGTGTTTCAGAAGAACTGAAGCTTCTCCTATAAAAGAAATGAAAATATAAATAAAGAGCAAGATACAATATAAATAATAGGAAATAGGGAGATAGATCTTTTGCAAAAGGAAAGGTTACCAAGAGATGGAGGGAGGGGGAAGGAGGGGAGGGTGAGGGGATGGAAAATAATTAAGGTGTGTTATGCATCACCTCCCTGTGAGGAATGTAAACATTACATACCCCCAGCATACATTAACCAAAATAAAAACTGAAACAAAGATTTTAAAATGAAAAATATATAGACTATACTTTCTTTATGAGAGGTAAATAATTTATTAAAATATGGGACAAATACAATTTTCATAAAATGTTTTCCTTGTGGTTTTCAGTGCTTACTTGTTACATTTTTTTAAAGTTCTCTTTTTATTATTTTGGTTTCATTTCAAGGAGTACACTGGTTCTTGATACTTCTACCATATCTCTTTTACTATGGACTTTATAAGTACTATTTAACATGGTGATTTGATAAACTTTTTTGAGACACCATCAAAAATTAATGAGAACATCCTACATATTAATGCCAAACATGGAGTCACTATCTCTTTTTTTTAATCCAGCTATAAATAAGAATGTGGATTTTTAAACTGCATAGAATAGTCTGTGATCTGTACTTAAAGAACTGTCCATGTCTGGTGTCTTAGTTTATTTATTTGTAAATTGGTAGTAATAACAATAATTATATCATTTTGGTGAGTTTTAAAGGATTAAGTGTATAGCAATTGCCAATAAAAATCTCAAAAAGTATACTCAAGCAAACTATAAGAAGATCAAATTTAGTTATCTTTTAATGAATATTTGAAGACTTTAATTTTTAAATAAAAAGTAAAAAGATTCAATAGGATAGAAAATGATAGCTTCAACTACTATTCATTACCATTTTGTAATATTCTTAAGTTTCTATTTTGGTTTAACATTATCTTATATTGTGTACCGAATCCCAAACAATCATAATGGCCTGCCATAGGAAACAATAGTAAAGACTATTAGATAGAACATTGCTTTATTTTGGTAATTAATATTCCTAGTGGATGCTGAGGATTGGACTTGCTCCCATAGGAAATAATAGACATGAGGGTAAATGGTGCACAGGTAGCAAAGAATAAGAAATAAAGTTTGTAAGCTACGTAATGAAGAGCAAAATGATCCCATAAGAAGTGCTCAGGTTTGGTCTATAATAAAGCAAGAGGGTTGGGAGTAGTCATATGGGGCCTGCATGATAGTTCCTTGTGTAAGGGATTATTTGTGTCAAGGGAAGTAGTGCTCACAGTCTATTGCCAGGCATCCCAGAGGTGAGGCAAAAGAGAAAATGACAGGTGTGGAGCCTGAAATCTGTTGGTGGTCAAATATCAAGAATGGAAATTGATCCTTTATTACAAATGTATACCAAGAATATTTTGTAAACTAGAATGAAAATAATGAAGTAAACTGGTCATAGCCACCAAGAAATAGAGGCAAATATTAACATTTTACTTTCTATTAGTCAGCTTTCCCTGAGAAAACAATATGTGAGACTCACAATTTAAAGGTAGATGTTTCATTCGACTCACCTGTTAAGGGGATTCAATATACTGTCAGCTGCCACTCAGGCCAAAACATGACAGCAGAAGGCAGTGGAGCAAAACGGCTTAGATCATGGCTGCTGGGAGTGGGACAGGGGGAATGGTAAAGAGGAAGAGGCCAGGGACTAGACATAAACCCCAAAGCCATGACTCCATGACCCACCCAAGCACACCTTGAAGCAGGATCCACCAATCCCCTAGGTGCCTTCCAAAACCAATTGTGTTGATACTCCACCCTAACTCACATACAGAAGGGAGGGTGGTTCTTTAGAAAGTGGCTCTGCTGGGGAACAAAGGTGTGGCCATGTTTATGATTAACAAAGAAACACAATTAGTAAGATAATTTTAATCTAATAGTTTGGCAAAGAAAATTATCCAAGTGACTAAAACTCCAGGAGGTCCTATATTGATAATAGTGAGGTAAAGAATGATAATTTGATTAATGGATTAAAATACAGATTTCAGACATCTAAATACAGATTTTCAGACATCGAAATATTTAGTGAATACTTCAAATTAAAGTACAAGTAAACCAAAATAATCCTTCATTTAGTATTTTATCTTAAAGAAGTTAACAGGTACATAATCAATGTTACAGAGGAATTATTACATTTTAAGAAAGATGAATGGTAGAGGTATGGGTTTACCATACATCTAAAAATGTATGAATAAAAAACGGAATATCCACGAGGTGATGTGTGTGATTATCTAAATGGGTGAATTTTCTTGTGTAAGTTTATAGAAATTTTTATTTTAGTTGCATTATATCATTTGACATTCCTTGTCAGAATGTTGTCTTATTTGAGTGTTTATGTACAAGGTATATTTACAATGAGAAACATTAATTTTCAAAGTATTGCTTGTTTTATGATCTTGTATATTATGAAAGTATAAAATACTTATGTAATTGTACCTTTTATAAACAAAGAAAAATATGTAAAATAATTTATGCTAGGTTAACAATGTTTTCCAAATGGAATAAATGATAGAAGATAGGTAAATAATTCTACATATGTTTGGGGTTATTTAATACAGAATTTGTAAAGGGGAAAACACATACTTGCAGTGGAAAGTTTTAGAATAATAAACACCAAACTTACAATGTCTGAATGCCTCTGAGGAAAGGCATGCTAGTGGGAGTAGAAGAAAAGACAAATAAATTAGAAAAACATACACTTTTTTACATAACATGTTTCTATGTGGTTTAATTTTTATTAGTATATATTTATATACTTTAAAATATTCCAAAATTTATAGGATAAATACACACATTAATAAATTATCATACAAGAAATTTAAAAGGCAAGAAAAATACTCTGACATTTTGGGAAGAAGTTGTTGAAATCTTTAATGAGTAGATTCACTCCTATCTCCAGTTTCGATAGTCATTTAAAGGTCTACCAAGCCCCAGAATCTACTGCAACACTTGCCTAATGGTTGAATAAGCAGAAACCCTGTTATGTTTGAAGGAGCTCATAGAATTCCTCCAGGAAATAAAGTTCTGACAAGGAATATAAAATGACATATTACAACTTAAATAAAAGTTTCTGAAATCTTTTTCAAGAAAAAAACCTTTAAAGTATTGGCATACCAAAAAAGACATATCTTTGTATTTAAGGAAATGAGAACTGGATAGGTGAAAACAGTATGAAGTGCAAGTGTGATATGAATAATTATACTGGTCCTAGGCATTCAAATTTTTGAAATGCTAATTTATGTAATTAGTTAAATGTTGCTGTATGATTTATGATTTCTAGATTCCACTATCATGTAATCTTTTTAATTAAAATTTTCTTTGTTTGGTGCCTCCATAATCTGTGGATTCACATTTCTCCTACCATTCATTTTGAGAAATGCCTTATAATTTAAGTGATGTATTGAGTGACTAAAAACAGCTTTAATTCATTTTAGCCTGAGCAGAATATTCACAAATATCTCACTATAAATTTATGGAAGTTATTATCTTTTGTTATGGCTACCTACATGGCTATTGGCTTCTCAATTTGTTGTAACCAGTTAAACAAAATTATTGAAATGGATTGATGTTTGAAGTGTATAATTTACAATTATACTAAATAATTGTAGGTGCCATTACCCAGAGTAGTTTCGTCAATCTTTAAAAATATTCAGTCTATTGACGAACATACTTCCTTTGTGATTATAAAAATATACATTTTCATTTTTGATGACCCTTAAATCATTGCAATGCTATTGTTGAGATAAAACATGGTAAAAATTCTTCCTTTTATTACAAAAGAATAATCAGATTAACATAATTGAAACAACTACCTTCATCTAAAGTCCAAGATGCAGGGTGTAATTCATGCTAATGTACTTTAGCAGTCTTACTCCTTTTTGCTAAGCCTACCTACCATTGTTTGTTTTACCTCTCAAGTAGCCTTACCCAAGTATGAAATAAAGGATGAAATGGAACTTTTTACAACAATAAACCATAGCAATTTACATAACAGATTCAGAATCATATAAACAGTATTCAATTTTGTTATTTTCCTAAATTTTCTCCTGGAAAAAGTCAGATGTTATAACATAACTTGTGCTTATTTTTGGACTATATGTTTATATCATCTTGTCAAATAAGCAAAAGTTAAAGAATTTGAATTGAACAAAGACATTTTTCAGATTCTGGTCTCTGCAAGTCTTCATGAAATGTTGCTACTTTTAATTTCCAATGACACTTTACAAGTCATTTGCTAAGCTTGCACATTTGAAACAACATCTCATTAGGTAAACTGCCAGTATTAATATTCTCTATTTATTTGCTATAAATTTTTGCATAAGTAGCAGATTGTAACTGACATTGATTTTTGTGTTTAAAGATGTGGAAGAAGAAATAAAAAGAATAGGCAGGGTATCAGATATAAAATTTAGTATTTATCATAAATTCAGCAAGACCTTGATTATTACCCTGGTGATTTTGAAAGTTTTACTATTTTATAGAACAATTATAGTATTGCTCTTCAGAATTTCTTTCTTCTATGGTATAACTTTGATGTGATTGTAAGTTAAAGGTATTCTCTTTTTAAAATACCAGTTGACCTGGAAGAAATCAAACATTTCTCACGTACCCCTGTCTGTTATTATATTTGATCTATTTCTGAATCATTTTAAGTGAAGTTATTCAGAAAATCGCACTGCTTTTTAAAAAGTTGGTAACTTTAAACTGGTAACTTATTTTTATGAAAAATCTTTCTTGAATTCATAGTAATCCTATGTGATTCAGTTTGTCATTTGCTTATAAATAAAATAATTGAAAAAGGAGATAATGAAAATTTATTAAGTATTCCCTTTACATTTGTTTAATGTATCTATGATTCTGGTTCTCAAAGACTTTTAAAATATTCTTATTTAAGAATCCACAGAGAAAGGAGAAAATTTCCAGTTTATTCTTTAAAATCATATTTTACTTCTACAAAAATTGAAAGATACATTCAGTATTCCTTAAAGCAGAGGTCCCCAACATTTTTGACACCGGGGACTGGTTTCATGGATGATATATTTTTTTTACTGATGGGGGTGAGGGTTGGTTATGGTTTCTGGGGATTCAAAAGAGCAGCACAGCCTAGTTAGACCCCTGCGTGCACAGCTAGTTCACAGTAGGGCTGCCTCATTCACCACTCACCTCCTGCTGGGCATTAAGCTTTCTAACTGACAGTTGTTAGTCTGTGGCCTGAGAGTGATGGACTCCTGAATTAAAGGGATTGTAACAGTGGTTATTTAAAAATAATTAAATATATAAATGCATCTTGGCATAAAAAAAGACTGAATATGCCATTGGAATTAAATCCAATCAGGAAACTATTATTGATTTTATATTGTACTAAATAACATCTATTTAGATATAGTACCTGTGTGTGTTTAACAGGCCAATTCTTTGGTGGCTGTGGAGCAATCCACTTCTCTCCCATTTCTCCTTTGTAGTTCTCAAGAGTAACTGTAGAATGTATTAGGGATGCAGCATCTTGGGATGGAGAGGTGCTGGGTGTTCCAGTGTTTCTCCAGTCCCTCCTATGAACAGAAATGGATTCAGTATTTTGCTCTGGATCATGTAGGGTATGAAAGCCAGGAAGGCTGCTTTAAGGATCTCCCAGAAATGGTACAAATGGGGCACATACTGATGAGAATCTGTCTGCCTGGGACTGCTTTTCTGTACCTTGAGTGTGCCAGGAGAGGGAGACCTATAACTTTCTCTGAATCTGACACTTCTCCTGTCCTTTGCTTTCTACCTATAGTAATGAACCCATTCAATTGCTTGTGTTTGTTTTGACTCCCAAGACTCGGGCAAGTAGTAAAAGTGCAGTGAAGGCTACAGCGGTCTGAAGTGGTCAGCCACTCACAGTAAACCACTTGTGTCTAAACAGCATGGTCACTATTTGGACTGGCACTAAATGATCAAGTGTTTTACAACAAAATGAATTATATTCTTCTTTTTAAAATTCTAAGCTTGACAATTTAGCATTATATTGTTTCTCAATAGATAAAAAATATCTTTACATTTTATTTTAATTGGGTAACAAAAAATGTAACACACCGTTCTATTTGTATGAATCTTTGTCTCTGATCTTACATTCTTCCCTCCTTCTCACAAGAAAATTTCATTTCCAATTGCTCATATATCATTCTCTTGCTCTTCTACATAGTCTTGCTACATATTTGCATCTCAATAACATACTATCTCATTTTAATTATTATAAAATTTATATAAAAGTAATCCAGGCATATTTTTCACAATATTGTTTTTTCCCCTAAACATTATAATCATGACACTCATAAACCTGTTTCATATAATGGCAATTAATAAATTTTCAATGCTATCCTAAACTATTTTTGTAGAATAATATTTTGTATGCTCAGGTAAGGTTCTTCAGGAATTTATTCATTCTGTGTTCATGAATATTGAGTTGTTTTGATTGGCTTTCTTTTCATTCCTTTTCATGGAGTATATATTCAAAATTTTCTCCACATTATCCAGCAAGGGATCAAATGTGTGCTACATAAAAAGTAGAATGTTAACTAAAATTAGTTTTCAAACTGATTTTATAAAATTGTACAAGGAGCCTTTTCTATATTTCCATTGTTTCTCCATTCACAAGCACTAGATATTTTCACACTTCTGTTTTTTAAATGTCCGTGGAGTATTTTATCACTTTGTATCCTTAGCTAATAATACAAATTAAGATAATGTAATAGAACCATAAACAATTTAGGTTTCCTTTTTTTCTTAAGCATCCCCTTAAATCTTTTGCTCATTTTCTATCAGCTCTTTTGCATTCACTTTTATTTCAGTCTATATTTTTTAATGAGAAATTTTCTTTATATAGTTTAAACAATGATTTCCAACTAGATACGTGTTACAAATACTGTTTGTAGCTTACTTTTTATATATTTAACAAAATATATGAAAACTGTTATAGCCATTGAGTTTGGCTAAATAGTACAACTACTATTTCTAAGAAGGAATGCTTTTTACCAAGGTTTAAAAATTATTGTAAGAAGGCAGAATATAATTTTTTCTATTTTTTAAAAAAATTCTACAATATTTTAACTCTAACTCCTTTTTACATCTGTGAAATTTATTTGTTTGTGACTTCTCTCCATGAATCTTATCCTAGCTCTGATCTTGGATTTGGTAGTTTTTATAGGCTCTCACTTACAGTACTTTTCTTTCCTGCATGTATGATATATTGTATATCATGTGCTATGTTGTAATGTGTTTGATGGGTGTATATTTGATGTATGTAATGTGGAATGTGTATATGATATGGATGGTGTGTGTTTGTATGGGCTGACTGTATACTCATACATTTTTAAACTAAATATATTGGAAGGATGTGAAGACACTTTGTATCAAGTTTTTCCAGGAAAGATTTTCATCTAATTCTGTTAGATATTTGGGGGCATCAGCAACCAGTTGGGGTGATTTCAGAACACCAAAATAGTTGTACACATATACAGGCTATATAATCTGATGTGATTATCTGTCTATATCCAGTATAAAACTTGCTAAACCATGTCACACAATCATTTGTGACTAAATGATAAAGGTGTGCCCAAAGGAACTTGATGCCAATAAATATTGCCCATCAAAGTGCTTATACAGAACTTCTCCTTAAATATTACTCATTTTTGTAAATTGAAAAGCTAAGTAACTCTTGGAGCTACATAGACAAAGTGAAATATAAAAACCTATAATCAAAGTACAATTCTCAAAATTGTTTTTACCAAAATACCCTTATGTATCAGAAGACAACCATAGGAATACATTCTCTGAATGTCTTCTTATTGTCATATTGGTGACATTTGGAGGAGTGGATGCAGGAGTTTCAGTTTTATGTGATCCAGTTGGGAAAGAAAATTTGATCAGCCTCATTGTAAGACATTTCTCTTGCCATAGAATGATAAAAACATTGAAATCTTTTCAATAACAGTATGGTATATAGGAAAAATATAAGAAATTAAAAATCATTTACAGAATTAGATATATACCAGACATTGAAATATATGTTATAATGAGTTCTATTTTATCTTATATAATATTTTCTTTCCTTTATTCTCTTACCTAAAGCTTCCCCAGTTTTCCATGCCTATCATACTTTGGATACAATATATAAAGATAATTTCAATATAAAATAGTATTTAAAAGAATTCTTAGAAGAACATTAATAGCCACTATGTAAGTGACTAATATGAGATTTTGAAGGTAATTTTTAACCTTTTCATCATCTAAATTGCAGCTTGTCTTATTAAAAACACTTTCTTCCTTTTTTCTTTTTTTTCCATTAAAGCTCTAGTTGTTATTTAAAGGAAGAAAAAGTACCATATCAAGCAATTCAGAAATTTTCACTCTGAGAACATGATAGGGAATTGTGATGTTCATTTATTATGCAAAAATGAAAGGTGAAATGTATCCACCTTGTTGAAAACTGTAAAAGGAGAAAAGGTTCAGAATGCCATAAAAACTGAAAAAAAATAAGTATTTTTATGAATTCATTGACCTTTCCATTAATATCATAACACAGCATAATCACTAAGGCTTTTAAATTAGCAATGTAGCTCAATACAAAAGGATGATCTGAGAAATCTCAGGGGCTAGCGTTGCCAAGACGAGACCTGACACTAAAAGTAAAAGGGTAAATGAGAATCATGTTTAGTGATGACCTTTAGGTCCCACAGCTGCTTATCACGTATCTTGTCTTTTTGCCTTGCTGTTGCATTTTACCTTATCAAAATTAATTGTGTTCTATTTTAGATTTTAAATTTTTAGTTCATAGTCTTTGCTTTTCAATGAAGGGTAACATTTTTCTTCTATTACTGTAGATGTATGATGACAACAGTTTCAATTACATGATTAAATAAATATTATAAAGGTGATCTTGTTATTATTTGCTAAAAATTATAGATAGAAATAAATGTAAAAGAATTGAGAGTCACAAGTAGCATTAAGGAAAAGTAGTGGAAGTAATAAAATAATAATACAAACCAAGCTTGCACAACAAACATTTCTTACAATATACATTTAAACCCCAACAGCTATGAAGGATATGTTTTATATTGAACTCACATTTTTTGATCATTAGATCAGAGAAATAACTTCAGCCATATAGTTGAAAATACCACTGGAAATATTTCAGTGGTTTATTTCACAAACAAGTAGGTAGTTATTGGAAAATATAATATTCAAACTCCTGTGTAAAATTCAGTATATTTTATCCCTGCATAAAAAGAATAGCTTCCTCCTAATTTATCCACCTTGTCAAAGAAAGATTTGATATTTAACACATGTATGTCTATATTTCTGCAACTATTAATTGAGTTACTGAGTTTTTTTATGCTAAAATTTGAAAACAAGAGATAACAAACATTGTATATTTGTCATATGCATACACATACAGTCTATGCTTTTCACATATATGACACATGGAAGTATTTAATGATTTAATATTTCCACATATAGATGTTAGGCTTTTTTTTCTTCATAAGTAAAGAATCTGGGCAGGAAAGTTTTCTTCCATGGAAAACTGCTAACTTGACAGTTGAGGGACATAATTTTCCTTTAAACCCAGGATACATTTGAAAGTGGCTGGTTCAGAAGCATAACCAGTGATTCTAAGGGAACTAAATGCACATTCTCTTTATAACAGATATGTGGCAGAACTGGAACTGAACTTCAAAGATTCTGACAGAATAGTCTGAGTCTTTAAACTCTCCATAGTCTCCAAACTGATGTCTTCCACTTATTAGCCAGTCTTTCTGTTTCTGCTTTCTTTTCACCTAAAGCCCAACATTTATGAAGGGCATGTTATTTCCTAGGAAGAGTGCTTCAGCTTAAGGTTTGTCTTTGTACATGAAAGACAATTTTAATATAACTGAATCTTTGGATTTACATTCTGTTAGGAGAAACAATGGACAAGAAAACCAATAAATGAATCAAGCAGGAAGTAGAAAAAACATATTGTGATATAGAATAATATGGGGGGGTAAACATTAAGGCAGTGAAAACAAACAGTCCAGTCCAAAATGAAATATTTAAATTGAAAATAGAAAGTAGGCTATAAAATATACCTAGGAAAAAATGATTGGGGAAAAAACAGCAAGTATAAAGGCCCTGAAATGAGAAGAACTTTGGAAAGAACTGAGTGTGTACAGAACTGACCAATAGTGTGAATGTAGCCAATTAAGTTAGAAGGATAGAAAATTAGTTGAGGTTGGAGACATTGGCAGATGTTTTAAAGACACAAGGAGACATCTGATTTTACTTTACTGTACTTTAGAAAGCCTTTGAAAAGTTTTAATTATTTCACTGAAACATATTTGTTTATTATTTGCTATGAATCAGACATTGTGTTTAAATTACATAAAGGACATGTTTTAATGCTACTGGGGAATGAGAGTGATTTAATTTTAAAAGTTTTCAGTACAGGCTCCCTTAGGAAAAATTAGATTTGAGTAAAAAGTTGAAACTGACATGAGAGTGAGTCATATGGATATTTGATGAATATAGACAGGAAAGACCATCATAAATGCTGTCAAAAAGGAGGATATAGAATCTTTTGTGGGATAATCAAGGATGCATACATTTCTGGAGCACTAGGAAGAGCCAGTAACCCAAGAGAAGGTCAGAGGGGCCATAAAGAACTCTGTAAGCAATCAGCAAAGCTTAAGCCTTTGCTTTGATTAATCTGGGAAATCATTAGGAATGTTAGAAAAAAAGAATTATAATTATCTAATATTTATTTATTTATGTTGTACTAGAGGTTGAATCCAAGGCCTGTGTATTGAACTAAAACCTCAGGGTTATTTTGTGGTTGCTTGGTCTTTGTTGTCATGTCTTTGCGTTATGGCTTATATCTAGAAGTTCCCCAAGAGCCTTCAGACACTCATAGGTGAGGATTTTGGAAGGTGATTGGATCACAGAGTCCCTATAGCTATAGTTACTGTAGCTAACTTGCTCTAGGGCAGTGGAAAGCCTCTCTGGGAGAGACAGGTCCGTGGAGTTGCAACCTACAATGTTACATCACCCTTCACAGTTCCGTGCTTCCCTCTCCACTTCCTGGCTGCTGTGACATGAGCACCTTTCTTCTGCCAGACACTGGCCCCATGTCTTTCTCCCTTGGAGCCAGGCAAATATGAACTAATGTAAACCTCTGCTCCCTTAGTTTGTTGGTGTTAGATGTTGAATCCCAGTCATGAGAAAGTGACTAAGATAGTTCATTTGTGTCAGGCATGGTCTAAATTGCTAATTTGTCCAAGCTGGGCTCAAACTTGAAAGCCTCTTGTCTCAGCCTCTCAGGGTGTTTGGATTACAAGTATGTATCACTATCCTGGCTAATTTATATTTTTTAAAGTTCGCACAGGTTTCTGGGAGAGGTTTATGGTAAAGCAGGGAGATGGTTAGATAGCTATTATAGCAACCCACGTGAGGATCTGGTGTCATGGAAAAATGATGAGGATCAGTTCAATTGTTAATGGGACTTTAAAATTGATACAAAATTATTTGGTACAATTAGGTGCAGAGTGTGAGGGAAGGGAAGACTTCTAAATTGTTCTGTTGGAAAATAAAAAAAAAATAGAGTTTTCATTAAGTTGGTTGCAGTTGACTGTGTTTGAAGCAAGTTTAGCAGGCCATGCAAGACCAGGGGTTGAGAATCAGGCAGGCTAATTTTGAAATGCTTTTTGATGCCTGAGGAAATGTTAGGTATGAGATATATACTAATGTGCTAGGTAAATGTTAAACAAGCAGGTGGGTATAGAAGCTCATGTGAATGTACATGAGAATATGCATAAATATGAAAGTTGGTGGTATACAGATGTTATCTGAGGTTCTTGAAATTGAGATATGTCTAAAGGATTGAATTTATATTAATCCAAGAAGACCATGGGCACTATAGCCTGAAGGAAGAGACAGAAACATATAGGGAACAGTGACTAGTGAGGTAGAAGAAAAGCAAGAGACATGGATCATAAAAGAAAATGTATTATGAAGGATGTCATAAACACAAGAAAACATCAATGAACTGAGGATTGAGAGTTGACTGTCAAAATTGGTGACATACAGACCCTTGTTTGCCATGAAAGGTAACATTTTCATGAATTAATGAGAGAAATTCTAACTGGAGTTTACTATATTTTCAACAATGATAGGAGACAAATTTGATACAGCATAGTGAGCAAACATGATATTTTCCAGGAGTTTTGATTCAAGCAGAAGCAAAAAATAAATAAGCAAAGAGTAGATAGGAAAAACTGGATAGAAATATTTCTGCATTTTAAATTCATTTTTGTAAAGATGGATAAACGAGGGCAGTTTAGCTCAGTGCTTCAAAATTTAGCTCAGTGCTTCTGCTACCTGCCTTTCAAGTGCAAGGTCCTGAGTTCGATCCTTGATACCATAAAAAAAAAAAAGGGACAGATAAACAAAACCTATTTATGATAGTAAAGGTCTAATAGATAAAATAATTGGAAAAAGGAGTGAATTTCTATGTCAATATATTAGTGTAGGAAGAGAGGGTGAGATTTGTGCAAGTGTTTTGACCCTAATTGGCTTTAGAGAAAATGAGAGACACTTATATGGGCACAGTCGCTGGTAGGTAGGTGAACATGATGATTGTGTTTAAGGGGAATTCTACTCAGCTACCTTCAGTTTTCAAAAAGGAACAGGGTCATTAGTAAGGATTAATTTATGGAAAAGATATCTGAGGCTTAAGAAGGAAACAAAAAATGTGAAATTGACACTTAGATGGTTAGGAGGCACAGTGCACAAGGAGTTATAGCACAACTGGAAACAGCCCAAAGAGTTTGCTTCAGGTTTATTATCATGATTGTAAAATGAAACCAGTTAGCATGGTTTTCTATTGTTCTCAAAATTACATTCAGCTGAGTTGGTACAAGCATGGAGTAAGTGGATAGATGGATTTAGTTGTTAAGTGGCTTTGTAAAGAAGGCACAGAAAAGCAAGAGAGAAGTAAGAGTTGTGATTCTATTGACTGATTAGTAACTTTATCTAGGTTATCAGGAAAAATATGATGAAATGAGGGAAACAAAGTTTTAATAAAGTTGAAAAGACTTTTGAAATATTTATATGCACTGAGCTAGAAAGATGGAGTGTAATGTTCAGAGAATAGAATACATCAAATAAAGTTCATGAAGGATCTGAGAGTATAGGTAATGAAAATTTCTAGAATATGCTTTTGGAAATCACTGAAATAAACTCTAAGATTAAATATATAGAGACACGAATTCAAGAAACTGCATGGTCAGGCATAATAAAGGGAAACTGCTGTGAAATCACTGATGAAAGTTACCAGAGTATCACAAAAGAGCCTGACTCAGACATCTAAAATGTTGTTTCTAGGAATAATAGGAAAGTAACAATGGAATAAAGAAAAGATGAGAAAGCAGTAGGAATGGGCTGACAGAAGCCAGCAGTTTCAGTTGTGAGCTGATTAAAAAATAAGTTTTAAAGGACATAAGGCAGATAAAAAGGGTACACATATGAATCAGAGTATATGGGATGTCAGAAACTCTCGCCTGACTCCTGTCAATGAAAGTAGGAATTGTGAAGATACATGGTCTAGTTTCAAAAGCCAAGTGATTCTTTGCATATTCAGAGGATGAAGAAGGTCTCACTAAATGCCTGGGAATTCCTTGACACTCTTGGTGGGGATGAGGAATGTATGATCGGGCCAGACATCACAGTGACCTTGTAAGTGAATTTTAAAGTGGAAGGGCATAGTTTTATTCCTGCTTTTGTAAAATATATCATGAACTGATTTGTTTTTGTCAAATTTTATTCTACCTGCACAATAGAGGATTGATTGGAACCAAAAAAGAAAGGGAGAGTGAGGAAGATCATTGCATGTGTGTGAATGATGGATTAGATTATAGTCTTAAAATGAAAATAGAAAAGGATGGATTGAATATATATATACATATATATATATTCCTTTCTCTATATATAGAATCCATATATATATAGTCCTAAATATATACACATATATTTATATGTATATATCCCTATATATATTCCTATATAGTTATATGAATTTCTTGTTTTTTACAGTAGTAAAGGATCCAGTAGATAGACATGAAAACTAAAACTGTATGTAGTAATTTTAGTGAATATGAAAAATTATTACTATTGTGTCAAAATTTAAAAACATTTGTCAAAACAAGGACTCTCATACTCATTTATTGTCCCGGCCCGCGGGTAAGTCAACGGAGACCCTAGAGGGGGGGTGAGAATGACAAAGGACAGGGGACACGAGATATGGAGACAAGACAGGTTTCTGATCAGGTCTCGTTTATTGCGGAAGCTGCTACAACATATATACCGTAGGGCTAGAGGGGAGGAGCAAGAGGAGGGTACTGGGGCTACTTCCTTGTTGCCAGGTAGATTTGCAGAAGGCCCGGATATGTCCGTAAAAGGCACTCAAGAGTTCTAGCGGGGGGGCAAGGCCCCCCACAATTTATAATTGTGTAAAAGGTATCAAATAAGTAAAAAAAGTACCGCAAGTAATATACATAGTAATTTAAAGTATTAAAAAAGTTTGAAAATGTTTTATTAAAAAGTTAGTAATTTGAATGGTGCTTTTATTCTTATGATACATATTAAACGACTGAGAGAATCTCTTCACTAATAATAAACTCCGTTAAATGATTGGATTCCCCTCTAAATTTGGATCTGCAACATTGTATCCTTGTGCTTTCATTGTCATGAATAGTCTCTAAGGCTTTCTCTAATGTGAGGGACTTTTGCTGGTGTCACTTCCTCGAGGCCATTCTCATCTTTTTTATCACAACCACTTTTGTCATTTTATATCAACAAATTTGCCTGCACTGACATCCTTGTCTGGACCTCTGATAACTCTCAAAAGACGCCCCCATCACCAGTCCCCTCCATAAATCATTATACTTGAATTTCATGTTTAGTGCTACCACCTTCTATTTCTTTGCTGCATTTTACTTTTTATGGAAATTCCCTCTTTCTACTATCATTTTTTTAAAAAATGGACCATAGATGTATCATGCTTATAGGAGCCAAGGAGGCAATACCACTGTATACTTTGCTGGCTGAGTGTGAACTGAATCATCAATGGGCAGTGACTGCTTACAGACAAGCTTCCCAAGACCTTACATGGTTATTCACTGAATGTGAAGCGCATCTGTTATTTATGTAGCAATTTTTAGACTAAAGAGCTGGCAGCAGAAATTGTATTTTATGCAATTACTCAAAGTTAATACACCATGATAACTAACTTTGTGCAGATCAGAAGCATGCAATTGAGAGAATGTATGAGCTAATATGTGTGAGAATGTATGTGTGTGTTTTATGTATTTTATTGCTGCACTTTTGTTAAAACCAGGAATATAACTAAAGTAGAAAAGCCTGAATGGAATTTGAATTAAAATATGAAAAAAAAACCTTTTGAGATTTGAAAACAGACAAGCCCTAAAAGTAGAGATAATGAGATTATAATAAAATTCTTGACATCTGTGAAAATATTGAGTTTAAATAGTTAAAATTAATGCAGATACAACTTGAATGAAGTTTCCAGAGAAAAGAGTAAAAGGAAAGAATATCATTGGAAGTGAGTACAAGAAACTTAGTTTTTTTAAGGAGTGGAAACTAGCAAAGTAGCTGAGAGGAGGCAGAAGATTAAACATGGGAAAGAATATTTTAAGTCAGCACAAAAATCAGTGAAGAAGAGTTCCTTCCTGTGATGTGCTCTAGGGAGGATGATATTCAAGCACATCCACACAATTTCTTGAAATTTTGGTAACAGGATTAGATTCTAGCCATCAGCTCATAATAAACTAACATAATGGAGTTTCTGTACCTTTTCCTCAGATCTCTCAAACATCTCCAGGTATTGATCCTTGATATCTCTAGCAACACTATGCTCCCAGAAATCCAACTGCAAAAATACATGAAGATGATAAATATATTAAAAATAGTCTGTGAAAAATATATATTATTTTATAGGTCAGAAAAACATTTTTGAAAGGGTGAAAGAATAT
>NW_004624748.1:28743270-28797337 GCF_000247695.1 Heterocephalus glaber | reverse complement strand
ATATCTTAAATTTTAAATAGCATAGTATTTTGAAGTTGGACTAGCCCCCTAAACTATCATTTTATGCATGCTCTCACCAATTTCTAACCTTTCCATAGATAAAATAAAAATATTGGCCTACATACTGGGAATTCAGAGATACAGGACTATGAACTTCAAAAGACAAATATAAATCTATTTCTCCAATATTTTTGAGGTTTTCTTCTTCGAATATCCTTTGTGGGATGGTTGTAACAGTTCAATGCTCCATTTTTATGCGTGAGAAATCCAGATGAAAAACCAGTCTTAAAACTCTCCCTTGTACTTTACTGGGTTAATTAGGGTCACTTGTGTTTTTTATCATCACAGGAAAGCTGTGTAGTAATTGACTGGTCAGGGATTCAAGTTGGTCATTTACTATTAAGGGGATATGATTTGTATTTAAAAGGATCCATTTTTGGAGAAGAGTCTTGACCTCATATGCATAGTTGCTTCACCAAGAAATAGAGATAGAAGGCATGTTAATCATCCCACTACATTCTCCACAACCCAAATCTGGCTCAATATGAACCCATATCATTTATTAACACATGATTAAATGATGTAACAAATTGGTTCTTCAGTGCTTAATGCCTCTTTTATAAAATGAGTCTTTCTTTCTGAAGCACCTCTCTGTTTTCTTGATTCAAATTCTTTTTAGACCAATTTATTAGACTTCCATAATTCCTTCAGCTTCTTATGTTGAGGCCTTCATGGACTGTGATTGTTCCATTGTGACCTTTAATTGTGATATGTCAATTTTGACTGGATTAAGAAATGTCTAGCAGATTACTAAAGCATACTTCTGGGTGTGTCCTGGGGTGTTTTCCGTCATGACTGGCATGTAAGCCAGCAAACTGGTGGAGGAAGGCCCTCCCTGGTTGTGGATGGCACCATCCAATAGCCTTATAGCCTAGATGGTATAAAAGAGAAAGAAGGGGGAGTTTGGTATAAATTTGTAAAGCTCCATTCTGCTTGAGGAGGAGTATCTTTTCTACTGTCATTACTTGTGAATTTCAGGCTCCAGTTTCTTCAGCAGTTCAACACAGACTCATACCAGAGTCTCTCCCAGAAACTCCAGACCCTCAGTTTCAAGCTGGTGCTGCAGTTTTGAACCCTCTTGTTCTGTGGGATTCAGCCTGTTGGACTGAATAGTTTTTGGATCTTCTGACAGCCATTGTTGACTCTTCTGCTTTTGATACTGTAACCCTATCTAATAAAATTCCCTTCTGTAACTATATGTATATATTTTTCTACTGATGCTGTTCCTGTAGAGAATCATAACCAATATATCCATCCACATGTAGAAAACAAATATTCTGTTCTTTAAATTTTTCATTTAAAATATCACCTCCTCAAAAAAATTGTATAATTGATATTGTGAACTAGGAAGAAAATGTTTAATGGAATAGGGGAAGTAGAAGGGAAGGGAAGGAAAGAAGGGAAAAGAAAAGATATAAAATAAGGAAAAACATAGAAACAAAGTATTTTTAAATAGGGAAGGGTGGAGGGGTGAAGGGAGGGCAGTGGAATAGGGGAAAAAATAAGAACCAAGATACATCACGTAAAGGTACAAGATCCCAATGATGAATGTAACTGTATTGTATACCTAAAATGTACCAATAAACTAAATGGAAAAAAATTTTTCACAGCCACGATTTCATAGCAATGTACAAATCTCCTCCAGAGCAGTTATTAGAAGCTATTAACTAATTAGTCATTCAAATAGTTATTTCAGGAAGATTTATCTCATTTATTATAAGTGTCATAAAGACAGTGTCTTTTCTCTATGTTCATTGCTGTGTGTCCATTTTTAGCAGGGAATGCTGCACTCATATTTTACTTATATTTATGGAAGAGAGGGATGATAATGAAGGAAGGAGTAAGTAAATGAGGGAAAGAAAGGAGGGAGGGAAGAAAGAACAGATGGTAAGTAGGAGGAAGGAAGACTGACAGAAGGAGGGGAAAATGTTGATTCCCCATTGCACTATTTGGTGGTGGTGGTAAGAAGATCACATTTAAAATGGTACTGCATTAAAAGTAGTAGGTTAGATTGTTTTTCCATGCATTCTCATTGTCACTCCATTCTTCTGCTCTCATAAAGAGCAACACATTTGAAAGCAATTATTTATTGTTGATCTTCTGCATTTGATTCCATATTCCTGTGGGAGGAACCAGCTCAATGCCATTTACCAATTTATTTCCACTGCCTACTACTCTGTATGACTCCCTCATGAAATGAATTGATGATAAATAAATGATGTATAATCTTTTGTAATCTAGGTGATTAAACTGCCTACTCTGAAATTAAATTCTTGGTTAAATATTAATATTTAGTCTCTTAATCAAATGGGCCCTCATGGGTTATGTAGTTGATTGAATGAATAATGTGGTACTGTATGATCCCTCATTGCTGGTGTCCAGATCACTGAACAGCCATTTTACCCACTGTGCTTTTGCCTCTAACCTTCAGAAAGATGTGCAGAAAAACTTAATCAATTTGCAGCACAAGAAAATGGGAACTTCATTTGGCAAATTTGTTCATATACACATGTTGGTTCTTTTAATCTATTCTTCCTTCATCTGACATATAAACTTTGATAAACAGAGCAGCAATTTTCAGAGATTATGACATTCATTATCCTTTTTGCTTATCTTTGGTGGCAGGTTTTTCTTTTTTGCCTTTTTCAAGAGAAATTTTCCTCTGGCAAGCCTGCTTATTTCTCAGAGTTCTTTAAAAGCAAATGTCATATGGGGCTATCACCAGGTAACCTTAAAGCAAGGCTTTCTTACCATAACTTTTTTTATGGAGTGCTTTTTGTGGCTAAGCCATCTCAAAGCACTGTCAAAATTGGAAACAAAACAAAAGTCACAAAGTCAGAAAAATCAATGATCTTTCAAATAATCCAAGATTAAATAAAATCAAAGTAGCTTTCAGCTTAAACTCTAAAGCCAGTCAAGAGTTGGCTTACCTGAGAAACCCACAGAGACTAAATTCTAGACACTCCTGTTGCAATGTGAGGTATCCTCTGGGTAATAATTAATGATTTATCCAAGGTCTGAATATACACTTAGAATTATGCACTGTAAACACTAAGAAAAATTAGACTGACCTAACAAGTAGTATTATAAAAATATGGAATATAATTTTTTAAAATAAACTAAAAAAAAACCCTTCATCTTGATTTTGAAGTTGTACATAATAAAATTTAGAAAGAATTGCCTTGATTCTAAAGGGCCAATCAAGAGCTCCTGTTTTCTTCAATAAAGTACAGAATTGTTCTGTAGGTGGTGCAAAAAAGACAAAGGAAAATATTACTGCAAGTTATCAATTTGTTCATATGTTATTGACAACTCTGAAACTAATAAACTAAAGTTTCAAAATAATATTTTTCTTTCAAACTAAATAAATTTCCATAGAATTAAATGGAAGTTTATAAATATGCATTGGAAATAGGCCCATAATTTTTTGTATTTTGATATCTAGTCAAGTTATTTGATCTGCGTTCAGCAATATAGGTCACTGGTAAATTTAATTCTATATGTGAGTAGATTATAAAGAGAAACTCATAACGGGAATATCTTCTTTGGAATAGTATTTTCTGCAACATAATGTAACAGCTGAAACGTATTTTTATATGTTAATATAGTATCAAAAGATGCTTATGAATAAATGTATGAAAATATTATCATAATCAGCTAATGCCAGCATCAATAACTTCTTTTTCATTTTATATACCTGCCTTTATTAATATTTCTCTTCAGTTACTATATTACCTTCAGTAAAGAATTGAATTTGTGGACAAAAATCAGTTTAGAACTGAATGATATGTTCATATAGTAATTTTTGTAAGACAGAGACTGTGTTAGTCACTTTCCTATTGTTGGAACAAAATATCCAAAACCTACAACTTGGGAAAACTTATTTTGGTTTACATTTTTCAGAAAATTACGTCAGTGTTTGGCTGGGTCTAAGGCAAAAACATCATGGCAGAAGGGACTGGTGTGAGAAAGCTGCTCATGTCGTGTTGACCAGTAAGCACAAAGAGAAGGAAGGAGCAGAGAACAAGAATACACACTTCCAGGACACATCTAAGTGACCTGCTTTCAGTTAGGCCCCACTCCTAACAACAAAGTTACCCACAAACTCATCAGTACATAAATTCAGTAAATCAGACACACAAGCTTAAATATTACATAGTTTCTCTCATATGGGAAACCAAAGGATTAATAATTTAAACAACAAAATAAAAGAGTTAATAGGAAATGGAGCTAGATTTTTTGCAAACAGGAAGGGGACAAAGAGATGAAGGGAGTGAAGAGTGACGGGAGGGTAAGGGGAAGTAAAAGAAATTATATACACATACCAACTCCCCATGGTGAAGGTAATCATTATGTACTGCAAATATGTACTAAGAAAAATTTTAAAAATAAAAGAAGAGGGCCGGGGATTTAGCTCAGTTGTTCTGCCACCTGCCTCGCAAGTACAAGGTCTCAAGTTTGATCCCTGGTACCATAAATAAATAAATAGATAGATAGATAAATAAATAAATAAATAGTATAGGTCCCCATCTCAGAACATGAGATTTTTGGGGGGAACATCCTAGATCTAAAGTATAACAGAGAGTTACTGTAGAGAAATGGCAATATTTGTGTATCTGTTTATGACAGGCAGAATAATAATAATAAAGATGTCCAAATGTTACTGCCTATAGATGTGTATGTTAATTTACTGAGCACAGGTAATTATAAATATTGAATAGAAACATGTTCTGGACTTTCCCCAAGGGTCGAATTTATTTACAGGTATCTTTTTAAGAGGAAAGCAGGATAGCCAGTTAGAGACAGAATTTGAAGATATCTCACTGCTAGCTTTGAGAGTGGAGGAAACAGCTATGAGCCAAGAAATGCAGATTCCAGACCTGTAAATGCTGAGAAATATGAGAATATACATTCTCCCCTGAGGACCCCAGAAATAATTTGGCTCCAGTTGGTTTGATTCTCATTCAATGAAACCCATTAAGACCTTCTGATTCCTTAATAAATCAAAGCTACTAAGGTTGTGATAATTTTCTATAGTGCCAATAGAAAACTATGAAAATTGCCTCATAACACGGAGTAAAGTAGTAGAAATAGTACAGCACTAATATCATACTTCTTATATGCTAGGCATTACATTAAGCACTTTGCATGAAATATTTCATCTACACAGAAATGCTGAGATTCTTACTGTTTATTATTATTTCCATTTTACAGATGAGGAAGATGCATCTTTTTGAGGGAGATATAAAGAATGCAAAATTAAGAAGTAAAGGAACTGGATTTAAGCCCATATGAACTCACTATTTTATGACAAATAATATAGTTTGTGAATAGGAGAAAATTCTGTTGATGTCCTCTAGTCTTAGATACATTGGGTTCTTTTCTCTTCCACATATTTTTCTTAAAATATGTCAGGTACAAATACAAAAAATGTTCTGACCAGGAGGAATACATGAGTCACTGAAGGAAAACTGAATATAAATTCCTTTGTATTCATTTGATGTATCCATAATGTTAAATCCAGGTCAATTCTGGGGGATTCTCAGAACAATCACACATCTTTGGTCAGTGTTTGTCCTCCAGGCAAGCTGTACATTGGAGCCAAATATCCCTGCACTCCTTGATGCAGCTAATTGGTCCAGAGCTATGTACCTGAATCCTAATTCAGGCAGTTGATCATTCCAAGGATTCAAAGTTGTACAGCAGAAAATGTATTTCATCTTTCTTAGGCTGGTTGCTCCCAAACATGGGTACTCAAAGAGGACTTAGTGGTTTTATCACATGGATCAAAGAAATAGAAAAGGCGTTTCTGGAAATAGTGAGAAAGGAAGAGTGTATGTATAGATAAATAATTTTCACATACGGAGGAAACACTGAAATTTTACTATGCCCCGATTTAAGTTGATTACAAAAATACAAAATACTATTAATTATTGCTTCACTATTACACTAATTGTGACCCTCCTTTTTGATTCTTTCAGATACCTTCATGGCTTTATAGTAAATTTTTATATAAAATATCTATCAGTAGGCATCTTTCAAAACTACTAAGTTTGTTCCAAATGTTATGCCAGATTCTAGACACACCAAACCACCCCATCCTTCAAAAAACTTATCTTCTTATACAGTTGATTAAGACATAATTTTTAAAGTCAATATTTTAAGTAACACGAAGAAAGTAGCATTTACTAATATATTTCAGATATCAGACCACCAGTATTACCCTCTGTAATTCCAAGAAATTAACTTTCACTCCTTTGCAGATATCATTGTTCTATCTTATCTTCCTGAAGGCAGATATTCAGGGTACAGTTCTGGAATAAAATGTGTATAATATTTCCTATTATATGCCTTAATTTATTCCCAAAATAATACAGTACAGGTAACCATTGTTATACCTTGTACCTAGATGTCCCTCCAAAATCTCATGTCCTCGTAGGTGAGGAGTTTTGAAGGTGGCTGGATTAGGGTGTGTGAATGTAGATTAAGAGTGTGATACTGAGATTAAGGGCGTGGCCAATAGAAGCCCTACCCTGGGTGTGGTTGTCATCAATCAATAGGCTTGTATGACAGAAAGGGACAGAAAGGAGGGAAAGAAAAAAGGGACAGAAGGAAGTCTTGTTATTTTCTTCTGCCTGTCACACCATGGACTGTTTCTCCTCTGCTATGTCCCTTTGCCATGCTACCCTGCCGTGAAGCCAGCCAACTAGGGACTGAAATCTCTACAAACTGTGAGCTAAAATAAACCCTTCCCCCTTTAACATTGGATGTCAAGTATTTTGTCTCAGCAATAAGAAAAGTAACTAAGACAGATTTAAACCTCCCATTATGTCCCTTAACTTAGTCCCAATATAATGTAGTTAATCATATTCACTCATCTGTTTTCCAATTATATTTCTTCTATTTGATTAATTTCCTCATTAGTGTAATAATTGGTGATCATAAAAAATCATTTTCTTACCTCATTACCACAACATATAACTCCTGCTGCTTCCTTATCATCATCTCTTGTTCAGCCTCAAATCAGCTTACCTTGAAAATAAGTGTCCTAGAAATACTGACTTCATATATTTTAAAAAGATCACAAATGATGTAACAGTTTATTTCATTTTATATGATTGTTCTATGGCCAACAGGACCCTCTTCTCTGGCTTCAAAATTTCAAAGTGAAATACTTTCAAAGAAGGAGGGTGAAACTTTGAGACCAAATTCCAGTTTTGCTCTTACAAATATTTTAAAATATCACAACATGGTGTTTATTCTAAATGTAAGATTTATTCTAAATGTAAGATTTATTCTTCTGTAGACTAATAATAAAAATTCTCTTCATTTAGATTTTCAATCTCAGTTCCTTATAATATAGATCTCACTAGCACTTTTAAATATTTTCCACAAAAGTGGCTGTAAAAATATTCACAAGTGGGTAATTGTGATGTCCTCCAGGCTTTTACTATCTTCTGACCAGCTGTGCCTCTTGCTCTAATTTATCTGTCTTTGAGAGTGCACATCACATGTAGAGCTGTGTCTAAGTCATCTGTTGCATTTTTCCCAACAAATTCAGCCATTGTGATCTGATGTTGCTTTTATTTACTAATAAAATCTACCAATGTATTATCTTGAATGTTGTTAGTGAACAATAATTATTTAATAGCACACTAGTTTTCTACAGCATTCTCCAACTTTCTGACTTTCAACTTTCTGCTTTATTTGGCCTTAACTTTCCTGTACCTCTCATCTGTTCTTGGGAACCACCTTGCTAGCTATTTATGAATTTATATATATAAAGAAACATATGGCTATAGGCATTATGCTAAATATTTCTTTATTTTATTTTCAAAAAGAGACAAGTTAAATTTGTTTTTTGATTCAAACATAGAAAACAAAACTTTATGCCTGAAATCACAGCATTCTGGGAAACTGAAGCAGAAGGTTTACACACTCAAGCCCAGCCTGGGAAATTTAGTAATTTAGAAAGACCTAGGCTCAAATTTTTTTAAAAAAAGTTTTTTAAAGGAGGTGGCTAGATATGTATTTCAGTGTGAAGGCCCTGGTTTCAGTCCTTAATACCACACACACAATCTCTATGTTCTGTGTGTAAATGAATTCTCTCATTTTTAACAAAATGCTTACTTAGAGAAGAAAGAAAGAAAGCAATATGACATTTAGTTTAAGTTCAACTATATTTATATGCAAATTTGTTTTTCTACAATTTGTTTCCCAACATCATTGAATTATTGTTCATCTACAATCATATTCATTATTTCTGTATAATTAATATTATTTTGGCAACATGGTTGGGAAAGATTGAGCTTATAAAATTTGTAGTCCATCATATCTTATAAACTGTGTTTTTATAATTGAGGGACAAAAAGATGAATTTTGTCATCACTGGGTAATGGCTTCCAAGATAGTTTCATATGAAGAAATAGTAACTTTGTTTAGTAAAAACTTTAGAGAGGAGAACTAAAGTGTTGGTGACCAACTTCCATTCAGTTTCACATTATTTCCATTTCCTCAAATTAAACCTGAACATGAAGCAAAAGTGAGGCTAATGTGAACATAAGGACATCCATCCATGGCAATTGTACTCCTAAGTACATTTCAAGGGAAAGGCCTTCATATGTTACCAAAAAAATGAGTTCTAAATGTTCATATTAACTCTGTTTGGAATAGTCCCAAATTTAAGCTGCATAAATTCCCATCAAGAATAAAAATTATGAGTTGCAGAAAGAAATATCACATGCTAATTAGACTAAAATATCCACTGCTTCATTCAATAATATGGATAAATGTCAGATATGGTACCTAATTTTGAGTGAAAGTTGTGAAATCCATCATATATTGTGATTGAATTGTTTTATATCAAGTTAAAAATAAAAGAAATGTGAACTCAATTTATGCCAGAAATCTGGATAATATTCTTGTATTCTGACTTCAAGGAGAATACAGAGGTGTTCTGGCCATGTTTTAGAAATGTTGATAATGTTCTGATTCCTTGATCTGAAGGGCTGCTGTTTATGGGAATGTGCGCAGTTAGTGAAAATTTATCAAGTTTCACAAAGATATATGTGTGTTTATAAATACATATATAATATTCCAATAAAACCTTAAAAATATTAACTAGTATTAACATCTACAAGTTAAATTACAAACAAATGTCTTCATCAGATTTATTTTGATTTTGTATCCCACAGCTATAGAGTAGCTTGATCTTGTTTTTCCATCTTCAAGGTGTAAATCTTATGCATTTGCATTACCAAGCAGTAACTGCTCTCTTCCTTTGTAAGCTGTATACAATGTTAGCACATCTAGGACAGCTTTTAAGGCCTGGTGTTGGGATGAGCTCTTCAGGGGTCTGGCTTTCTTACAGACTGAGCTCCTCAAGGCAAGGAGAAGCCTTGAAGGACTCTAGTTTCACTGGCGCTTAGAAAATATACATATACCATTTAGAAAAAATCTCCTAAAAGGTCAGAAACAACATAGAAAAGACAACAAAACTACCCTGAATTAAGTTGTATTAGCAAGGCACTAAGAATTTCAACCACATCTTTTTTTTTTTTTTTTTTTTAAATTACATTCACTTTTCATTTTTCCACTGTCCTAATATCATCAGTTCATAGACATGGAATTTCTAGGGAGCAACGTTCGAAAGCCTGGCACTGTGCTGCGGAAGTGTTCAGTGGAGCTCCTGTATATCAAGTACGCCTTCTGCTTTTCCACTCAGGCACGGCGACCACAAAACAACCTCTGATGTTAGCTACTGGCATAATTAGCTTTTCAATGAAAGTATTTTAATATTCTGGATATATGAAATCATCTTTTTTATACTATAGCTCCTTCTATACATTTTCAGGTTAAACAATGTTTAAATTGTAATAACTCTCCAGCAAATATTCAAGGTCTTACTGTATTTGTTTTATCTAAAGAATAGCACCTGCATTGAATCTAGACATAAAGGCCTATTTTCAAGTTGACTCCATTTCATATGGCTGAAGAGAACTGAGCAGTGGCTCAGGCTGTAATCTCAGCACTCTGGGAGGCGGAGAGCAGGAGGATTGCAAGCTTGAGCCCGACCTAGACAAGTTGGTGACTTAGTAAGAACCTGTCTCAAATTAAAATAATAAAATAAAATAAAAATTTTGAAAAAAGGGGCCAAGGACGTAGCTCAATGTGAAGGCCCCAGTTCACTCATCAGTACAACCAGTAAAACATAAAAAAAGAAAAAAGTTATGTGTGGAGGAAATCATTTTAACTATGTAGTAGGATTACATCATCATATCTAAAAGGGAAGAGATGATGGCTGTGTTCTGATAGAAAATGCAGAGACAAAAAATGTTTTTGACAAATTAATAAAAATATAAACAGCTAAACCGTATTGATTGTTTCTTCTCTAATATTTTACATTATTAATTTCATTTAATCCTCAGACCAGAATTTTGACAAGTTAATAACAGTCTATGACTCTATTCTCATGTTATAAATCAGGAAAGGATTGAGGGAATTTAATTCTGTTGCTAAATATTAAGGAGCAGTGATTAGCAGGATTGGGTTTAAAATTGGCCTGTGTGTTTCAAGGGATTGCTCTTCAATGACTCTTTTACCTTCATGTGATAGATATGTTGAATACCTCAAAAATATGAGATGCATTGTGCTTGCAGTTCTTAGGACTGAGACATAATTTCTAAATTAAAAAATTGCATTTCATCTTGCTTAATGAATTTATGAAAATATTTTAATTGGTTTCTCAAATAGTGGGGGGTAGAAAGTATGAATAAAAAATATCCAAAACATAAACTATGAACAAATGGAAACAAATATGCAAATATCTCCAGATATAAACTGCTGAAGAGAAATTGAATAAACAGATAATTAATGAATAACTAGGTATTCTTAAATTTAATGGAGTCATAATTTAAGAATTAAGGAGGGTTCTTATAAGAAGATCAATAATTTCATGGAGAATACTTGTCAAAAATATTTATTAGAATTTCTCATTTGCAATTAAAGAAAATTAAAATATTTTATAAATAAGATAACTTCTAATAGCAACCAACAATGGTTTTTAAAATAATTTCTATGTTAGAAGAGTGAAATTTGATATAAAATGCCTAAATATAATTTTATAATATATAAATCATTTATACCAAAAAGTAAGAATTTTCCTCTTAAAATAAAAACCAAGAAAAAGAATCAACAGTTTTAATGGTTTTCCTCACAGAAATGCCTTTTTTGTCTACATGTTATAAAATAAAAAATCAAAATCAACTTTAATATTGGGCCTTAAGGCAATGTCTAAGTAAAGTTTAGTATGTCCAAAACATATTTGTATCTACTAAGCACTTCAAATGATATAAAAAAGGCTTTTATCTTTTAAGCACTAAAATAGAATATAATCCCAATAACATAAAACTCTGTTGTTAGTCAGCTTCAGATTACTATATCAAAATACTTAAAATAATAACTAAAAGTTTTATTTAGCTCACAGGTTTGGGAGGTCCAGTCCATGACCAAGTGGCTCCACTGCTTTGGGCCTCTGTCAGGAGTGCTGGGTTGCAATAGTGCAGAGCATGCAGGAGGGAATAACTTCTTCCATCATGAGTGAGGAAGCAGAGAGATTAATTGCATGGTCCAGAGTCTGAAAATCCCAGCAGATGTCTGACCCCTCACACTAGGTCCAGTACCCAAAGAGTGAAATTCTTATATAGTGCTCAGTGACTGAATTAGTTGCCCTTATTTAGAAGGACACAAAGCTTTGGATTTGTCCAATAAGATCAGTGATCTTCCCTTGGAAGAGGGGATGGAGGAAAGTAAATAGATGAAAAGCCAAGGAAAGTCTAGAGGAAAATTATTCATGTATGTATGATCAGTCACTGACAAAGAGCCACCCTTCCATATTTTTTAGTAACATTAATCTCTTTTATTCTATTTTAGGCAAATTGCACTTTAACTAGTTAATGTTTATTTGCCAAACACTGTGAGTAGCATGCATGTTATTTCCTTTTTAATTTCCATAATAATCCTCTTAAGCAGCCATATTACTTTTCTCTTCATTTAACAGTAATAAATGTAATGGGTAAACAGCCTAAGTTAAAAAGGAGAAGAAAAAAATAAGGCAATGGTTTAACTCTGATCCCAAAGTTTATGAAGAGGGTACAGCTTGATCCGTGACGGAAGTGGGAAACAAGTGAAGTTTGAGTGATGTCAAAACAGCTGACAATAAACACAATGTAAAAACAAAATTACTTATAGCCCTCCAACATAAAATTATAATTAAATTAATATTTTAGAAAAATTAATTTGACAAGAGTAAAATGTATTAAAATTGAGAGCAAAGAATACCAACTAAAAATAACTTGATTATTTTAGATACAACATGATAAAAATCTAAATTAAGAATGAAAAAGAAGGAACAAACTGATGATAGACTCAATAGAATTGTTAACAGAATAAATAGCTGATTGCATAGGAAGAAAAAATACAAGAAAATGATTGATAGTTGAAAAGTACTATTTTGGCATGTTAACATATTTTCAAGGCTATAAATATTCATTGATGTACTCTAAATAGCTACCAATATTGTTTATGTTCCAACACATTTCATTATATTTGCATACATGGATTTATTTAACCTCATTGTAATTTGAGGAGTTAGCAGAAAAAAATGCCACAAATTTTGTTTAAATACTAGACAAAGAAGAAAAGTTTTAAGGTAAGTGAACCACACAGAAAATGAAACTCAGGAATGAATGAATTCTCAGTATAGCCTTAATGATGCTCAAAATGAAGTCTTGAGTGCCCTATAGTTGTGTGGACTTAGCAATGGTGTTAGTATACATTATAACATAATTATAATTAATTCAGTGTGGATTTTTTTTCTAAATTGCTACAGATGTCATTTCCACAATATTTCAAGAAATAAAAACTGTTCTTTAGAGATATTTCTCTAAATGTTATACTAGTGACTATGTATTAGAAAAAATTATGATATTGTTTACCTTGAGTATTACTTCATATTTTCTGCTCTTTTCCTGAGAACAGACTATTTGTGTTTTTTTAAATTCCTGATAGCCAGAGCAAGCACTTAATTTAAATTGAGATCAAAACTGATTATATTTAGAGAATATCATATATAACTGTAATATTTCAAGAACTTTGGCTTTGGGTAGGGAGTAGGGGGATGGCAATGAGGCAAATAATAATATTAGGAGACAGGGAGGAGTCTCTACTTCAATAAGTCAATGAAATAAACTCACTTTGGAGACATCCTTACCCTTTTGAAATTAGTGATGTCAATACAAAGAAAAGATATTTTCCTTAACCTGCTTACAACTTCAAAAGGAATCTGTATATTATATTTACCGTAGAACAGTAGGAACCATGAATTAAATCCTTTTAATCTTGCCCACTTCTGGTAACTTATCAACATTATGTACAGCATGTCTTACTGTATAAGTTCTCTATACGTAAAGCACTTAGTAAACACAGATCCCATTCCACCTTAGTTACACTTACATAATTTGCTTTGATACAGATGCTCATGCATTTTCACATAGCATTTCTGGAATAAAATTCTCCAAAAACATATAGATTGATTTGTTTCTTTGTTTCTTTCAATATAACCTTGAATTATGTCAAATTTATGGATTGAACTAGTGGGATATGCACATGTCCATCATGTTAGGAATACACTAAGTCCCTGATTTACCAACCAGTCCCAATCCAGAAGAACATTGGTAAACTGGATTAGTTCTCAAGTCCCACAAAGTAGCCTTATATACCTTAAACACAAATACACAGTATAAAGCATAAAAAAATCCAAATGTGAAGTCTGTCCATATATGAAAATTTACAACTTGAATGTTCATAAATCAGGGACTTATAACTTACTTACTTACTGTAGCTGGTTCTTTGCTCAGTGGCATGTTTTGAAATCCTCTACCACAGAATTTTCAGGGACAAAGAAAAAGAATCAAACTAAAGAAACAAATTAACAATAGTCAGAAATGGTTATGAAACTAGTTACGTAGCATGAAAATGAAGAACATAATATACAAATTAAGCATTAAGAGTAAATGTTGGAAATTGAAAGGTCAAGAAAAATAATATCCCATTGCCAAGGAAACTTTGCAGGCCAAGGAAACTGCCACAGAAGGTAGGGGAAGTATATGCTGAAGAAGAGCCCTTTAGGGAAGAAAAGGAATCTTAGAATTTTTCATCATTGATTTCATTCTCTGCCCAGGCATCTGGCAACCGATTCCAGAAGAAAATTACTTCCCTTTCATCTTCACTATTTCAGTCATGTGTCTCTTTTTGTCAGACTATATCATGAAGCTAAACTAAACAATGGATAATGGTAATTATAGTTTTGAATTTCTCCTCTCCAGTACACAAAGCTGAGTTTAGATGGAGATAAAGGTGATAGAAAACCCCAACAGATAATCCATCTCAGCCCATCCTCTTGCCAGCCAAGGATCTATATATATATATATATATAGCCTTACTAAACTTCTCAATGAAGACAGTTGTCTCACTGTATTTTGACCTAATATGAAAACCATAACCACTAGATGCCCACAGCCTCTTCCAAAATAGTGAGATACAAAGTTTCTCAGGGCACTGCAACAGTCCATTTGCAATGTTCAGCTATTCATACCTCAATCACAATCTCCCTTAGATGTTTTCCAATTTAAATATTGCAATATTCCAATTTAAATATTACTCATTATTAACACTTTAACATTAAATTAGAGGAAAATAATTAATTAAAAATGTAAAACTCATTATGAAGATTGTTATGTTAAATTGAAGAAAAATGGAGGAGAATAATTAGTTAAAAATGTGTAAGATTAAACAAAGAAGAAAAAGCACATAGGTATTACAGTTCTCATTTCTTTAGCTTGTCATGTGGCTAGAATTGCCATTTGCAAATTATTTTCTCCTGTATTTCCACATACTATTTTTTTCTCAGCCTTCACCACTTGGGTCACAGTCATTTTTCTAGGTGAGGGGTGACTCAAATTATCATTTCAGAAAGGTTTGTTTCATTAGCAATCTGACCTTTATGTGGTTACTATATTCTTGTTCATATTTGTTAATTTGAGAGTAATAAAAAGAATCCACTATGTTCAGATATATTTAATATTTAACCTCATTCTTTATTAGTAATCTTATAGCCTCTGGATAATTAGATAGATAATATCATCCCAACCTGTACATTAAATCCAGTCAATTCTTAAGTGGCTAAGGGGAAATCTCTTTCCAGTTCTACATAACTTGTGCTGAGTCTGCCGGTGAACACGTTCCTTCTTTGGGAACCAGAAAAACTCAGAGTTGCAGAGATGGGAAGCAAACATTTTGAAATGAAGTATTACAGGTAATAGTATCCAAAATTACTCCAAGTTCCACATTGATTCCATAACACATATGTTCTGGTTATTGGATAAATAACAGTATATATTGATCACTGATTTAGAATGTATTACAGTTTAGTAGAAACCACTGGATTGACATATATTATCACCCACCTTTCATAATAATGGAATTTCTAACAGCCATTCTAATAACCAATAGAATAACATTGTTCATTAGATTTGTGGTAGGATAATGGATGTTATAAAACCACAAATAAATTTGGTGGTCATAAGCATACTGCTGTACTTAGGACACTAAGTGACATTCCTGGTAAGAAGATATGTTATATGTGCTCTGTAATAGGCAAGATACCACCCTACAAGTACACTAACGGAGTAGTGGAAGAACCATTGCAGATTGTGAAAAGATATCCACATCCAGCCTAATTTTCTTTCCCAGGAAAGACAAATCACTACTCCTACCATAAAAGATGATACTGTCTTAACATCACTGAATTGCCTTTATACCTTTGTTGATAATCAATAAGTCACATATCTGATGGTCTATTTCTGGAGTCATTTTTATACTGTCTGATTTTTGTAACATTACAAGTCTTGAAATTAGAAAATACTCCAGCTTTTTAAAAAGTATTTGTTATTCTAGTTCCAATGATCATCCATATAAATTTTAGAAAAACCTTGTCAATTTTGGTATAAAGTTGTAGCAAAAATTTGACTGGGATCACATTGAATCTAAAAATTCATGTGACCAAAGAGATATACAAACAATGTCATCTTTTTCTCTACAAATATGACATGTATTTTCAATGACTTCTCTTTTTAATTCCTTTCATCAATAACTTACAGTTTATAGCAGATGGTACTTACAAATTTTAGACATATACCTAAATATTTAATGTATTTTTGTTATAAATGGCACATGACAAAATCCAAGTACACAATATTCACAGGCCCAAAAAATATAATTATAAAACTCATTTAAAAGTTTTAGTAGACTGTTTAGAGAGTTCATAAAATTTTCCATGAGAAAAATAATGTTTCCTGAAAAAAAAAGATTTCATTTATATTAAAGAATTATTATATTAAATAATTATTTATATTAAAGAATTTAATAGAGGATTGCACTTTTATATACTGTATCCAATTATTTAACTATTTTGTTTTATTTCTTTGGATCATAAAAAAACAAAGGTTCTCTCTGGTCCTATTTCTCTCCACATTTAAAAAACTTCCTTTATTATTTCTTTTAAAGAAGGGTTTCATATAACAAACTTTTATTTTCTTTCTCATACTGATGAATTTATTTCACTGATGTAGAAATAGATGATATGGATATAGATGTAGACATAGATGATATAGATTTCTATCTTTCATTTTCAGCTTCTCAAATTACTATCAACTTTTTTTTTGGTCTCTGGGTTCTGCTGAGAAATCCAGTTACTCAAATCACTATATTCCCATAAGTCTATTATTATTTCCCTATTTCTTTCAATTTTTTAAATTTTTAAGTTTTAGAATATTTTGATGTGTCTAGTCATGATTTTCTTTGGTTTTACATTGTTTGAAGTATACTTCTCAAATTGAACTTCTTGAATCTAAAAATTAGTGTCTTCCTCCATATTTGAGTATAGTAGGTTTACATTTGGGATGGTCCTGGAACCAAACCCCTGTGCCTATCATGGGAAAACTGTAATTTTACTTTTATATATTATTTCATATGGAATGTATTTTCTTATTTTTATTTTCCTTAAAAATGGTAAATTCTAAAAACATTTATCCACAAATTCCTTACACTTACTCTCCAGTAGCTCTTGAGATTCTAAGCCTGTGGCCTATGACATTAATTTGAGTATCTGTGTTTTTACAACTTTTAGTAAATAAATTTTTATTTATTTTTTAAAATATACCTACCCTAAGCTTGTCTTCAGTATAAAATAGAAATAATCCTAAAGAAAAGTTAAATTATTAAAGAATTAAAAATGAGATCAGTGTTAAAACTTACCTTGATTTTCAAAAGTCAGTATCATAAACAGACACTTAGAAGTGAATACAGTTCTTTTTTAAATGAATACATTTCTAAAAAGCATATTCTATATTATTTTAATCACATTTAAGTATCATTGTCTTAATCATTTGCTCACTCACATTGTCACATTGACTCCAGGGAAGATAGCTGAGGATTTCTAGTGAAATTCTAAGAGATCCAAAGTCACTTAAAACCAAAAATATGCCCACTAAAATATTTATATCAAATTTCTAAGAATCTAATGAATAAAGCCCAGTTCTGTAGTTTAGGATATGTCCACATCATATAATCATTGACCAACTTGAAATTGCACCTCCCATGCCAAATAACAAGGGTTTTTTTTTCCAATAAAAGACCTCATGCAGTCACTGTTATCTGTTCTTCATCTTCACCTGGTGTGAGTATGGCTCAGAGCAGCTGCCTCTTCTTTCCAGACTCCATGTCTATGAAATCATTGCTGCACACCTGCTGCACTTATAGCAACAAAAGTTCTTGGATACTGTTGGTGATCTGCCAAAAACAAGAAAAGACATAATTTTACTCCAGGATAAAATGTGATTAGGATAGAAATGATTTTTATTCACTGAAACCTCTCTACTGTTTTTTTCTGTTCACAGCAATACTTCTTGCCTGCCTCTTCATTAAACCACCATTTTTTTAAGTGTAGGAGAAAGAACATAACACCCTTTGCTGAAAAACCACCTGCTCTTTTCTTGATTTGCCACAGTTCTAATAAAACATATGATGAAGTTTCTGGGATCGTGTGTGATAGAACAAGAGAATTTCATTAGCTTGTACCCACTTTCTGAAAATACTTGACAAATATGAGTATTATAGCCAAAGATGTTGTATGTTTTAGTGCCTTTTTGAAAGATTTAAAAAACTTTATTTCATCCTATTGTACAGTTTTTCTGGAAACATTTATTATTTAAAATTAGACTTAGAGATTTGGAAAAGTAAAAACAAAAATAGATTATAGACAAACAAAAGAGTGGGGATTCAACATGGCTGAACTGAGGAAGAGCCACATTGGAGCTACTTAGAGAAAATCAACAAAAACACAGGTATTTGTAAGAAAGAAAGGGACATACATCCTGATGCCAAAAATGAATCTGAAATAAGAGACTTGTAGATCAAACAAAACATAGGCATAGGACATTATAACATAATTATCCAGCTCATAGGGCTGCCTGTGGGTCTACCTCTTGCACACAGAACAGGAACCACAATTCCTGGAATCCCCCCTTCCCCCTGCCACCGCAATAAACAGAAATCCTGCAAATATGGGGCAAATTCAATCCACACAGGATAGGCCTGGGATATAAGGCCAATTACCAATTTTGATTTCCTACAAATAGAGGACACTGCATCCAGGCAATAAATTTTTCTGACACATACAAGGGCCAGTGACCAGGAAACTGCTCCCTCACTAACAGACTGCCAATATTTTTTCCTGTCACCATAGTGGATAATTGGAACTTCTAGTGACAGCAACCACATCTGGAGGCCAAGATCGATCAGCCCTGTACCCAGCACTAATCCTATTGCAGACTTGGTGGGTTATCCAGCACAGATTTGGGCTCTGACTGGGACACTATCACAGAACTGCGGGCATCAGAGAAATTTTTTCTTCTTTTTCTCTGTATTACTTTGTTTTGTTTCTTTTTTCTGTTGTTTTTGGGGGAGTGGAGCATTGTTTAGGTTTTGACTTTTTTGTTTTGTTTTGCCCATCCTGTTTCTTTCAACTGTCTTTCTTGATTTTTTCATATTTATGTGAATGAATGTTGTTGCTAGTCTTTCTGATTTGCTTAGAGATTCTTTTGCTTTTTCCTTCATTCTTTCTCTCCTGTCCTCTTCCCCAGTTCCTGAAAGGTTGGGTTATAATCCCCTGTCCTTTAGCTTGTTTCTACTATATTTCTCTTCAGTTACTCTGTTTGGTCCCCTACCACCCCTAAATTTCCCCTCAAGGTAAAATCATTCTACCGAGGAGAAATTCACCACATACAAGTTCCTGGTTAATATTGGATGTTGTTATATAACTATAGATCTTGCTCCTATAGTTAAAGCTACCAAAATACCAGTTATCACAGTTTGTCAGTTACTACACTAAGCTTGATGCTATTGTTATTGCTAATTGTACTACTTTAGCCAGGATACCATACTTGTTGAAATCAGGTTCACCCTTGTATGACAACTCTGTGATTGTCTGAAGTCATAATCACCATAGTCCTGTTCTAAAGGACTGGGTGCTGAGGCAAATAGATAGCAACTTTTCATCCCTAATAAATTGGGAAGGTAGAATCTTGGGATAGACACAAAGAGCAAGAACCAGTAGAAGACATCTCTAAGAAATAGACATTTCCTAGGAAAGCCTCCATAAAAGTGATAAAGCTACTTAACATAAGAAACTTAGAAGCATTAACACAAAAAAAGCAAATTAAAATAAAAAGTACAAAATTACAAGATACAGAAGCAAAATGCAACCTTAGACCTCCAGCTCACACAGGAAAAATCCATGGGACAAGTAAGGAAATCAGAAGCCACCCACTGAAATTTTCTGAAATGATAGCAACAGAATTAAATTAAACAGTAGAAGGAGGCTATAGAGAACAGCAAAGAAGAACTAATCTCTTGGAGTTAAAAAAAAAAAGAGAATCATAATGAAGGACCTGTGCAGCAGACATCTCTGCCCAGTAGAGGAGACTTAGACTAAAAAAAAAAAACAACTAAAGTAGCTTAGGAGAATAATGGAAACCATGAATCCCCAACATAGGAAAGAAATGGAATACATGAAATAGATTCAAACAGCTATAAAAGAAATTAAAAATCCCATTGAAAGTACACAAAGCTGAATAAATAAAAGTGAAGACAGAATATCATACCTAGACAAGATTGTGGTTAGTGACCACAAAAGAAAAATATCAAGGGACCCTGAAAAATCAATCCAACATTTGCAAGGTGCAAGATGCAAGATGAGACGAAGAAGAATGACATAAGATTGAATGGAGTCAATGAAAAAGGAGGAGTCAGAACATAAAAAACACAAAAGTAATGACAGAAAACTTCTCAAAAATGGAAAAAAAAAGTCTTTTCCTATGCCAATGTCTTCAAGAGTTCTACCTAATTTATCTTCCAGCAAGTTTAGTGTTTCTGTTTTAATAGTTAGATCTTTAATCCACTTAGATCTTAGCTTAGTGCATGGTGACAGATATCAGTCTAGATTTAATCTTTGGCAGGTTGAAATCCAATTGTTCCAAAACCATTTATTAAATAGGCTATCTTTCCTCCAATGAGGGTGGTTGGCTCCTTTGTCAAAGATGGGGTGGCTGAGTATGTTTGGAGTTTTTTCTGCATCTTCTAATCTATGCCACTGATCCTCAGGTTTGTTTCTTTGCCAGTACCATGCTGTTTTTATCATTGTAGCTTTGTAGTATAGTTTCAAGTTGGGGATTGTGATATGCCCAGCCATGTCTCTGTTGCCTAGAATTGATTTTGCTATTCTAGATCTCTTCTTGTTCCAAATGAATCTTTGTATTGTTTTCTCTAGTTCTGTGAAGTATATTATTGGAATTTCAATTGATATTGCATTAAATCTACATAGTAGTTTTGGAAGTATGGCCATTTTCACCATATTGGTTCTTCCTACTCAAGAGCAAGGGATGTCTTCCCATTTTCTTAAAATGATTAAAATTAATAATTGATAATTTGAAATAGGAAGAATAGGCCCAAAAGGGTAAGGGAGGTGAGAGGGGAAGTGGAAAGGTAAGAAGGGAAAGTAAAAATTATGAGAAAAGAAAAAAATGGAAACAATGTCTATGTAAATAGGGATGTGTGGAGGGCATGAAGGGCCCACAGATAGGGGAAAAAAATAAGAAGCAAGATACATCATGTACAGGTACAAGCATCCAATGATAAATGTAAATGTCTTGTATACCTAAAATGTACCAATAAAATAATTTAAGCAAAAAAATGGAAAAATAATTTGACTTACAGAGAAGTGAGGCATATAGAACTCCAATCAGCCACAACCAAAATAAATCTATACTAAGGCATATAATAAACAAAAATTTAGAAATTCAGCACAAGAACAGAACATCAAAAGCTATTAGAGAAAAAAACAAATTACCTATTAAGGGAAGCCTATCAAAATCACAGGAGACTTCTCAACATAAATACTTAACTCAAGGAGAACTTGGAGTGAAATATTTTCAAGTCCTAAAAGAAAACAACCAATTACTCAAATTGATTCATCCTACACAACTATCTTTCAGAATCAATTGAGAAATAAAATACTTCTATGACAAAGAATAACTGAAGAAATTCATGACCACCAAATCAGCTCTACAAAATATTCTGAAAGATATTTTAGAAAGAGATAATGAAGACCACCATTCTACGAAGAGCAATAGAAAGAAACCATCATGTGGAATTATAAGAATAATACCACAGAGATATATGTGTACCCATATTTATTGCTGCACACTTTGTAATAGCTAAAGTTTGGAAACAGCCCAAGTGCCCATCAACCGGAAACTGGATAAAAAAGGTGTGATTTTTTAATAAAATGGAGTACTACTCAGCCATAAAGAATGAGAAACTAGAGTCATTTATAGCTAAATGGATGCATATTGAGGCTGTAGTCTTAAGTGAAATAAATAAGACACACATGTGTAAATACCAAATAGTTTCTCTAGTTGAGAAACTGAGAGTGTAAATAAGGACTAAAAGGATTAATAACTAATAAATGATAGTTTGAAATTGGAAAAGGTCCAAAGAGGTAGGGGTGGTGGGAGGGGAAAGGGAAAAGAAAGAATGGAAAGGAAAAATTATGAGAAAAGAAAAAAAAATGGAAACAAAGTATGTACATAGGGAAGGGTTTAGGGGTGAAGGGCTCACAGGTAATGGGGAAAAAATAAGAACCAAGATACATCATGTACAGGTACAAGCACCCAAAACTAAATGTAAATGTACTGTATACCTAAAATGTACCAATAAAAGAATTTAAGAAAAAAAAAAAAGAAAGAAACCACCACACAAAACAAGAAATTAAACAGAGGGAAAAGAGAAACCAACAAAGTGGAAAATAATATGATAAGGATAACCCAATACATACCGATAATAACCATCAATGTAAATGAATAGAGGAAACACATTTAACTCAAAAAGAAACTCATAGACTGAAAATCAAAGGATGGAAAACAATACTCCATGAGACAGAAATCCAGAAAAAAGCTGGGGTGGGTATTCTACTTACAGACAATATGAACTTCAAGCCAAGACTGAACAAAAGAGACAAAGAAGGTCACTACATACTTGGTAAGGGAAAATTCCAAGAAGAAGATTACAATCATAAACATATATGCACCAAATACAGAGGCATCCAACTTTATAAAATATTAATGATCATGAAAAATCAAATAAACACTAACACAATTGTAATTGGAGATCTCAATATCCCACTGTCATAAATAGACAGATCAACTAGACAAAAAATCAACAAGGAAATATCAGAACCTAAACAAACTTATGAACAAATAGTTTTAACAGATGTCTGTAGATTACATCACCCCACAATATTAGAATACATATTCTTTTCAGCTGTGCATGGGAAATTCTCCAAAACAAATAATATGCTAGCTCATAGAACATACTTATAAGAATGCAGAGAAATTGAAATTATCTCATGCCTATTATTAGACCATAGTGTATTAAAATTGGAAATCAATGACAAAAGATATCACAAAAACGTCACATACAGGTGGAAATTAAATAACACTCTACTGAACAACCAATAGGTCACAGATGAATTTAAAGGAGAAATTAGAAAGTTTCTACAATTAAATGATAATGCCTATAAAACATACCAGAACTTATGGATACAATGAAAGCAGTCCTACAAGGAAATGTTTAGTGGCAAACTCTCACATAAGGAAAACAGTGTACCCAAATAAAAAACTTAATGTTGAACATTAAAGTTCTAGAAAAAGAAGAACAACTCAAGCACAAAGCTTATGTGAGGGAGGGAATTATAAAGATTAGAGCAGAAATTAATGCAATTGAGACTGAGATAAAATACAAAGAATCAATAAATTGAAGAGTGGGTTCTTTGAAAGATTAAATAAAACTGATAAGCCCTTAGATAACCTTATCAAAAGAAGAAAAAAATTACTCAGATCCATGCAGTTTGGAAAAAGCTGAAATCACAAACATCTTGCAAAAATCCAGATCATCAATGCCTACTTTGAGAAACTTTAATAAGATGGAAAACACAGAAGAAATGGGCAGATTCCTAGGTGTATATGAATTATCAAAGCTGAATCAAGAAGGTATAAACATTCTAAATAGCCCAATATCAGTCAATGAAATTGAAGAGGTAATTAAAGTTTTACCATCAAAGAAAAGCACGGGTCCTGATAGATTCACTGCTGAATTCTACAAGAAATTTATACAAGATCTAATGCCAATACTCTCAAACTCTTTAATAAAATTGAAAGGGAATCAATACTCCCAAAGTCTTTACTAGAAGCAAGTATTACCCTGATACCAAAACCAGAGAAGGATCCAACCAAATAAGAGAGCTACAGGCCAATCTCCCTAAATGAACATAGATGCAAAAATCCTCAATAAGATACTGGTGCATAGAATGCAGTAAATCATCAAGAATATTATACACCATGACCAAGTAGAATTCATCCCAGCACTCCAGGAATGGTTCAACACATGCAAATCAATGAATATAATACACCAGGTTCACAGAGCCCAGGACAAAAATCACATGATCATCTCAATAGATGTAGAAAAGGCCTGGGATTTAGCTCAGTGGTGTCACCACCTGCCTCAGAAGCTCAAGGTCTTGAGTTTGATCCTTGGTACAAAAAAAAAAAAGATGTAGAAAAATTATTTGAGATAATCCAATACCCACTCATAATAAACCTTACAAAAAGTTGGAGTAGATGTCTTAATCTCAATTTGACAAAAGTCACTATGACAAACCAACAGCCAACATCATTATAAATGGTCGTAAACTGAAAGCTTTCACTCTATAATTAGGACCAAGACAAGGATGTCCACTATCACCACTCCTATTCAATATAGTTCTAGAAACATTAGCCAGAGCAGTTAGACAAGAGAAATAAATAAAAGCAATAAAGAGGAAAGTAAGAAGTTAAATTATCATTAATTGCAGGTGGTATGATGCTATCCATAGAAGACCTCAAAAATGCCACCAAAAGACTGTTATATTTAATAATCAAATTGAGTTAAATAGCTGGATACAAGTCAAAATTCAAAAATCAATAGTATTCCTGTACACAAATAAACTTACTGAAAGAGAAATTAAGGAAGCCATGCCTTTCACAATAGCATACAAAAATGAAATACTTAGGAATCAATCTCACAAAGGAAGTAAAAGATCTTCACATTGAAAACTACAGTACTCTGAAAAAGGAGACTGAAGAGAATATCAGAAAATTGAAAAAAAAATCCCTTTGTTCTGAGTAGGAAGAACGAACATAATAAAAGTGGCCATACTCCCAAAATAGTTATACAGATTCAATGCAATCTCAATCAAAATACCAAGAGCATACCTCACAGAACTAGAGAAAACATTCTTGAAATTCATTTGAAATCAGAAGAGATCTGGAATAGCAAAAACAACTCTGGGCAACAAAGGCAAGGGAGGGGACACCACAATGCCTGACTTGAAATTACACTACAGAGCTACTGTGAGAAAAACAGCATGGTACTGCCACCCCCCCACACACACACAAATCCCACAAACAACAACAACAACAACAACAACAACAAACCAGACCTTCGGATCAATGGAACAGACTAGAAGATGCAAAACCAACTGCAAACATACTCATCCATCTTGTTTTTGACAAAAGGGCTAAATACCTTCACTGGAAGAAAGATAGCCTTTTTAATAAATGGTGCTGGAAAAAACGGCTTTCCACATGCCAAAGAATAAAATTAGATCCATGTCTCTCACCATGCACTGAACTAAAACCAAAATAGGTCAAAGATCGAAATATTAAAACAGAAACACTAAATCTGCTGGAAGAGAGACTAGGTGGAATTGAAGCATATAGGTGTATGAAAGTCTTTATGAGCAAAAGGCCTATCAAATGGGAAATATAACAAAGAATCAACAACTGGGATCACATCTTATTAAAATCCTTTTGACAGAAAAAGAAATCACCAACAGAGTAAAAAGACACTCAACAGAGTGAGAAATGATTTCTGCCACTGTTCCTCAGATAAAAGAATATATATATATCTAGAATGTTTATCTAGAATATAGAGAGAACTGAAAAATTCAACCTTCCTAAATTTAGAGACTCAATTAAAAAAAACGGGCATTCCAGATAAATTACACACTTCTCAGTTGAAGAAGTACAAATACCAAATAAATGTATGAAAAAGTGTTCAACATCACTGGATATTTGAGAGATGCAAATAAAAAAACACTCATCTCACTCCAGAAATAATGGCTATTATCAAGAAGTCAATCAATAATAAATGCTGTCTGGGCTGGGGCAAAAAACAGCCCTTCTCCACTGTTGGTAGGAGTGTGGACAGGTGCTACCACTTTGAAATTAGTGTAGAGATTCCTCAAAAAACTAGGACTAAATGTTCTATTTGATCCAGCTATCCCATTCCCAGCATCTTCCCAAAAGAATTAAAAGCCTTATACCACAATGATACAAGCACACCCATGTTCATAACACTAGAGTTGGGAATAGCTAAATCTTAGAAACAACACAAATCTCATCTATCAATGAATGGATAAAGAAGATTTTTTTTATACAATGGAATACCACTCAGTCATAAAGAAGGATAAACTTAGGATATTTATATTAATAAATAATTAGCTAATTAGATGCACCTAGATATCTTACTCTTAAGTGAAATAAATTGAATACATATTGTAAATATTGCATTGTTTCTCTGGTGTGAGATATTGAAAGTGTAAATAAGGGTCAAAATATATAATAGATATTCTGAAATAGGAAGAAAATGTTTAAATGAGAAGGGGCAGAAGAGGACAGGGAAAGGAAGGAAGGGAAAAGTAAAAATCAAGAAAAGAAAAATATAATGGAATCAACACTTGTAAATAAGAAGGGGAAGAGAAGTAGAATGGAGAGGAGGGGAATGGGAAAAATAAGAATCAAGATATATCATATAGGGATTTAGCTCATTGGAGCCATGCCTCCCTCATAAACACAAGGTCCTTAGTTTGATCCTTGGTGGTGAAGAAAAAGAGAGAGAGAAAAAAGACATAACATATATAGGTACAAATTCCATTCGATGAATGTGATCATTAGGTATGTATAAATTGCACCAATAAACTTAATAAAATAAATAAACAAATAAATAATGTACTACTGAAAAAAGATATTCTGAAATTGAGAACGGTTCAAAAAAGTCTCAATATTTTCTTATATGATGGGATATAGCTAAAACATGCTAATATCAACAATATAGAGTTTCTAAAACACATACTTTCTTGAATTACAAAACCTTTGGATTTGTTTAGATTAAAGAGCAAAAAGAAAATTCACTCTACAAGCTTTCATACCTAAGCATTAAAAATGATGATTGAATGCCCTTCATCACTTAAATATTGTACTTCTACCCCGAGACATTAGTGTGTGTTTTCTTATATCTATTATTTGCATAGCTAGTTAAGAGTCTACATGTAAATAATTATATTGTAAGCTTGTTTGTGATTTGTATTTACATTTAATAGAATGTTTAGGAGTTCTTAAAAAATAAATAAGTAGGGAAGGGGATTTAGCTCAGTGGTTCTGCCACCTGCCTCGCAAGCGCAAGATCCAGAGTTCGATCCCCAGTACCAATAAATAAATAAATAAAGTGAACATCTCTAATTCATCTTAAACACTATTATGCTCCATTATTTATTTAACTCTCTCCACTGTAATCCACATTTAGCTCTTTTCAAACTACTTTAAAAGATAATGTTTATAACTCTATATACAATCATATCTTTGTGCATAAGATATTGATGGTATTCTATTTTGTATAACAATATATGGCGTGGAAATAGAAATCAAGGGGTATGTCATTTTTAAAAGAGATACTACTAAATTGTTCTTTGGAGGTGTATAATAATTTACAAATCTGTTAGCACTACTTGAGGTTATTCTTTGGCAAACATACTCATACACAGTGCATTTATATAATATGTTTTTTTGATGAATAATTTGCCTTTTAATTGACTGGATAGAAGGTAATTGTACTGTTACATTTCTCTACGTTGTTTTTTATTTCTTCTTCAAATTGATTGTTCAGATATTAGATCATTCTGTATTATTATTTTGTTTGTTAGTAGAACTAACTTATACATTCTGTATAGTCATTTTATGGATGTTATAAAATTGTAATTATTGCAAGCCTACTGCTTATTACATTTAAACATTGTTTACATTAAAAGTTTAAGGTCATAAAACTACAAAGAAACAAAATGATGTTAATACATTTCTTTTTGGAGCTAGCTTTCCTAGCAGTATCTTCTCCACCCACAAAATACACAAAATATTTTCATTTTGTGTGGTTTTCTTTTTAATTGTTTCATAGTTCAAATTTATATTTTTTATTGTATAGACTTTTTTATTCTTATGTCATGAAAGGGGCTATTTTAATTAAAAAAATTAAATGTCTAGCTCCTTAAACCAGTGACTTTAAATATAAATACGTAAAAAATTCTATTAATACACCAAATAACATCTACACTTTCTTTTCTTCATTAATTTGTTATTTTCACTTTCAATCTCACTGTATCTCAATATATTTTAATAAACAGAAGTCAGTTTTCCTCTCATTGCTCTTTTTTCAGGTCCCTATTACAACCAGCTTATTCTTTTTTTTTTTTGTATTAAATTCTTTTATTGGTACATTGTAGGTATACAACACAATTACATTTCTCATTGGGAATTGTACCTTTATATAATGCATCTTAGTTCTTATTTTTTCCCCATTCCTAGCCCTCCCTTCACCGCCTCCACCCTTCCCTATTTACAAAGACTTTATTTCCATTTTTTCCATTTCTCATCATTTTTTCCTTTCCCTTCTTTCCTTTCCCCTGCCCCTCCCACTACCCCTACCCCTTTGGACCTTTTCTTCCTATTTTACATTATTGATTATTCATTCTAATAATTGGTACATTTTAGGTATACAATATAATGACATTCATCATTGGAAATTTGCACCTTTACATAGTCTCTCTTGGTTCTTATTTTTCACCCTTGCCCAGCCCTCCTTTCAACCCCTCCAGTCCTCTCTATTTACAAAGGTTTTGTTCCTATTTTTCCATTTTCTCATATTAACCAGCTTATTCTTAATTGTAATCTATTTCAATTTTATTTTACTTCAGGAATACAGAAGTGAAGTAATATTTCTACTTTATTATTTGAATCTTATTAAAATTTTTATTTCTCTGACTTTAGAGATAAATTATGTCACAAAGCAAACATTATCTTATATTTTAAGCTATGTAAAGAGAAATATCTGTTATGTGCTCCATTTTCTGCCTTATCAAATGTCTTTTTCTTATGTGATATAGCATATTAGTATATAATTTTAAGATTAATATTTTTTGAAGGACCTTCTTGTATTTGCTTAATTTACAGGTAATAAATAATGTTATTTCATAATAAATCTCAGGGCTTTTATGCAAACGATTCTTGAATAAGTGCTTGCCACAGTGTATCATATAGAACACTAAATACAGGAAATTTGTCAAAATTCTGCTCTATGATCATAAGATTATGGGAAATAATATAAATATAGCCCATGTATAATGTCATTTTTATCATTGTATTTATAAAAATATTTGTGCACAGATATGGAGGTAAATACATTCCGGGCTTTGTTTGGAGTGCTTTTATTCTATTGATCAATTGGTGTATGTCTACAGTGCTATCTTGCAATAAGCTTATTTGTATGTGCCTTTATGTATTTCAAATCCTTCTTTGTCATTTAAATAGTACTTCTAATATACTTATTATTTAATTTTTTTGGCTAATCATAATTCAGCACTAATAGGGGACATTTTAATATATACTACTTGCTTTAATATATACCACTTTCTACTATATAATGATTTCATAAAATTCTTTGAAATTAATTTGTTTGAAGATAGAGTATATTTTTCATATTATCTATAATTCCATTATTCTCTTAATTAAGGGTACTGATTTAAAATTGATATGGTATGTTATTTCAGAATTGTGAATATTACCTAATAAATGATGTTACTCATAAGATTATAAAAATAAATATAAGGTATGTTTTTAAAACTGTACTCTAGTTGTTTATTTCTTTCATTTCACACACCTTCAGTCTTCTATTTTTAGATTCTACAGAATTTTCTTCTGGATTTCAGTGCTAAATAATTACATTAAAAATAATATAACTCAATTTCTATATTGGCTAATGAGAAAGCTGAGGTTACTTATCCCTCAAAACAATGATATTCCCTTAAAACTAAGTATTCTTTCAAATTATAACTCAGGGTGTGTTGTCTCTTTTAATCCAGTCATTCTCATTTTATCAGCAAAAAAATGTACACTTCCCCTGCTATCAGCAAAAGCCCTCTAAGCTTTTACCATATTTGTCTCTTTTTCCCTCTTTTGAATTAAAATTTATAAGCAAATACTTGTGAGCCCAAAGATGTGTGCACAGTTTACAACCTTTTAATCTAGAATGTCTTCTTTATGTTTATTTTGTTCAACTTTTATAATGTTATTATATCAAGTTCTTATGCACTAATTTCCTACAATAAAATAGCCTGGGAATTTGATCAAGAATTCCTGAAAAATAGTAATTTTCTAATTTCCTCTAAATTCAAAAAATTATAATGGTTTTTAGATGATTGCCTAAGTTAATGTTTTTTAATTGAAAAAGGGCTATATTGTAATCATTTTTAAAAACAACTATTTCTTAAAATAGTTAAGAAGAAGTTATTTACCAGAACTTTCATTATTGGACTTAAAAAATAATGCAACTTCCAGAAGTAACAATATTCTTCCAGGATATAGCTTACATGCTGGGAACATTCTTCTTCATTTCTCTGATGATGTTAGTAGATAATAAAGCAGGAAAACTTCCATCAAAATATAACACCGTGTCCTTGGATATAACAAAAACAACAACAACAAAAGAAAAAGATCACTTTTCAAAATGGTAAATTGGTTTCTAAATATATTTCTTAAATTCACTGAAGTTTCTAAAATAGACAGAAATAAGATAAACAATGACCTGTAAGGGGAAAATCAAAGACTGGCAGCCACCGCTGCTCTAATAGGTGCCGCTGCTGTTAACAAACCACCTATATCCATCAAAAGTTGATTCGAAAAGATTGAAGGCAAGGTCTCAACCCTGATTGAAATGAAATGTCAGCAAGGATAAGAGAAGAAAGATGGAGATTGTATTAAAAAGAGAAACTATGTTCAGAAATAAGCTTTGGCACGTACAGGAATCTAAAATGGCATCTATATCCAGCAGAGCAAATTCATGGGGTCTGGAAAACTAGGTTGGTTTGTCTTTTTGAAGCACTTGTTGAATTCAGAGTTGAATCTGAACATAAATGGATTTAAAAGAGAATCCTTTTTATTGATTTTCAAGGTAAGATGACATATGAAGAAGAGAAGTAGAAAGGGATAAAAATTGCTAAGCTTGAAAAATCTTATTTTCTTTTTTTCTTAAAGTTTTCACTACAATAATAAATTATATACATTAATCTACTTTAAAAATTGCTTACAGTATGGCAAACTGAGAAAATTGGCCATTTATTTCATTGATTGTCTTCATGTCAGCCTCTTACTTATTCTACACACCAGAGATTATGAAATATCTAGCAGTCCATACTCATTACTAATCCTCCAATTTGTACACAAGGAAAGTTAGTTATTCAGGAAAAAAATGGAGTGTGAGAGAATACCGCATTAGCCTTGAGAGTTTTAATTTCCTTTCCAACATTTGAATCACTGTGATCTTGAACAATCCCATCTTTTCTGAACCTCATTTTACACTGTAATGAAGTTGGGAGAATAATCCCTGAAATTTCTGTAACTCAAAATGCTGCATAAAAGTTTGCTTGGAAATGTAGAGAACAACCAAAATATGGTATGTTACTATTTTTAAACGTGCTTTATTAGAAGTTTATTTGATCCTTACTGTCTATCAAATATTCATACTTCCTACAGCTGACTTTATAAGGCCACTTGAAACATCACTTTCTTGCGTGCCATTACATTAACTTCACTCCTCTTCACAACTCCTAGTAAGATTAATGACAATCCTGTCTCCTCTATGCCATCGTATTTGAAGTTGTCTTATAATTTTGTATTTTGCTAAAGTTGGCCAAGATGTTACATCCCTTTTGTAAGTAAGAAATACTACTTTATGCCCCAAATCAAATTTCTCAATTATTAAATTTATTATTTCTTTTATTTACTCATTTCCAGCCTATATTTCCCATTATCAAAATAACACACAGGTATAAATATAATATAGACAAAACAAAATATTTTATATATAAACATATATTGTCTATCAATTATATGCTAAAATAAGAAGTACTATAAAGTATAATCATGAAATTTATGTTGGAATTCAAAACAAATTTACAAATGAAACATAAATATAACCACTGGTTAATATCCAAAAATTAGCATACATTGTAATCATACGGTCAGACTTATCATTCTTTCTTTAAAAAGAATATAATTTAGAATGTTGACTGGAATATGAAAATAATCTTCATAATAATCTACATAAGGAAATGTAGAAGCAGGTTAGAGAATTTTGTTCTTAAATCTCAGTTTTATTAACTAAACTGTGATTTTCTATTATCTTTCTTAATTGTTGTTTGGATCAAAATTTGCTGAATATAAAAGCCCATTAAAATACTACAGCTAATGTTTATTTTACATTACATGTTCCATAAACTGTTCTACCTTCCTTGGTATGTATTAAGATTTATTAAAAATGAATAATTGATAATTTGAAATAGGAAGAAAATGTCCAAAGGGGTAGGAGTGGCAGGAGGGGAAGGGGAAAGGAAAGAAGGGAAAGGAAAAATTATGAGAAAGAAAAAATATGGAAATGAAGTCTATGTAAATAGGGAAGGGTGGAGGGGGGAAAGGCACACAGGTAATGGGGAAAAAATAAGAACCAAGATACATCATGTACAGGTACAAGCACCCAATGATAAATGTACACGTATTGTATACCCAACATGTACCAATAAAAGAACTTAAGGAAAAAAATTATAAAATTTGCTATTATCACTATTTATTGGATCACTCCATCCAGCCAAGAAGTACATGTGTGTGTGTGTGTGTGTGTGTGTGTGTGTGTGTAGAGAAGAGAATGTATTTTGTTATAACCAAATCTTTGCCATTACTCATACAGAAAAGTTTTCAAGGTGCCCTTGCTTTTTCACTGTTTCGTTTATCATCATTTTGTCACTGTGACCAAATACCTGCAGAAAACAGCCTCAAAGAGGAAAGATTTATTTTGAATCAGAGTTTCAGAGGTTTCAGTTCAGCATCACTTGACTTCACTGTCTTTTCCCTTTTGTGAGGCAGAACAGTATGCCAGAGGGGGCATGGTGAAGGTAAGCTGATCACTTCCCATCCACCAGGAAGGAGACAGTGAGTAAAGCAAAAGAAGCTAATCTAGCAAATATGAATTAATGAGGATAAAGCCAGCACAATACTGACCATAATAGAATATGAGTTCTTCTTATCAGTTCCTTACTAGAAGTTTCAAACAGTATATAGAAAACATAATAATGTCAAATTAAAGCAATATCTTTTTTACAGGAAATCATGAATCTACACCACTGAGTGAAGTTGCCCAAGTGGATTATGGACTGGCCAATGTCATGACTTGTAAAGAAGAGATGAAATCCAAAGATGAAAATACACAAGAAGAACTAAATGTCATAAAAATACCATGATTTTTATGTAAACCCAAACTATACATTCAGTTTTACTTTTAATAAAATATTCCCCAGGAAAATTTTATTCTTAGCTCTCATAATACAAAATGTTAGATTTTCAAAGATTCCTAAAGTTCATCACTGTTACAAAAGACCATTTTTTATGCTACTGTCCCATCAACATTTTTAAAACAGAATTACAACCCACAATATGGTAGATAATCAACAAAACTTTGGGCATTCCATGGGGCTTTTGCTTCAGTTTGAAATAAAAGTAAATTTCTACATTTTCCTTCCCAAGGAATACGTGAAAAAATAGTTTAAGATGATACTATTTCAACCAATATTTGATTACGTTTGCAATTATAACCACCACCAACATTTACCAATAATTCACATTATGTTCTGTGCTGCATAAACATACACTTACTGCCTCTTGTGTTGATTTTTGTTTTAATGTCAAGAGCTCTCTACATACAAGTTTTTAAAGTTTTTGTAAAAGTAGGTGCAATCAATAATGCTTTAAAACTGTACACAAAAATAAAACTGGAAATGGTTCTTGAATGATACACAGCAAAAACTCTTATATTTTGTAAAAATAACCCTTAATCTCAAAATCCACCCAAATCTTTTTCTAAATTTAAGGTCTCCAAAGAGAGGTTAAAGAACCAGACATTTGTTTTATAGAATCTAATGGGAAGGAGGAAAATGGTTGATTTTTATTTGCAATTATTTTTAACAAAGATAAACGAAGCTTTGCTAATATTCAATATATTGATTATAAATAATGTCTATTTTAATTCAATATTCTCAGGTACTCTCCAAAAGACTGGTATTGTATCCTTTAAAAATTTCAGTTTTGTTGCAGGTAAATTCTAAGAACCTTAGCATTCATTTTCACTGTATTACAACTTATTGCAGTTTATATGTGCCCAATTAAGTCACTTGCAAATTAATTTATTTATCTTTAAGCAAACTAACCCTCACAAAATTGATTTAAAAAACTTAATTTCTCTAACTCCTTCATGCAAAATGCAGTTTGAGCTAATATTAACTAGGGAAGATTGAGAAAATGACAACCAAAAATGTCAGCATCAACAGACACTTAAATATTCAGGTGAAAATAACCTAATAAAAGGTTTTTTCAAAAGTCATTTGTAACATACTCTCTCTGGTGACATAGATGGGATTTGAGATCCTTATGTGATATCAAATAAACTGGGCACAGAAATGAGTACCAAGTTATATACATAGCAGTAAGAATTTCTTGTATGCTACTGCATAGTACAGAGACCATTTGTAATACTACTAGTAAGAATATACTGTATATATTTTTACTGCTATGAGAAGGATTTTTAATGTTTTCATCATAAAAAATGATAAACATTTAAGAGAAATAACTACCTTTAACCCCAGTTAAACATTATACAATGTATATACATATCAAAACATTACATAGTCCCTATTAAATACATACAATTTTTGTGTTATGTATCATTTGAAAATAACTTTAATTTTAAAAAGAAAAAAAAAACTCATGAAAAGGACAATAATGTTAACTGAAGCATTGTTTCATTTCATTCTATTTATTCTAATGACTCAATAGTGATATTGTCTACATAATATTATTTTTATTTTACATATGAGGAAGGAGAAGTGTAGGCTGCTTGAGTAAACTATATAAAGTCCCTAGAAAAAATGTTTTTGTGAGAAAAATGGAGGTCCATGTACTGCCAAATATTTTAGATATTGGTCATTCTAAGTATATTGATACATACAAAATCCATCACCAGGAATTGGTCAACAATTACGTTAGTTTTTTTAAGTGTAATAATAAGTGAAATGCTTTTTTTTGTACCGGGGATCAAACTTGGGTCCTTGAGCTTGCGCAGCAGGCTGCGAAACCACTGAGCTAAATCCCCAGCCCGTGAAATGCTTATTAAATAGGGGTAAACTATGATTATAGTTAAATACAATTATGAAGACATCTAAATGTTAGGTATATATTGTCATCATTTTAGTAGTATTAATAATGTTTTTTCAAAGATATTTCTGCAATGTCTATAAATATATATTCTCTATACATAAATTTCTGAAAATAACTTTAGAGTAAAAGAGACAAAACTTTCCGTGCCACATTTATTAGGTTTTTTTATATGACACAAAAGATTTCCATATTTGGAAAGAAGTAATGAATAATACTTTGTTAATAATCAGTTTCCATACAATCAAAGATGTATAAAGTCATCTGTTTATTTTTATTAAAAGACATATTGATTTAGCATATTTGGATCTTAAAAATATACTTAGGGTTAGATTTTCAATTAGTGACATTTTTCACATCAATAATTTAACAAGTAAATGAATCCCAAATATTTCTTTAAAAATCTTATTAGCAAGTCTACATCTTTCTAACACTTGTTTAATTGTAGCAAAAGCTTTGTTCAGATTTAACCCAAGAGAAAAATTTTAAAAAGTGGTTGCCTAGCAAAGGTGAACTATAACTAAAGGTCACATGAAATTATACAAGAAGCCTAGGGAAAATGTAAAGTGTTAGCCTAAGAGAAGAAATTGTCTTTGGGGAAATGGTCCATGAATATACTGAATGTGTCATGTTTCTTAAACTACATACACATTCTTCCTCATGAAATAATTTTGAGATTAACTGCAAATCAACAAATGCCTTTTTCTCATTTTCTCTATCAAATTATCATTTTAACTACTTTTTATGATTCATTATAAAACTTCAATTATTTATCCTATTGCAATCATATGAAAATGTATTCTGATCATTAATTTTATTAATACTGTGGTACTTCTGCTGAAATTTGGTAAGGAAAATATACAAAGAAGATAAAAGACACTGTAAGATCAACCCTCCAGCATTTTTTAGAATGTACCACTAAACAAATATCAAATCTTTACCTGATATATTCGAGGTCTCTGTAATTGTTCTCTTTCTCAAAGCTTCAGCCTACCTTAGTTTCCTCTTCTGAAAAAAGGTAATACACTTATGTCTGATCAGAGTGCTGTCACCTTGTAGTTTTAGATTTGTCCCCAGCTGAATTGCTGAGTTGTGTATGATTGTCCCACCTGCCTATTTGTCAGCTTGACTACTCCAGACTGCTAATCCATTCCTAAACCCGGCCCTGAGATCCAGTCCCAACTTAATACTTGTTTATTTTTTAAATGAATAATACTGGAGTCAATCATGAATTTTCTTGACTCATAAGTATAATAATTTTTCTGAACTCCTCTTTAAAATGTTTAAATACTTTTATAGGTAAGATTCTGAAATACAAAACTTCCATATTCATTCAAATTTATCTTGTAACTTTGACCTCTTTTTGAAAAGAGAAGAAAATTTGCCTTATAGATATGAGCTATAGATATGAGATGTTTATCCAGCACTATTTGCTTTTCCCATGTAATAACTATCCTTTACTGACTACAAGATGTTTGTAAGAAAGCTTTGCTCCAAATCCTCAGCTATATATTAACACTGCTTCCAGTAGTAGAATATTAAGAAAAGTAAATAAAATTAAATTAAAATTGAAATAAACAATTACATAAAAATCTAAAAATTCCAGAGCATTTGATTTGCTGCTGAAATAATCATAAACCAAGTAAATGAAGCAATATCAATTAGTACAAACTTGACATAAAGATGAATTAATTTTAAACATAAAATTCCTACATGCAATCATTTTTAAGAAAATTGTATGTTTCTATTTTTAAGTTAAATGAAATATCAACAGATTCAAGCTTCCTACAGACTACTCCTAAATTTTCCTATATTAGTAATACTTGTAACAGAGTATTTATCACTTCCATTTCTTAAAGGAGTAACTTAACATCTTCCTCAAATAAATTCATAAATATGTCTCTCTTTCACAATTTACTAGTGAAACTGAAGAAACTTTCAAAATTTGTCCGTTCTGCAAATCATGTCAATGTTGTCTGGACTTTTTAGTTATGTAAACAAAAAAATTCACCATGACCAGATTTCACGAAGATTAAACTATTTTGAACTGTTTTCTTAAAAATAAATAGGGAAATATCTTAAATATCATGTATAATTGTTTACATATTTTTTCATATGATATAGTTGATGCATAAAAGTGAATTTTCTTGAAAAATATGTCTTATATATTATTTATCCAGCACGTAATTACATATCATATAACAATGTATCTTGCGGTATCATTATGTGACACTCTGATCACAATAAAGTTCTTATGTATGTTTGATTTTAGTCTGGGATTTTTTAAAGATAGTATTAGATTGTTAATTTATTACTCAGTGTATTAGTTTCGCACTGCTGGAACAAAATGCCTAAAAACATCAATCTAAAGGAAGAGTGGTTTATTTTGGCTCACAATTTCAGAGGTTTTAGTCCATGGTCAACTGGTTCCAAGGCAGAAATTTCAAGGTAGAAAGACATGGCAGAGAAAAGCTGTTAATCTCATGACAGCCTAGAAACAGAGACAGGGAAAAAGGTAAAGAGGAAGGAGCCAAGGACCAGAAATAGTACCCTAGGTCATGTCCCCATGACTGCATCCTCCAACTAGACTCCACCTCCCAATAGGTCACTCAACTAGAAACCTACCATTGGGGTAACTCTCCACAGGGTTTATTCTTTTGCAGTCCAATCCGTCTCCAAGAATCTCCTAATCCATTCAAGTTGGTGATCAAGACTAGCTGGCACTCATAGCCACAAATCCAAATAGAGTAATAAAATATTAGATTTTAAAACGATACCTTTATGCTTTACTCAGCCACAAATCCAAATAAAAGGAATAAAATACTTGATTTTAAAAAATACTGTGAAGCTGTTTCAGTACTATTTCTATGGAAGGTGAGATATCATCATAGCACATGATATGACATGATAGACTATCTGATGAAGATCTTAAAAATTGTACTTGTGTGGGGCCGGGGATTTAGCTCAGTGGTTTCGCCGCCTGCTGCAAAGCTCAAGGACCCGAGTTCGATCCCCGGTACCATAAAAAAAAAATTGTTCTTGTGAAATATAAGTAATTGGTACAACTGTTTTGAAGAGAAAATTATTTTTGGAAATTTTTCATTATTTTTGTTGGCTTAGCAATTTGAAATGATAATATTTTGTATATAACTTTCAAGCCTTGGTTCTCTAATCTTCCTCAAAGTGACTTTGAGCTGAATATATATGACTCATATACTTTCCTCCTCGATATTCACATCTTTCTCTATCTCTGTGATGCCTCTTCATTCCTATCTCTGTGATAAAATCTTTTAATTTCTTTTCAATTCTTGGTGGGTTCAAATACCTACTCGAGCTCAAGACTTCTCCACTCCATGCCAAGAGCCATTAATCTCACTATCATTCCTTCCACATAGTCAATTTTATTTCTAATACTTGGTCTTACTCATTTTCCCCTTTTTAATAAAGTAATAATTATAATCTATGACTATGAAAATGAAAGAAATCCTAAACTATTATTTTATATTTTATGATGGCATTTATTTCCTGATAGATTAGGTTCTTTCTGGAGGTAGATAGCATGAAAAAAACAGTCTCATATGATGGAAGTTTACTGAAAAGATAATCAAAATTATTAAGATTACCAAAAAACAGCTTCTACATTTCCTCTGTTAGGATTTGCGGATACCAGGAACCGGTTTTGTGTATATCGGGAACCAGCTTGGTGGATACCAGGAACCAGCTTAGTGGAAATCCAGCAGCATTACGAGCCAATGACAGGTCAGCATCAGAAGCAGGCATTCATTGCTCTCTTCAAGAAAAAAAAAAAAAATCCCATACTAACGAACCTGCTCAGATCTATTGATTTTTTTCCCTATGCTTTATTCTTCCTTAACTCTCTGAGTCTTTCATATTAAAAAGAAATCCACTGGTTTAAACAATCACTGTTTGATCTAGTCTACATACAATTCCTCATGAGCTATATTTTTCATATTAGGATACTGCATAATATAAATGCAAAGCTACTGGCTACTTTACTATAGAGAATGATTTGGAAAGGGACATGGTATCCCAAGTTTCATGTAATTTATTTTTAAAAAGGCATTTATATGACTTCTCTGCTTCCTGTCTGCTACTGACTTACAGTTTGAGACTAAATTAAACAGTTGTTAAACTATCCAAATTTTCTAGAAATCAGAATGATTCTGAATTAGTCAAGCATAGTGGTGCATACCTGTATTCCCAAAACTTGGGAAGTTGAGGCAGGATTGCTGCATAGTGAATTGAAGGCCAGCCAGAACAACCTAGGAAGACTTTGTCACAAAATACAGTTCTGAATTGAATTCTTTTTAATTAGTTATAATTAACTTATTTGAAAGTGTAGTATTTGAAACAAAATTAGAAATAATCAAAATGCCCCAAATGACCAATTTTCTATTACAATGTCCAGGATAAAGATTCTTTTATGAGTATGTTTACCTGGATGTATTTAGCTATTTAAGAGATGATAGGAAGAGTCTATTGATATTGTGACTCATTATTAAGAATTTTCACAATTTCTTACTCTTCTCAAGCTTAGGAAAACAAAAAGAGTAACGTTATATCTAAGATCATCGTTATGGTCTTATGGATATAACGCTAGTAATAGTTTCTCCATCCTATTTACAAAATGCAAATTATTGATATTTTTCTCACCATTTTGGGGAGGGGGTGGGACATAACAATAGTAAAATCTGTCTTCCCAAAACACCATATATTAAAGTCCTATACCACATAGCTATTTTTGTCATAATACCAAAGGAAGAATAAGAAATTTAACTAGCATTGGTTCAATAAATTTATCTTACTTGGAAAGACAATTTTTAACATATCAAATCTTTCTTTTGCCTAGGTAATGCTGCTGAAGAAATCTGATCTTTGGTTACGGTTGTGAGACCAAACTACATAAAGGAAGGAAAAACACCTGGAGTGAACACTTGGCTGAATCTTCTCCCCTTTTTTTTTCATTACAAATGTCAGAATGACTAACTTCACACAAAACTGTGAAGAATATATGCAACACTCCATTCCTTGCTTATACATTTTTTTTCTTTAAAAAAAAAAACCTTGAGGACACTTGATTTTTTATAGTTGATTTGCTTTAATGACCACTATCCTCTAGGTCATGCGTTGTATTCTTTACAATTGACCATGGCTGTTGTATTTATACTTCACTATATATAATGATTCTTATGTTTCATGAACACAATAAGGTGTTTTTAGATTGTCTACATGTAGCTTGCTTGTTTTTCTGATTATAGGTTGTTTCTGTTTTACACATATTTAAAATATACAAAAATAATTATTATAGTGTATAAAAACATTTTTGTGTACTGTAACCTACTACACAAAATAAAAGGTTCATTTTTATCTTTCTGTCTTAGGTGATTGGTAATTATCCTGTTGTAAATGTGTTTGCATGCTGGGGAAGGCTGAGTCCCATGAAGAATCACTGTCTGACCTGTTTATTTACATAGGATGAAAGCTTACATCTACTCTGGAAGTAATAGGTCAAAGACTATAAAATTGAGTGAATGTCACATAAAATACAGAAGGAAATATGACTTATTGTCAATCCCTTTGTATTTGTCACGGCTTTAGTAGAGTTTATCTTTGGTCTACTTAGCTTGTAATGTTTATTTTGTAATGAAAGTTAGTGAAAGGATAGACTTACGGATATGGCCACAGTGTATGCTGCAAGCAGATGAAGTTTGTACTCAGCACAAGCACTGTTTACCCTGGAATACATCCTTTGTCCCACTGCTTGACTGGGTATGTGTAATTCTAAATTTAGTCAGATGGCAAGCCCAGAGAGCTAACTATCAAAATTCTTCATTCAGCTAATGTGGTAGAATTACATCCAAATTGCCACTAAAAATATTTAAGGATATAACAAAATTAGCCATAGAAAATGGTTCTACCTGTGCTGATTGTTTCTTGGTTTATGGGAAAATAGTTCAATTTTATTCTGAATAAGTATTAGGCTATCAGCCTACGTATCATCATAATCATTATTATGTAAAATTTTCTCCCTCTCACAAGCAATCTTATATGTTAACAAATAATTTATCCAGTCAATATTTTGTAATTACCAGGATTATTAAATGATAAATATAAAAATGCATAAAACAAAGTTGAAAAATTAAAGAGAAATTAGAAAATCAAGAAAAAGTAGCCCTTTGATAATCCTATGGAATACTTAGACTTTATGCTTAAGAATGAAGTTTTCAGATCACCAGCAAATAGTTTACTCATAAAATACCAAAAACAGATTTGGCTGGTTGTGTCTTTTTATTTTTTGTTTGATGTAACTGATAGCCAGACATATTTTTTCCCTGACATTTAAATATCATCATAAAGTGGCTCCAAATTGGAAAGTACTTGCCTTTTTGAATTTTTGCTCACTACTACAAAATGACACCATAGTGACAGTCTGCTCATAAATACATTATTGAATAAATCTGAGAATATGTATATTCAATACTAACCTCGCTTTTAAAAATAGACACTAAACACTTAAATTGGACCCAGTCTTATATTAACATTCCTAGCACAACCAGTTGACTAAATAACACCTAACATTTAGTTCCTCATCATTCCTGAAACTATAGTTATTTGTTAATATGTGGTGCTTTATTTTCAATGTACCATGATCTGAATATAAAATTATTTACTAAGAGAAATAAAAATACAAAATTTACTGGATATTCTTCTTATATAGCATTTCAGTTAACAACAACCTTAAGCATATGACACAGTATATTTAAGAACTAACAAAAAAATCTTAGAAAATTTTGAAATGTGACAAGTACTCATCAATATATTTATTAAATTTCATTAAAACTTCAGGTAAAAATATTTACTTCTATTCAGTATAAAAATGGAATGTATGCACACATACACATACAATATATAAAACTTTTGATTTAATATTCATGATTTTTTCTCAGATTTCAATCATATATTATTTTATAAATTGACATGATCACTTAAAAAATTTGGAGGCAAAATTTCAATGAATTTGAAAATAGTATCTTTAAGAGTATACGTATCAACTTAACACTCATATTTTAAAATACAGAAATCCAAGGTCTAAGGATAAGATTAATTTAGTTTGTTACTAAATAAAACAATGAAATACAACTTCCCAAAGAGCTCAGTGAACGCACTTCTCTGGAACTGAGAATCTCTTAATGTAGACAGGAAAGTGAAATCTAGTGCTACTGTCTTCAGATTCTCCCAAAGCGCCCACCAATATTAAGTAGTTCTATATATACAAAATATTATCAATAAGACTTTTATTTAAAGAATAAACTGCTTTTCTCAAATAATAACATATCTAAAGGTACAAATAGCAATGCAGTTTGCTTACACGTATGATCTTGGGAATGGGAAAGGCACCATTTTCTGAATCCAAATGCACCAAATTTAATAGTCTCAAAAAAAAAAAAAAAAAAAGGAAAAGCCATTCAATTTTAAAGTCTCACCAGGACTACATATGAATGAGCAGATATCTTGAGTTCTGGTTGTTCCTCTTTCTCCCTGAAACTCAGATGGAGCCCCAAACTGGATAACTTTTACTCGGTTTTTCTTTATTTCTCCTTATCCTATGCCTATTTGTAGCTTACTATGCTACAAATATAATTATTAAGTATTTTTAAATTAAATGTCCAATAATTTTTTCAACATTTCCTTGTAATAGAAAGACGCAACTATATTATTAGTGCAGAATGATCTACTTTTTGAGATCAGTTGTCAAAGTTCTGTTTAGATCAATGTTCACCCTATTAAGAATTTAAGGGCTGGGGCTTTACCTCAGTGGTTCCACCGCCTGCCTCGCATGCTCAAGGACCTGAGTTCAATCCCCGGTAAAACAAACAAACAAACAAAACAAAACAAAAAACTTAATAGTGTACATAAAAGTGGAAGCTAAATTATTAACATATGACACTGTTCCTTAGTATAAGAGCACAGATATTTCCAATTAAAATTTTGAGACTTTTTGAATATTTATGTCTTAATTTGAAATCATAAAAATGGAATAACATTGTCAGGTTATTCATGAATCTTCAGTATTTTATAATTAAATTAATTTGTTTCAGTGTGAGAGGTATGCATTTCAATATTGATTTTTAGTATAGTCACAATTCTTTGGATCCTGGAATATACATATACATATATATATATACACACACACACACACACATATACACACACACACACACACACACACATATATATATATATCTATATATATACATACACACACATATTTACAGAATAAATGTGTTCAGTATATGTACCTCACATTTTTTGAGGGCAAATATCCAGCCTCTAACTTTAATTAATACCTGAGGAAATGTCTTCAGTGTTTGGCTCTGGCAACTCTCACTAGCTATATCAGTGCTAGTAATGTAGTAATGCTTGGACTAGTAACTCCAGGTTGACCTTTCGAAGCACTTTGAGATAACCTCAAAACCCCTGACCTTGAATAGTTCTGACTCAAGAGGAGAAGTACAGATATAGCTATGCACTCATCTGCCAGCTGAGCTGTGTCGTGAAAGAGGATGCAGAATCAATTGCAGTATTCCAAAGCAACAAGATGTTAACAATTTCAAATCATACTTGACCTGAACAAAAATTTTCATAATTTTAAAATCTCACCACAGCTACTCATAAGTTTATCATCTTTTCTCTTTTAAAAAAAATTTCCTCCACAGAAATGATTGATATTGACAACTCAAATATTTTCAATTTTAAAAACATAAGCACCTTGAATGAACTACCTTTTGGTAACAAGTATGGATATATCTATAGTGAGGTGAGGAAAAAAATGTATTTGAAAATTACAACCCTCCTTTATCCCATGAACCCATATTCTTTATCAGCTATAGTAGGAAGTCTAAATCAGATATGACAACAAAGCCCAAACTAAATACACTATGGAGATTTGAAATACATGTTTCAGCTCTAGGATTATTGCCATTTATTTGCAATTTTAATATATACACAAAAAAGAAAATTAAAAGTCATGAAAAATGATGTTATGAATATTGTACTTGAAATTTGTATGGTATGCATGCCAATCTTGCAAACAAGAGCATGGACTGTTACAACTTATGAAGTATACAGTTTTAGAAAATGTAATCAAGTGTTCAACAAAATAAGACTTCCATAAATTTGAGCTCCTAGACATCATATAAAAATAACTACACATTAGTGAATGTATTTTAATTCAACCAGAAGTAAAGACAATTGAAATGTCAGCATTTTGAGCAGCTTTAAATCAAACACATGAAGGAATTTCCAATTTTAGATGACAGTCTTCCCCTGAAACTTCCTAGACAACTGTGAGTATTGGGACCAAAGAATAGAAGTTTGGGAATATCTTATATACTAATGCACAACTGTACGCATAGGGTATATTTTTATGGTATAATACATATTTCTTTACAATGACGTTATCAAGGTAGAAAACATTGTTTTAACTATCAAAATGATCTCATCAGTAAACAATAAAAATATTTTAATGGAATAAAATGATAACATATTTTTTATCTCATATCAATCTTGGCTCATCAGTAGACTGAAAAGATCTAGCCACATCAATGTGAGTGGGCATCCCCACGCCACTTAGGGGACTGAACAGAACAAAAAAACAAGAAAGGTGAATTTGTTCTCTTTCCTTAAGCTGAGATAGTTTCTTCTTTTTGCTTTGGATATCAGAATTCCAGATTCTCAGGCTTCCAACTGTAGGACTGAACACCAGGGACTGCTTGGTTCTCAGTTATTTGTCTTTGACTAGAAATTACATCATCAGCTGTGCTACTTTTCAGAATTTTGGGATGAGACTGAATTATGCCACTGGCTTTCCTGCTTCTCCAGATGGCAGATAGCACATCATGGAACTCCCTAACTTCCATGATTTTATAAGCCAGTTAGCATAGTAAATCTACTTCCATGTATTTCTCTGTCTCTGTCTCTCTCATATATATTTCCTACCTTCATAACTTAATTGTGACTGACATGTATTATATTTTAAAACATACCCTATGTATAGTTGTGCAGATATATGCATATATATGTATAGATATAGGATATACATATATAGAGAGATATAGATCTCTCTCCCTCTCTCTCTCTCTCTCTCTCTCTCTCTCTCTCTCTCTCTATATATATATATATATATATATATATATATATATGATGAATCCCATTATTTCTATTTCTCTGGGGATTCCTGGCTAATAGAGTTAGTGATTTTAAAATCAATGAAGATATTTGAAATATGTCCCAAGTTCAACTTAGATGACACAAAAATTCTTACTCCTGAAATATAATAGAAGCAGCTGGAATAATTAAAATGAAATGGAAGTTATTGATTGCATTCTTTCATTTCTATTTTTAATGGTGTTACATATCCTTTTTAATAGTTTCCATTACCAAGTATAGGGTCTTGATAAGCACTTTTAGTGGTTTTAGTCAACTTTACCTTCCCAGTGTCTTCTAATGAAAATAACAAATAATAAGAGTAAATCCTATGGCTTATCTTTCAGATAGTATATTTTTTTTCTCTGCAAATTTTTAGGACATCACTTCTAGTTTTTGTTCATGGTCTACCATATGCCTGGTATATTTTAGGAAACAATATCAGGACCAAAAGGAAGCAGAAACTAAAAACTTTGGAGGAAAGAAAAAGGCAGACATTATTCATATAATTACAATTTCATAACATAGAAAATTACTATTAAATTTTTTTAAAGTGAAAAAGTCAACAAAATTGTAATATCACATTGTAGGACCAAAAATCCCCTTGTAGTAACTGTTAATTTAATTTTCCCTGCATATTTAAGTAAGTTTTCAGCAAAAAACTTCATGTGAGGAGATAACATCAAAAGAATAGGTAAGAAGAAGTCATGAAGTGTTACAGATGAAGGGAGCAGGAGACACAAATGCCCTGTGGTGGAGGGAGAATATAAAGTAAGCAGAGCCAAAAGAGATGAGAGGAACAAATGACAAAGCAAAGCAGACATAGGGACATCAAGAGTCCCAAGGGATATACAGAAGCAGGCAATCTAATGTGTGTAGGATGCAGTCAAAATTTTATAATTCATACAAGAACAGTGTGAAACCACCAAAACATTTTAAAACATCACTCTGAAATCAATGTGTTAATATTTTGAGTAATCAAGAATAAATGGAGAGTGTATTGTTCCATATTTTATTACTCTGGTGAAAGACCCAAAGAAAGCTAACTTTATGATGAGGAAACAAAAGGTCTATTTAGCTTACAGTTTGGGACGCAAAAATGTAAAGAGCAGTGTGCCAGTTTCTATGAGGGGCTCTTTTAATTGCATCACCTCAGGGCTGATGCCAACGCCGAAAGTTGGGATGATGTGTGGGAGGAAAAGATCACATTCCAAAACCGGAAGCGGGAGAGTAATTGCTACATTAAGCTCACTCATATAAACATGTTCTCAGGTGAGCTCAGAGATACCACAAAAAGAACCTTAATCTCTCCGAAAGGCAGTTCCCTGCTGACCAAAGGCCCTGGCATTAAGACCCACCTCTTGAAAGCTTCATCACTGCCCATGGCACCACGCTAGGAACCCAGCCACCAACACAGGAACTTCTGCGGATCGACTCCAGGTATATGCAAACCATACCACAAGGAGATATACTCCAGCTGGAAAGTATTTGTAGTTTAAACAAATAAACAAACAAAAAAAATGGTGTTGATTGAGAGAAATGAATTAATTTAGAATGTATTTAAGAGATAAAACTGAAAATGCATGGTGTTCTATTTGTTGGGTAACATTTAGCATGTGTCAGCAATGATTCCTACAGTTCTGACCTTCATCAACAAGGAGGTGGAAGCCTACTCATTCTAATAATGTGTATTTAAAAAGCATTAACTTAAGTATGAGGGATTTTAGAATGCTATAATAGAGATATCAAAGTAAAGAGTTGCATAATCTGATACACAGCTGAGGCAAGGTATGAGTTAGTGATATATTTTGGGGACTCAGTGATGTATCAGTGGTAACTGAGTTCATTTGTAGTTGAAAGGCCTATAAAGATGGTAAAGAATGAAAAGAGAATAGGTTTAACTTTCAACTTTATGATCTTTTATTGTTTAATTATTATGTTATGAGGCTGTATTGGTAAGAAAGTTATGGAGAACAGACAATATGTTCAAAGGCAAGAATGCTTCGATTATGTTATGTAACTTTAAAATCTATAAAATATTTAAAATAATATATAATACTTAATGTGACCCAAATAAATGTAAGTCATTACTATTATTAAGAGGACAGAGGGTGATATAAACAAATTTATGATCTTTGGGAAAGTTATAATTTTCTACAAAGGGTTATGATAATAATAGTTTTCAAGCAGCAATGGTGAACAAGAAAGAGCAGGCTAACCCACTTTTACCATAATGAGATGCATAATGTGAAAAATTAATGTTCCCCTCTCTAAAGGACTGGAGATGGGATAGTATATTCAGAATCTAAGAATGTGGTGTAAAATCAAGGAATCTGGTAGCAATCAAGAAAGCATAGTGGAATGTTTGGGGAGGGTAAGATGGAGAGGAGAGATGGGCAGTGCGGTAACTATGGAGATGATGACACAGCTTTGGAAATGATTGCTTAACAACAATACAGTAAGCATGATATATGAAATCCCAACTGCTTTTTTGTTTTAGATGAAAGCAATGGATTTCTTGGGAAAAAAAACATTTGGCACACTCTGGCACAGTAGTAGGTTGTGGTGTCTACATCCTGATGGCTTCCATGTTTGGTGATTCCGATGACTGAAGACCTTGCCCTAATAGAAAAACACATACCTAGCATTTATGTGTTTATTGATAATTCAGTCAAATGAGACATAAACTCGGGTTAAGGAGAGGTTGCTTCACTTGTTTTTAGTTATCCTATTCCCAGTCTTCTTTTACTTTTGCCTACTAGTCTCTATTTTCTGGAATTATATAATATTTTAATGCAGTGTAGACATAGTAAAAGGAAAGTTATCCCCTACAGTAAGAAATGAGAAGGTAGATCCTCTTTTACTTTTCTTAATATTTAATTCATAACATTTTTAAAAAAAATAAATGAGGAAATGTGTTTGCATCAAGTAGTTTTCATAAATGACCCACTCAATTTTCATCATATAATCATTTTAAAAATTGTGAGTGATAGTCATTATTCTTTTTAACACACAAGGACATAAAAATACATAGTCTAAGAAAAAAATGATATTCTTTTTCTTTTTCACTTTCACTCTTATAAAGCCTATGTAACACATTCACAGTATCCTGTTGGAAGTCTTGTTATTACTTCTCCAGTGGTCAGATGCACTGCCTTCCATAGTACTAGCATTTGCATTACCTGCTGCTATCTCTTCCACTGTCCATTCTTATCCTCCAGCTTTCAATAGATATCTGATTCCACCTGAGTTCTTTGAGATGAAAAAGGCCAATTTGTTGTGCATAATTATTGCTGTTTCACTTCTAAACCATGGGTATAGCTTTATTATTTGATACCTAATCAATCACATCTTTCATTCCCAATTTTACCTTTAAGTAAGAATGATTTAACAATTCCCATTTTCTCCTTTCATTTCTCATCTAGTTACCCTTGGCTGACCTTTTTCTCAGCTCAAAGTTCATTTTTAACTAACTAAGTTATTCTTGCCTTTGATTTTGAAGTAGGAAGTCTAGACTCAGACAGATTTGTCTTTGAATTCAAGAACTATCATATGATAATTAATAGTGCATCCTCTAGGGCCAAAGGACCTGTACATGAATCCCAAATAACATAATAAATTTGTGACTCTACTCTCTAATCTATAAAGTAAATTTGTCCACTGTATAGAATTGTGGCAAAGATGAATTGAGTTTAAAAAAGGTATCAAGCACTTTACAGAGTCTAGTTAATATGAGCATCCTTCAAACTGTCAAATTGTATGAACATGTGTTTATTTATTTGCTTCGTATAGAAACTCACAGTTTTGCCTAGACCTGCCTCAGACTCCAGGGCTGTTGCTGCCACTCTCCATTCTCATCCTTTGAAAATTCAAAATCCATTTGGTCCAGCTTCTAATAGTCATCTGATTCACCCTCCCTAGTACTTGGGACTATAGATGTATGTCACTGTGTTTCGTTTGAACATCATTTATCGAGTGCTGCCACTCAGTAAACATTTAATAAATGACAAAAATCACACTGTTATTAATAAAAAATATAACAGTAATAATAATCTGTTATTCAAATAATAACATTTATCCTACAGGATTATTCTCAAATTGGGTGAGGAATTACATGAAGCAGCCATTCAAAGTACTTGATCCATAGTAGGTGCTCAATTATTAACAGTCATTATGAGTACTCTGATCTCTTCTGCTTCATAATATTTTTGTTCACAAATCAATACAGTTCCTATCCACAAAAATGTATACTGCTTTTGTGAGTCTTTTTTCACTTTTTTTGGAATTCTAAAAGTAGGAAAAATATGGAGCCATATAAATTCATTGTAAAATCATTTTTTAGTTACAAGTGAAAATTTATTTTGGTTTTAGAACTATTTTTTAACCTCTTGATTAATTTCTTATAACATCATTGACCATACCTGTTCAAACAGTTTATTTTCCTCACACTTTACATTTCTGCTATTAATTGTTGGAAAGTGGCAACTTTAAAAAATCAACTTTGATTTTAGAGTATCTTTCACAGTAAAATTGAAAGAAAGGTACAGAGAAATCTTATATGTTCCCTGCCTTCACACATGTGCAATATCTTATTTTACTTTACTAAAAGACCAAGTCTGACTGACTTGAGTTCCCTGGTATGCAACTTTACAATGTACAACATTTCAATCTCTACAATATTCTCTTTTTCCTCTTCATCTTCTCAGTAGCATTGATGTTCTGTTGCTTTTTATGGCAAAGTTTTCCAATTCCATTTCTTTCTTCATTCCCTGGGAAGCCATTCTTTTAATTATATCTGCACAGAGTAAAATATTTAACCTGCAGATCTTGATCGGTCTCTGACATTTTGCTCTCCAGTGTGATAAGCTTTGAAGCATCTTCACATGGTCCTCTGATTTCTTTCTCCTTTCATTTTTACTTCCAAAATTTTCAAGCAAGTAGTATGTATTGACTGCCTTTTTAAAAATCATTAACTCTCATTTTTAAGAAAATTCTACAATATTTGGCTTTGAAGAATATTTGTCTTTCAAAAATTACCAATTACCTCTTTACCTTCTCTAAATCCTTCCTTTCCTTAGAACTGCATTTAGCATTCACCAACTCCTCAAAACCACCAGGGAAATGGCATAAGAAAAGACCTAAAAGCAAGGAAATATGTAAGTGTTTGGGAACATATCCAAGTTCAGTCCCAAAAGTTGAATGAACCAGCTAAAAGATTAAAGTGACATGTAGAGAAGAAGAGCAAACACTTACAAAATCAAAATCAGTTAGATTAAGAAAAAGGAGTTTCAACCATGAGATGTCACTGTTTAAATACTTATTGTGTACGAGGAAAAGGATAGAGCTTCCATTTAACCTGGTGATTTTTGTATGTGTGAAATTGGCACAATTAGCTCAAATCAACAGAGTCTGTAGTCATTACTAAGCTGGCAGTTTTCCTCTCTGTGATCTCAATATTATTGATTAAAATTACAAACTGAAAAGAATGTGAAGAGGCCTGTGAAAGTGGCTAAACGCAGCTGGAAATATGGTAGTAGTGAGTAAAAAGAAAAACAAAACATTTAAATACCATTCTTTGAAGTGTAAATACATCAAATTATTCTTTGCAGTAATTGATTACTAGCAACTGATAATTGTTAATATCATATATAATCATTTAACAGTCTGTGATTTTGAAATTTTACATCACAATTAAATAGAACACGAATATTATGCATAGGAATACATTTTAGCAAAATAAGCCAAAATGTATAAGCTAAAAATGAGTCCATTGTATTAAAACTCAAGCTGGATATATTAAACATAAATGAGACTTTTTTCTCAAAGAGCCAAACATTGAAAAAATTTGCCCTGAAAAAATTTTCCTGACACTTCTTGCAAAGAAATATTTATATATATCATTCTTTTGCTTAAACATGGAATTTTGAATGCTTTAAAGCACTATACAAAATAAGGTAAGGAGAGTTATTTTGTGCCCTCAAAGATATAACACTTGATAAATGTTAGTTTTACAATGAACTTTTCCTAAAGAATGAATAAAAATAGTGGCAAGCGATGGGTAAAGAAATACAAAAGAAACAAAGTTTGAGATCTATGCAACATTAATCTATTAGTAGACAAGAAGGATAATAGGTATCTGAATCAGTAATTATATATATCTTAAAATTGTATTTTTAAGAGAAAAATTTTAAATGCAAATATAGAACTTCATAACATTTATCAGGTAATATAGATATTTTATATCTGCAGTTTTTCTACTTTGCATCATATGTGCACTTAGAGTATTACCTAGTATTATTTTAAATAAAACTTCTTTCTTAGCATAATTTAATTTGAAATAAAAATTCAAATGAATGTATTGTTTTGATTTATGGTACAATTACACTTTTTTTAAACTGCACTGTAGTAAAATATCTGTGAATTTTTAAATGTATGTCCATACAGTACCTATCTTGTCGAGCAGGTAGTTGTGAGGGAAAAAAAGAATGACTCTTTAAAACCTCATTTCCATGTGTTTAATGAAATAATCAGTTAGTTTCAGCAGCAATGAAAATTAGTTTTTCTCTCTGTAACATTAAAGAACATGTTGTATTTTAATTTTAATATTTGATATTTTAAAATTTATGTCTAATTGTGGCCTATTAACTTCATGACAAGTAGAATTAGGTGTATTGCTCATTTTTTTCATTATTTATGAATTACCCTTCATTTTCAACTGGCTTTAACATTCTAATTTCTGACGTCACTGATAACACTGTTGAGTTTACAAATGATTCCTAACATCTAGTGATAGAATAAAGTTCAAATGTTCTATTTGCTTTATATTATTAAACCAGGAAGCTTATCATATGTGACATTACTCAATGCTGAGTGGTAGTAGTGGTTGTAAAATATATCTAGAAACATGCATAATATCATGCCATAAGAGAACAAGTGAAGACAAATAAATTACATGAAACAATTTTTTTAAAAATCGGAAGTATTTCATAATGTGTGATTTTGTTGTCCAAGTCAACTTAGGTATAACATAAAATAGAGCTACATATTTAAGGGTAGGTTTGAGAAGTTATCCAAATGAATACACTAGTATGACATCAAGTCCCTTCAAAAACTATACATTTTACAGCCCTCATTTTTCCTTCTCAAACCTCTCAATTAGTACTGTACTTTGTCTACACTAGAATTGCACATAAATGGAATTATATATTATTTTGTTTAACTTGGAATATTTTACCTATCCCAGCATTTCATATAAGTGTAACTATATAGAAAACATACATATTTGTGTGTGGCTTCTCATTTTCAATTTAAATATTTTGAGATTCATTCAGTGTTTGTATATCAGTCAGTTTTTAGTAACGATTGGTGTTCCTTTTCATAAATATATCACAATTCCTTTATGAATTCACTTTATGATATGAATTTTACATTGTTCCAATTCTTGGTTGTTACAAGTAAACCTGTTTAAAAGCATCAGCCACCAGTCTTTATTATAAAATGTTTTTACATTCCCTGGGGAAACACTCATGGTGTATTTGCTAGATCACATGGTAGTTATATTTAACCTTATGAGAAAGCACCAAATTATTTCCCCAAGTGTTATTACTATGTTGTATTCCTATTAACAACACAGTGGAGTTCCAGTGATTCCATATTCTAACTCATGCTTATGTTCTCAATCTTTTAAACTTCATCTCTAACAATGAATTTGAAGTGGTATATTATTATGGTACAATTAAAATTTCATTGATGCCCTTTAATGTAGGCATCTTTAGAAGAGTTTCTTTTACAATATTTCTCTTAAAGTCCTTTATAAAAGTTTAAAATTATTGGCCTTTATATTCTTTTGGAAAGAACTCTTTTTTCAACATAAGAATTACAAATATTTTCTGTCAAGGTGTTTTATATATTCATTTCATTAGCTGAATAGATTTTTGAAGAGGAAAGTATTTTAATTTTGATAAAGTTCACTTATCAATATTTTTCTTTAATTTTGGTGGTTTTATGTACTCATAAAGCATTTTACATATTTCAAGTTAATGATTTCTTTTGTTGTCATGCATAAGTTTTGGTACATCTTTGATATCTAAGTTTATATAGCAGCTCCTTAAATACTACATACTTTCTGAGATACAATTTGAGATATATATTTAGATATGAAGCTTTATAATATATTTAAAATATTTCTTTTTTTCTTTAAATACAATTTAATTTAAAAATTATCATGTAATACCTAAGATATACAAAAATATGTAAAGAATAATGCAGTAAGTACTTATAGACTCATCAGCTGACTTAAAATATAGATTTTTATCAAATACAGACAAAACTCTATGAAAATTTCACAAATGTACTTACTTCCCTAAATATAACAATATATTTATTTCTCTTCTATTATACTATATACTTATGTATTTCTTATTTTT
>NW_004624748.1:28720440-28734599 GCF_000247695.1 Heterocephalus glaber | reverse complement strand
CCAAAGATTAAAACTAGACCCATACCTATCACCATGCACTAAACTAAGATCAAAGTGAATTAAAGAGCTAAATATTAAAACAGAAACACTAAACTTCCTGGAACCTAAGTTACGTAGACCTCTTGTAGACATTGGCATAGGAAAATACTTCATGAACAAAGCATCAGTACCATGGGAACTAGCATAAAGAATCAACAACTGGGATCCCATCTTATTAAAAAGCTTCTGCACTGTAAAAGAAACCACCAACAGAGCTAACAGGCAACCTACAATGTGGGAAACATTTTTTAGCATCTGGACCTCAGACAAAAGACTACTATCTAGAATATATAAAGAAATGAAAAAAATCAACCCCCCCAAATTCAAAGACCCAATTAAAAAATGGGCATATGAAATGAACAGACATTTCTCCGACAAAGAAGTTAAAACAGCAAATAAATATATGAAAAAATATTCAACATCTCTGGTCATTCGAGAGATGCAGATGAAAAACAACACTGAGATTCCACCTCACCCCAGAAAGAATAGCTGCTATCAAGAAATCAACCAATAACAAATGCTGGTTGGAGTGTGGGGAGAAAGGAACCCTTCTCCATTGTTGGTGAGAGTGCAGGATGGTGCAACCACTATGGAAATCAGTATGGAGATACCTCAAAGAACAAGGGCTAGAGGTCCCATTTGACCCAGCTATTCCCTTGCTTGGTATCTTTCCAAAGGAATTAAAAGAATCATACCACAGGGATATATGTGCACCCATGTTTATTGCAGCACAGTTTGTAATAGCTAAAGCTTGGAAACAGGCCAAGTGCCCATCAACTGGAAAGTGGATAAAGAAGATGTGGGGTTTTTTTATAAAATGGAGTACTACTCAGCTGTAAAGAGAGAGAAACAAGAGCCATTTATAGCTAAATGGATGCATATCTAGGCCATACTCTTAAGTGAAATAAATAGGACACACATGTGTAAATACTGAATAGTTTCTCTGATGTGAGAAACCAAAAGCGTAATTAAAGGTTAAAATGATTAAAATGAAAAATTGATAAGTTGAAATAGGAAGAAAGGTCCAAAGGGGTAGGAGTGGTGGGAGGAGAAGGGGAAAGACAAATTATGAGAAAAGAAAAAAAAATTGAAATGAAATTTATGTAAATAAGGAAGGATGGAGGGTTTGAAGGGTGCACAGGTAATGGGGAAAAATAAGAATCAAGATATTTCATGTACAGGTACAAGCACCCAATGATAAATGTCAACATATTGTATACCTAAAATGTACCAATAAAAGAATTTAAGAATTAAATAAAACTATATTTGTTTTGTATAGTTGGGGAGATTAGTATTTGGTGCATATATATTTATGATTGTCATCTCTTCTTCTTGGATTGTTCTCTTTACAAGGATGTAGTGACCTTCTTTGTCTCTCTTAGTTAGTTTTGGTTTGAAATCTACTTTTTGTGCAAATAAGATAGCTACCCCTGCTTTTTTCTGGGTTCATGTCTCATGTATAACTGTTTTCCATCCTTTTAGTTTCAGTCTATGAATTTTTTTTTGAACTAGGTGCATTTCTCGTATACGGTACATTGTTGGATTTTGCTTCTTAATCCATTCTGCCAGTCCATTTCTTTTGATTGGTGAATTGAAGCCACTAACATTGATGGCTATAACTGATACGTATTGACCTATCATTATCAATGTTATTTTCCTATTTTTGGATCTTTTATTTTTTTATTTTCCCCCTCTCCCTTTAATTTCCTGCCTTGCCTAATGACTTTGCTCTGTTGGGCCTCATGGAGTTGTGACCTTCATTGTCTTCTTCTAGGATATTGTTTAGAATTGTTTGGATTGCTGATTTGATATTCACAAAGTTTCTCAGGTGTTCTTTGTCATGGAAGTATCTTATTTCCCCATCAATTTTGAAGGATAGTTTTGCAGGATACATGAGTCTAGGTTAGAGGTTGTTTTCTTTTAGGGCTTAAAATACCACACTCCAGGCTCTCCTTCACTTGAGGGTTTGTGTTGAAAAGTCTGGTGTGATTCTGATGGGCTTTCCTTTGTATGTGATTTGTTTCTTTAAATGCTTGTAAATGCTTGTAGGATTTTGTTCTTCTGTTGGGTTTCCAGGATCTTGATTATTATATGTCTAGGTATAGATTTTTTTTTTATCATGTCTAGTGGGAGTCCTATATGCATCATTTATCTTTAAGTCAAATTCTTTTGCTCTGTTTGGGAAGTTTTCTGTCATTAATTCTGTGAACAGCTTTTTTATGTCATGTGTACTTTCTCCTGTTCTTTTGTGGAGTCCGATCAGTCATACATTATTCTTCTTTGCATCTTTTAGGAGCTGTTGGATTGATTTCTCATGCTCCCTTACTATTTTTAAGAGATCTCTCTTTTCATGGTAACTGACGGTCATCCTGTCTTCTATATCTGATATACTGTCTTCAGATTGGCTCTGTCTGCTGTGAATACTTTCAGTAGAGTTTGTAATCTCCTGGATATGTGTTTGAATCTGTTTCATGAATTCCATTTCTTACCTATATTGGGCATTTATGGTTTCCATTTCTTTCCTATGTTGGGCATTCATAGCTTCCATCATGATCATGAAGTCATCTAGATTTTTTATCTGTTTCTCTTCTAGAGAAACATCATGTCTTTTATTCTCCTCACCATTTCTGTAGTTATCGGGGAAATTATTTCTGTTTTGAATTTTTCTCGAGCCTCATTCATCTCTTTTGTTACTTCCTGTGCTATCAGTTCAGGGTGTTCAGGTGGTTGATTATCAGACATTTCCACCTTGTTTACACCAGAATTTGCCATTGGTGAGCAGAAAGTCTGAGTTTGTTCCTTGCTTAAGTTTCTGCTCATTTCTATTTTTGTTGTTGGTACTGTTTTTGGTTTAATTCCTTGGTTGATATTTTGATATTGCTTATTATAAGTATCTCTATTGCTTTTACTTTGAACCCTTATGTAACGATTGCTTCTCAGAGGTGTCATCCAGGTATAGCTGGTCTTTAGGTTTTGAGTCTCTAATGACTCTGAGGCAATCTCATTTTCATTATACCAGAAAGGACAAATGATTAGATCAATTACAACACCTTAGTCCAAGTGATACAATCAACAACAACAGTACCATGAAGCACAGCTTAGAAAATGACAATTTGTGGTAGTTGTAAATTTATCACCTTTAACTGTGTGAATTAAATCAAAACCGAGGACCAACCAGCCCAAAATATCTTTATGATGAATAGACTCTTCAATACAGCAACTTTACCCCTAGGGATGGGGACTTAGAAGGAGTTGAGGAGGGAAGGATAGATAGGTAGAAGGATAGGGAAAGGTTAGAAGTGAGGCCAGAGGACACAGGAAATTCACACAAACTCTGGGAAACTGTTGAAGACAAGAGGAAAGGACAGAACGAAAGAATAAAGACAAGAACAGAACAACCGAACAGCAATAAGGAAGCTAGGAACTGTATTCACTTTCCTTTAAAACTATGTCAATTGAGAGAAGGAAAAAGAGAGAAAAAAAGAAAAAGAAAGAAGAAATCCAAATTAGGGTAGGAACAGGAACAAAAAGGGGAATGAAGAACAAGGTAGGGGAATGAGAGAGCAAGAGAGTGAGAGAGAGAATGAAAAAAAGAAAAATTAGAAAAGAGAAGAAAAAATAAAAAATTTAAAAGAGAAAAAATTAATTTTGAAAATAAAATATAAAAATGAAGGGCCTCCTTCAGGGTATGTGTCTGCTGTCACAATAGACAATGTGGGCAGCAGTGGGCAGATCTAAGTTAATTAGTCTCAGCTAGCCAGCAGCAGTCCCCTCAGATTCAGGCTGATTTGTGGCTATAAGGCCCAAATTGAGCTCCCTGACCTCATGCAGGGTTGCTCTCTGGAAGGGTCTACTGCAGGTTCCAGCTGCCTTTCCCCTGAAGATAGTCCAGGTAATGATGGGAGGTGGTGATCCCTCCAACATACCAACTACAGTGGTCTTGTGTGCCTTTATTGCAGAGATTTTCTTCACTTTTCCAGTGAAGGAGCCTGAGAGAGCCCTTCTTTCTGTTATTCACTTCAGCTCTATCTTCTGGAGCTGAGAACAATGGCCTTTATGATCCCCTGTGCCTCTGAGGTGTGGATCCATGTACCAGAGCCCTAACTCAGAGGCTTGGGGTGGGGGTGGTGTGGTGTTAATGGTGGCCCAAATGTTTCTTCAAACACCACTCTGGATATCACCATTAATCAACATTTAAATAGTTGGCTTTGAGTAAAATTATTGCATTTCATAATATATGTGTATCTTGGCAAATCAGTTGAAAGCATTAAAAGATAGATATTCTCTGCAAAGGAATAACTTATGGTGGTTTTTATACTCAAGATAGCCACATCAGCTCCTCTCGCAATTTCCAGATGGCAGCTACCCTTCCATAGAGGGTTTGCATTTGACAGGCCTCACAATTACAGGAGCCAATTCCTTGAAGTGAATCTATTCATACACATATTACTAATTCTGTTTCTTTGGATTACCAAAACCAATTTGTTCTCTCTCTCTGTCTCCCCCGCCCCGAAGCATTTTCTTTCAAATCTTACAAGAAAATAATTTAATAGGAAAATATTGTGGGAAAATTTATCAGTTTATGTGTTGATGGTATTTTAAATTGCATTTTGTCTTAATCATCCTTTTATTTACTACTGGTATATAAAGAACAAATTAATTATTATTTTCAACTTGTGTAATTCTGCTTTTCTAAATTCATTTATTTGTCTCATATATTTGAGTAGATTACATATAATTTATTTATGTAAGTGAATATTTTGTGTGTAAAAAGCGATAGAACATTTCCTTACTTCCAAACTGTGTACCAGTTTTATCTTGCCTGATTTTCCTAATCCAAAAAGTAAAGTCTTAAAGAAACAATTAGTTCTATGTGTTGCTATGGAAATTAAAGCAAGATTGCTAAGGTGAAAGAGAACAATAGTAAAAAAAATCTGATGACACATTTGATTCTATATACTGCTCTGTTCTTTTCAGATAATTTTGTATATTAAAATAAAATAAATAGATTCAGTACAATACTACCATAATAATTTCAAGCACCCTGATTATATTTTCATATATCTTTTAGAGATGTATTTTTATTTGTATTAAAAAAAAATATTTACCATAGCAAGCATCCCAAAAGAATATGTGCTCTTTCAACTTCTGAGAACTTTGCAAAAATAATGTATCAGTTTGATAAAAGTTGATCATGAAGAAAGCAGAATATTTTTGATGTGATTTATTTTCAAAGATGAATAGTCACAATCATGCATAAAAAAATACAATGACACAAACAGATCAAAATATAAACAAGAAGTGAGTAGTGACTGTACATCTCATGTTTTACTATGGTTACCAGCAGTTCCAATTTTGTTGGCAAGTTTAAGAGACCATATCACAATCACTCCAGCCAAAATATCTGGGTTCAAATTCTCTTCCCATAACTCTGTGACCACTATTTGATCTTTACATTTAACTTCTCTGTGGTTCAGTTTTCTTCAGCTATAAAAATTGTAGACAATTATTATAGAATTCTAATAGGATAATAATGAGAATTAAATGAGTTATTATTTGTAAATGATTTAGAAGAGTGTCATACCATTCTTAAGTTGTGCTTTTGTGTGGGGCTGCAGTGTGTTTTAAATACAATTTCAAACATATTCCCTTTAGGGAGAAAGCATGAAAGCATATTATTTTATATGGACTAAATAAATGCATAATAGTTGTCTGAAGAGAAGTTCTTATGATTAGGGCAAAGGTTACACATTTAATTATAAAAAAGATGTTAGAGTGCACCAAAGAAATTCTATGTCAATTTTATAGAATGTTATCATGAAAGAGTAACTTTATCAATATGTTTCATGAATTAACAAAGAGGTAAGATTCTCCATCAGCACTCTGTTCTTTCTTCCTGTCACTATTAATTAATCATAGTTGTTACTTTTTAAATAAGAGCTAACCTGTGTCTTTCTCAAGGAAGTCTTTTCTGATACTTTTTTCTAGGTTGCATTCATGATATATATATATATATATATATATATAAATGTCCTATATTCTTCCCTTTATAGCACTTACAACACTTGTAATTAAATAATTAGATCTTAAATAATCCTGTGATTATTATCATGTTATCTATCACAAGACTTTTAAGCTGCTTAAGAACAGGAATATTTCTTGTTTGCAACTACATCTTCTATTTCTAACAAACTCTGGCATAGAGTATCTACAAATTCTCTGAGAGTAGAGATCTAAGTATATTTATTTTTTCCTCAGTTGTTGAGCATATTAGTGTTGCAATAAACACCTCTTGTATGAATGAATAATAAAGTGTACTTATAATAAAAGTAAAAAGTTCTTATTTTTGAGTGATAAATCAATGAAGAATATATCCTTGCATAGTTGAGATGTTGACTTTAGATACTGTATTTTGAAAAGATTTCTTTAAGTAACCATCCAGCACATATAATTATAATTCAGGTTTCATACCTTTGTTTGTTTGCTCATATTTTTGGATTAAGGATTAAATGGACAGAAATTTATGATGGTGCCAAAAATCCTCCTATTCTGATTTCTATTATACCTTCTTCCTGTTATCCAATAAAACAGTAATCTAGAGGCTGATATGAAAGGATTTTGTATATGTAATTATGATCATAAATCTTACAATAGGAATATGGTATGGGTGGGCTTTATGATAACTTAACCCCAGGTTTAGAGGTTAGATGCAGAGGAAATCAGAAAGATTTGAAAAGAATTCCAGACGGGGAAGTTCTATGCTTCTGGCTTTGAAGACGGTGAGGAAAAGTGGCAAAGAATACAGGCAGCTGCTAAAAGTTGAGGGTCACAATTATATTTAAGTTGTATGTGCAAAGAAAAGTTATATAGTGCTTAAATAAGCTCAATTTTTTACCACCATTTTGGGGACTCAATTTTAATTGTTTAAACATACAAAGCAAGTGTGAAACATTATTTTATGGCAAACATCCTATAAATTAGTTTTAGTCAACACGACAATGTCATTGGCAACGAAGAAGATTTTAATTGGAGTTTTCAAATAGATACTGCATACATGACAGGTATTTTGCTAGTTATGCTTTGGTACAAGATACATTCTGACTTCTTTAAGTATGCTGGACAAAGACAATCAAGGTTTATGAATTTTGAAAGTTTGTTTCCTTTAACATGGGCTGAACTTCACTTCTGTTTCGTGTGCTTGTTGGATCCCTGACACTTCATGTGGATATCACAAAGGTAAGAGAAAAATTATGACCCCTATTGTGTTTGAAGATCAGATCTGTTCCATTTTTCTGTGCCCTTCTATAAAAGAAGCAAGTCTGCAGCTTTGAGACTACAATGACAATCCCTTTTCTGTGGAAGTGAAGCAATTCAAATATTCTCAGTCAGGAAACCTGCACATGGGAAAACAAGAACATAAAGGGCAAGATGAAGAGGACTTCTGATTTTCTTTAGTAGTGGGACAGCTGCTGTGTTAGGTTATACACAACTCCCAGTACAGCTCCTCTTCATAATGTGCTGAGAGCAATATTGAGCATCCCTAGCATATCTGAATCCCTAGCATTACTGTCTCATGTTGCTTTATTACCATCATAAACTTGTGAATCACAGTAACTAACTCAGTAGGGCTCCTATGCTGAATTCATTTTTATAATCTCTTTTGTTGTCACAAATATGATCCAAAAGGGTGCCAAGTCAGCAGTTCCTAGCTGCTTATTAATATAGCACATTACAAAGATTCATTTAAAACTTCAACAGATGTAATGAAACATTTTACTTATAATTACAATTATGCTAGCAGTTAATAATAATTGGGCCTTTGTGCTTATATTTCATTTTGCTTTAAATACAATTGGATGTTTTCAAAAGTAGATAACCTCTCAGCAGGTATGCTACTTAAAAACCCAACATAATCAAGCAAGAATAAAAAGTGGAGATGGTAAAAGCAACAAGCATTCAACTAAGAAATAAAAGTTAAAAGGATTTGGGAATTTAGCTGTTCTTAAAGAGAATGTAGAATTGCAAAATAAAAAACAAGAGGCTCAATGACTATAAAGAGTGGAAGTAAGAAGTATTGAAAATGTGTCCTGTGACTAGAAAAACCATTACACTCAATGAATATGGGAATCATGTGTCAATATAAGCGAGCTATTTATCAGTAACTCATCCTAACAACCTCTGCTCCAGGAGAAAGAAAAAGATGGAACTCAATCCATACTAGTGATTATCATAATATCTATTTCCATTATATCATATGTACACCTGTTACAACACAGTTTACTGTAAATAAAACAGCTACATAAAATTAATACATAAAATATTGTGGTGAGACATTTGTTAATCAATAATCACATTTCTTCTCTAACTACAAAGTATACATTTCAAAACTTCCTCAGAATGCAAAGGTTTAGACCTCACAGTGAAACATACAATTTTTAAAGGGTTAACAGAAATGATACTGTGATTCCACAGGTTTAATTTTAACTCAGTAACTGATTATAATTTAATTACAAAAGTTAAGTGAATAAGAGGTAGTACATATCGAGTGGTAAACTCTCAGTCTTCCTTATCTAGGAAATGTACAGTCCAGAAAAAGATATTCAGTAAACAAGCATATGACTGACTGTAAATTGTGACGAGGTCATTCAAGGCTGAGAATATGCACAAGGGTTTGAAGGTGCAGGTCAGTGTAAATGTAGGAGATTGTGAGTGGTCCAGAGCAAAGTTGGAAATGGAGAATTTAACAGATGAGAAATCTTTTAAGGTAAGTTAAGAAATTTATAATTTTATTTTAAATATATAGCAAGATTGTTAAAAGCACTTTAATTATATGGAGAATGGTAACAGACTAATTTTTCAAAAAAATCACTCCGAATGCTCTGCAGGGATGGAACAACGTGTGAGAGAGATGTTTATACCAGAGAGATCAATTTGGAGCTACTGAAAAATTCTAAATGAGTGATGATGATTTCTTAGACTAAGAATTTGAAATTGGGTCTTTGGGAATGAAAACCACACACTAATTCTCTGAAGTTTTACAAGGCACAAGAAACATTATGCTGTTAATAGTGCAATATTATGTTTATCTATGTGCTTTTGACTTTCTGTGCCCTGACCTGTTGCATAAGATTTTAATGTGTAGTTTTATTAAGGATACAATTAAACAAAAACAAATGTGTAGCAAATCAAGAACTTTGATATCAAAAACAAAAGGTGACTTCACTAAAAGTGTGCTAAATCTATAAACTGTGAGAACTTGTGTCTTAACTAGAGAGGAAACAATTTGCTTGTCAAATTTCTAGAAATTAGTGAAACGGAAGGAAAAATAGTTTCAGTTTACAAAATAGAAATATTTTGAAAATTTAAACAAATATTTCACAGGGGGGTAAAACAGTTCTTGATACTGATATGCAATGGAAAGTTTCTTCTAATAAAATTTCCAAATAAAAATATTGTGTCTAGGAAGAAGTGATCACAATTTCTTAGTTCTGATTCTGAGCTATTATGCCAAGGCTGAGGTAAATTCTTCTTGAGAATTAATTTTTAGCTTGTTCCATCTGTTAATGCAAATGGTCTTGGAATCTTAATGCAGCATTAAGTCCAGGAGATGCTTTTAGCATACACCTTAGTCCATTATAAATTCAAGCCAATGGACCAATATTGAGGCAAGGTCAGAAAAAAATTATGAACAGAATCATTATTCCTATCAGACTTCTGCACACTGCACTGAAGCATGTAACCTGTGATCTCTAATGAATTAACTTGATCCAAAACTATCTCTTAATCTTGTACAACAGCCTGAACATCAGGAAAGAAGACCACAGAAGTGCATGGGAGCTGGACATGTTAGGGAGACCAAACATTATGCTCTCAAAGGGCTTAGGTTTGACTACTGGCTCTGTATTCATCAACATTTTAAGCTCGCTGAGCCTCACTTACCTGGTTGTAAAATGCTGATAGGACTGACTGAACATAGCTGTCCTGAGGATCAAATGAGATGATGCATGAAAAGCATCATTACAGCGTTTGATGCAGGATAAGCACTTAACACATAATGACTATTTTTCTTAACTTGCTTCAAACAGGAAATAAAACTTACTTAATGTTGCTTCCAAAAGCTTAACGTTTGCTAAAATAATGCCAGTAAAGTTGCTGATGTAATGAAAGTGATAGGTAGCCGGGCATTTAATTTACTGTACAAGTCCAGGGACCAAGGAAGTAGATAGCAACTTATAGTGCATAGCCTATACACTGATTGATGTAGCAGTTTCAGAAAAGTAGCTCTTTGAATAGTAATAATTCCAGATGTTCTCTTCACTAAGGGAAACCCTGGTGAAGAGATCTCAGTATGTGGGTGTTGGAAGACCAGATTAACTGTGAAGTTGTAAGTAGGGAACTCATTCAAAGATAACAGTAATAGGTTACCCACTTTGCCATAAAGCAGTCTCATCATTTGAGATCAAATGGTGTGCTAATCTTTTACATGTAACACAAAGTTTATTTACAAACACATCTTTTACCTTCTTTTTCTTTCTCTGTTGCTATTTTAATATTAATTCATTCATTTTAAGTATCTAAGAATTTAATACACTTATTATATGAAAAGACTGTGCAAGAAAATATATTATATTAACCACCTTTTGCTAACATCAGCGAAGAACCTGGATCACTTACCATTAGCTCTGAAAACCTAAAAGTCCCTGGTATCAAGAACTAAATCTTAACACTATGTATCATTTCCAACCTAGAATACCTGACTGAAGATTTCACAAGTTGGCTTCATTCTGTTTACCTTTCAGGCTTTATTTATAAATATAAGAACATTAAATATAATGCAAATTCAAATTTGTAAACTATATTTCAACATGTTTTTCTGAAGTGGCATTATTTTGGAAATATCTAAACTAGTAGGATATAAGTGCATTTGGAATAACATTCTGCAATTTTTATCCTTCTATTATTCATTATGAACACTGAGAATGGAATCAAATTAAATGTTTAGGTTCAATGCTGACCTTATGGAGAAATTTGGCTTGGTTCTCATCCAATTCAGTTTAAGACCAGAATCTTGGAAAGAATTAAGTTTGTGATCTGAGATATTACTCTATGTTATATAATATTTAGAGGTAAAAGTTCCATGAATTCTGAGGAGCTTTCCCCCATTCACATAAATGAGGGAAAAAATTCAAGTTAATAGACCTTTAAACAAGTATATATTACAATGTTTTGTTCATATTAACCTTCTGTAGATAAAACTGGGAACAAATGTTACTAAAGGGACACCCGGATATTAAATAGTACATTAGCTAGCAGTTATTGTTGCAATAGTTTTCAATTTTCTACTAAATATTCATGGAAACCCCAAAACATCCAACACATTTTTTACTGGAGACAACAAAACTACATGCAGCCTGTTATCTGGATCTGAGACACATTTTTCCAAAGTGCAAAGCCTGTAGAACTGAATTGAATCATGTAGTTATGTAAGTTGATCAGAAGATACTTTGCTCATTCCTTCTGTTTCCTGGTTTAGAAGTACACTGTAAACACCAACTGAGAAATTAAGCATCTTACAGTTAATGCTGTTAAAGGTACATTGGTGTTTTTGTTAGGTCAAACTGTGCTTGAAAATTGCCATTGTCATGTAGCAATAGGCCTGAATATTTTTGAACTACAAGAAATATAGTTGGATGTTGAATTTTGTGACTTTCATTTTTCAAAAATTATATGTTGTTGGCAGAAGAGCAAGAGCATTGGTAAATTAATTACTCTGATATCCCATATGCTCCATCCATACCAGAATCAAAGAGGCAAGAAAAATGGACAGATGGAAGGAGTCACAGTTTGTCAGAACATTATGGGTAAAGCCCTCAGAGAGTAGAAATTAAGCCATATGCTGGTACACATTGACCTAATGTCCATGTTTAGTTCAAAGAAGAGCTTTCAAAAAACAGCCAAGAGATGAGATTTGAGCCAAGTGAACACCCAATATTTATTTGATAATTATTGTATTATGACAGTTCATTCTCAATTTCTAGATCAGTAAATCAAGGAAACAGGGTTGAGAAACAGGCTTCCTTCTTTATGTGTTAAAATTTATAGCATAATGCCTGAAGCAGTCAATATCTTCGCTGTCACATTCTCATAGTGCCCTCTACTGCCTTTCTGGCAAGCTTGGTGACAACGGGTTTGATGGCAGCTGAAGATAGGCTTTCCAATACCAGTGAACAGTAAGGAGAAGTAAAAATAGCAAGTGGATTTCCTTTTTGCATATCCTTCATTAATAGATTTATTTTAAAGTCATCTTAGCTTCTTATATGTAGTATTCCTCTTCCATCCCCATGCTAAACATTCCTAATGAATATCTCTCAGAATATTTTATCTAGAGAAATTTTAAAAATATATTTTAGTTGGGCAATTTTTAAATTATTTTAAATGCTTTCTAACATAAAATGGTTCTTTATTTGATGAGTTAACAATTGATAAATTGGTAAATTACTGTTTAAAATCTTAATTATATTAAAATTATAATGTTCATAATGCAGATTATGAACTAAAGAAAGCAATATTCCTCCCATTAATTGCTGAAATTATCATTTTTTAAACTATTAAATGATGCTACAATGGTTTAATAATTGAGAGACGCCAGTTCATTGTCATCAATTGAAAATTACCTTTTAAAATAAAAATGTTTACAAAGAGAACAGATTACACAAAATTAAAATTTCAAGAAATTGGAAAGACAAAATAAATGAGAAATGATTTTAAATAAACCTCATGAGTGGAAGCAGAACTTTTTCTCATATTACCACAATTGCACCTATAAAACTCAACTGATATGTCTCAGGGGAATTTGAATGACATACAAAATGATTTAGACTGCAAAACAAAGAAATTATTCTGCACAAATTAGCATGTCATAATATTTTTGGTCAAATTCTTTTAAGAACATTCTGTACTTTGTTAATGTGGAATAGAATTGAAATGATATTTTATATGTTGATTTAACATTGAGCTCCTGATTACATTTGTATCACAAGCCAATTTTATAACACATAAACATCAGAGTAGATAATTTTGTTTTGAAGTTTATTTTAAGTCAAATCACAGTTTAATATTTATTTTTAAAATAAGTAAAGGTAAAAGATTATGACAAAGTAAAAATGATGTTTTATACCTGGTTTGTGGTAATCATACAAATTTATCAATGAATATTAAAAATATAAGTAGAAAGGAACACTCCAATTTTTTCTCTTTCTAAAATAGAAATGGTAAATCACACAAACACATAATCTGTTTTGTCATATATTGTAAAGGTTATGTTTATACTATGAGCTGTGAATGAGATTAATGAGTTTTCTCAGCACAGTAAACCTCCTCCTCGGAAACAGAAGCTAAATTGCAATAAATCACGAGTTTATGTCCACGTATTTATGGGAAGAGGAAGATTTAGAATTCCTCACTAGAGAAAACCACCCCAAAGTAAAAGAGAAAATTATGGCTTCTGTAATATAAAGGTAGATAAACTGGGGCAAGCTTAAAATTGAGCATTCAATACACTTTAATGATGTCAGTAATTTATTAAAAGTAATTATCACGGCACAGTTTCATGCTCATACTTCACTAGAAGTGACAAAATGCTAGTTCAATATGTTGGTTACCTTCACATGATTATGTATCAAGACCAATTAAATCAGAGCTATGATTTTTCTGCATGTCTCTGAAAATTCAGTACTGCTTTTTCTTCCCAAAAGATTATGTTATATGATCTGATTCATCCACTGAAAAATATCATTTGAACCAATAACTCAATATTGTATTATGTCATCGTCTTTTTTTGGAGTTTGTTTGCTTTTTTTTTGGTACCAGGGATTGAACTCGGGTCCTTCTGCTTGTGAGGCAGGTGGCGGAACCACTGAGGTAAATCCCCAGCCCTGTCATAGTCTTTTTTTAAGAAAAAAGCCACTAACCATATTTGACAGTTTTATGAAAGCCTGATCATAAAATGATAATATACATATACACACATATATATAATGTCAGTAATTTATTAGATATTTTATATATATTATAAACTACAAATATACACATATATTATATACATATATAGTAATTTATAA
>NW_004624748.1:28648514-28717665 GCF_000247695.1 Heterocephalus glaber | reverse complement strand
GTACATGTGTATATGTATATGTGTATATGTGTATTATATATACATATATATGTGTGTGTATATATATATATCCGATTTTTATACCATCCCCCTTTCTGGGCTGGGTTGGTAGTTTCCATTTTCCATCACCTCCTTCCTTCCCATAACTCTTGATGTATATACACATGTATATATATACACATATCACTTACATTTTATGTGGATGAATTTTATCATTTGAAAAAAGGAAAAATGATGTCATTTCATAGTATTTCCATGAAAATGCAATTTGTGTAAAATGTATTTAATATGAAATATTTCAGCATATTAAACATTATTTACCAATTAATTCCTTACTCTATAAGTAGTTATGCATCTATATAATTATAAAGGTTATACATCCTAGCCTGTCTATAGTAGCAGGTACAAATACTGCATAATACATAACATCACATTCCATGTTATAAGTTGTAAACAGTTGCAAAAAGAAACATCTATTACTAAAGAAAATTTGTTTAAAGCTTTGGACATGATGTGTGACCTTAGAACATAGCATATAATCATTAAATTATTTGATCTTTGTTTTCTTCTTAAAGGATGTCTTTTGTTTTGAAACAAAACACTGGTAAATATAGAACTTTTTACTTTTTTTTTTTATACTGGTAAATATAGAACTTTGCAAAAAGCAATCTTTGCAGATATTTTTCAGATATATTTGAACTGTTGTCTTGAGATCCAAACCATTTCTTATATAATGAGTTACTACATGTATTTATTTATTTATTTTATTTTATTTTTTACATGTATTTAAAATGTCAGGACATGCTCAGAAGGTTGTACAGGCTTTTCATAAAGTTTAACTTAGCATGCTGTCATAACTTTAATTCTACACACACCTGATTTATAAATAATCACATTAGATTTTCTTGATGATATTATTTTTATTTTAAAGCTTGATCTAACATTCCTGTTAAGTCTATTTTCTGTGGCATATTAACCATTCTAAAATTTTAATAATCATAATCATATACAATTACAAAAGTCATTTAATGTAAAAATATTAAAACTGATTCATGATCTTGAATATTGTAAGCACATTTCTGCATACACCATTGTATACAATGAATCTATAATTGTGATGCAATTTTATCAGATTAAGAAAGCACATTAAATCCTTCATAAATCAATGATGATAATGTATGTAGTTTATAAGAAAAACTTTCAGAGTACATTACATACATTTCATATGGAAAACATGAAAATACTTATAAAATAAATATAATGTTCCTTATACTTATAATGAAGAATAATGCCTTATAATTTCTAGTCTTATATAGCTTTATATATTTTGTTGCTATGATGGGCTTTCATATTGGATATTACAATCTTGTTTTCTCCTTAGACCCATACGTTTTATTTATTTTAGAAATGGCTTTTTGAGCAATGAATGTGACCATAAAATACAAGAAAATTATTAAGGATTGTTGAACTAAAGTGACATAGTAAACACACATTCATATAATGCCTAAGATATTTGTGTGTATATATATATAATATTTAATTATTACTTAATTTAGTTATCTCATCATGATATTCACTTATTCACAAAAAAATACCCAAACAAATGATTAAAGGCTGATTCCAAAACTACATAGTATATATTATGTAGGTAACTACTTCAAATATGTTTCCAAATAAGCAAGAAAGATTAATAAAAGAGAAAAATGTAGCCTAAGAATTGCACAATAAATATTCAGCTCTTATTTTTTAAGCCAAAGAGGTTTTTGTCCTGAACACATTAAAAAAAGATTTTGCTGGGTGGGGAATTTAGCTCAGCAGCATAGTGCCTGGCTGGCAAGTGCATGGTCCTGAGTTTAATCCTAAGTACCAAAAAGAAAGAAAGAAAAAGGGATTTCGCGATTCCCCAAATAGGTCAAACTGCCATCTAATGGAAGGATTTCACAAATTATTTATTCTTTTGCTCTCTTGCTATTGGACCATTCCCTCTTGTCTGCACAATCGGAGAGGTCTTTACAAGATGTAAATCTAATACTTCCTTCTCTAATCCTCTAATGATATTTATTGCAGTTGGATAAAAGTCTGACCTATTTACTGGGCTTTACAAATAAATACCAGTATGAAATGCTGCTTGACTGTCTCAGTTACAATCTTATAACTAGCACCTTCTCTGATTTTCTCACAAAGCTACTTCTCCTACTGCTTCCTTTTTAATGTAGAAAACGTATGTGTAAAAATTTCCAGCAGGCCTCAGTTTAGATGATCTCAATTTTACCATCAACATCCAAAGCAGGAGTTCGTCAAACATATGCCTTCTTCCTACCTTCAATCTTGATCAAGATATTGGCCCTTGCCACATCATAGATCCTCTTCACAGCGTGTCTGATCTAATACTCCTTAGCCTTGACATCCACAATTAACACAAAATCTCTCTTCTTCTCTCCGGACTCAGTGATCAGGTGGACATTGAGGATAGAATAATGGTCACGCTTGTTTCTCCTAGGGAGCACTCTTCTGAGGATATGTGTCCTTCCTTTGATCCCATAGCTTCTCGAGTGTCAAAGGTGGGTAACAGGCAGATCTTCCTTCCTTCTTCACTTTTTTTTTTTTTCCTTTGTACCTGGGATTGTACTCAGGAGCTTGTGCTTGTGTGGCAGGTGGTGGGGCACCACTGAGCTAAATCCCCAGGCTCCTTTTGACACCATCTTATGGAAGAGTAGTAACCAAACTTCTTAGAAACTATCCTTCTTTTTGATGTTCAGATGAGCCACATTTAAAGCGTTTAGGATTGCTCCAATTGCTTCTTGCACTTCATGGAAGACTTTACCTCCAGATATTCTTATGCATGACTAATTCATTTCAATTAGGGAACTTGTTTAAAGGAATTCACTTCTGCAACCCAATTCCTTTATTATGATTCTGTATTTTATCATTTTCACAGAATTTCCAAGTATATGTAATAATGTTTAGAATACTGTTTTTTACATATTGGTCATTTATTCTTTGTAACTTTTAAATTTAATAATATGCCATGGGCCCCAGGAACAGACTCTTGGCTGTTGTGTTATGGCTATAACCCAGCCCCAGATCCAGAAGACTGTCTGGATCATAGTAGCCATTTAGTAACAACTTTTAAATGATTAAAAGAATGAGGAACAAATACAATAAAACCTGAGTAAATGGTTCTTTGATTTCCTGAGTAGTTGGAAAGCATAAATGAAATTTCCTAAATGAGTAATTTTCAGTTTTCCAATTCAGAGAATTCTCCATTAGTCTGGGAAGTTGGGAAGACAGTCTGGGAAGTTGTAAGGAAAAATAATTGTGGCTGTGATTAGTAGTGCTCACATTCTTTAAACTGAAGACATTCTTAAAAATCTGCTTTAGCTCTTTAGGATCTATGTTAAAATTTGTAGAGAATAATGTTTCCACTTATTGAAAGAACAACAAAAAACAGTATCATAAGAACTGTATTCCAAAGGAATGTGTGAAATATTCATAACTTTGAAGAAAGTCTCTATCAATTTTTCCCTTTCAACTAAAATTTAAAAGGCATTGGACCATATTATATCCAAGACTACTTCCCTGACAATTTCCAGCAGTGAAGTTTTAATATTTAACCTTTCAAGTGGAGAGTCACAGGTTTTAAGAGTAAAGCCACTTTATTCATGTATTTAATGTGTAGTGTTATTGAATTTGCTTTCATATATAAATTATATAGTAAGTCTATATATGAACAACTGACTAAATAGGAGATCCTTTCACCTCTATTGGAAAATAAGATGAGGAAATACAAGGTGGTAGGGTCAACTTCTACTTACACAGTCAGAAAAATTATAGGTAATAACCCAGATTTATATCTCAAAGCATGCTATTAATTACTGTTTTTTAAGGCCATCAGATGATAGTCTTTGAGAGGCACAATTTTATCTAATCCTCAGAATAATACTGTGAAGATAATGTTATTTCCAATTTAGAGATTAGCCACATAGTTTGATCCTTGAGATTTTGCTCCTTACCGTTTTGTTATCATTCACCCTTTACCATTAAAAGAACACCACGGTGCTCGCTTCGCAGGCACATATACTAAAATTGGAATGATACAGAGAAGATTGGCATGGTCCTTGCACAAGGATGACTTGCAAATTCATGAAGTGTACAATATTTTAAAAAATAAAAATTAAAAAGAAAAGAAAACCACTTCTAGTCAAGGTATCCAAAGTAGTAAACCTACTTAGTAATTATTTAAACTTTTGAAAAGTTGTATTTATAGCTTTTCCATAAAGTAACTTTGACTTTAACATAGATAAATTGGATCTTATTTATGGTAATTATTAACTAGAATATTTAATTAATTCAAAAATATAATTAAGGAGTGGACTCACAAAATTGTATTCATATGTAGAATCATAAACACACATATATTTTATATGGATATATTCACACTCACACACAAATATAAAGAATGTGTTGAGAAATACATTAAAAATGATCGCCAGACTTATAAGAATTTATAAGAAATTCATTCTGGCAATGCTATACAACTTCATTTTTATGGCAGCAAAAAGGATTCTGAAAGGAGGCAATAACTAAAAGTCACTAATGATCACATGGCACAAGGTTGAGGTTTTAGAAATAAAAGGCTGAAAAAAGTCCAGTTAACTACAAAATATTTTTATGATCATTTTCTGCATTAAATGCTGGTATGAGAAACCCTGGCATCCACTTTTACCTAAGCACACTATTTGGGTGATATTAAAATTAATCCATAGATTTTATTTTTGTATTTTTTTCCAGGGTTTTCTCAGAGCAAAGACAAGAAGGACTTTTCCAGCCTAGACTACAGTTGAGCAGGAGCTCATCCAGATGCCAGGAGGGTCTTCTAAGACAGAAAAGCTGAAATGAGGCCAAAACTACCAGGACATAAATTAAAGCTACTGAGGTTTTCAATTGCAGTTGGCAACATATCAAGCAGTTTCTTTGTGGCCAACAGGCAGTCCTAGAGACAAAGAGGTCCAGATGGTCCCCTTCTGCCAAGCACTCAACTTCATGACCTCAGCACAAACCTGCAAAGCCAGATCTCTGCACCCAGACCTGGTAATGAAATACAGCTGTGGAGGAAGAGTAAGAGAGCATTAAGTCTGAGAGATAGTCATTTTGTTATCTTTTTATTAAATATTATTTTAATGATCAGTTCTCTGTATTTTAAACCACATAGGACCAAAATCTGATTTTTTTCTCATTATATTTATAGACTTAGAAAAAAATACAAGAGTAGTTCAAAAGAACAGTAAATATACCACAAAGTAGTTCAAAAGAACAGTAAATATACCACAATTTCCTTGTATAAATAAAGTTTGCAGTCTTACTCTATACTTGTTATATATGAGTCCTCATTTTGCATAATTTACCTTCTGTGTTCAACCATAAAGAAGCTATCTTCAAAAATATCAACATAGGGCCAGGGATTTAGCTCAGTGGTGTTGCCACCTGCATTGCAAGCACAAGGTCCTGAGTTCAATCCCTGGTACCAAAAAAAAAAAAAAAATGATTACTGACATTATGTCAAATGTTAATGAAACTTCAATATCATCAGTATAGACCAGTACCACAAAAATATTGAAAAGTAAGCTGGGCATGGTGTCATTTACTTTTAATCACTCAGGAGGCAGAAGCAGTAGGATCGCTATGAGTTTGAGGCCTGCCCGGGCTACATAGTGAGTCAGAGGCCAGCCTAAATTACAGAGTCAGAATCTGTCTCAAACAAACAAACAAACAAACACACGTAATGAAATTAGGCTATTTAGAGAACTCTCCGATTTGTTTTGTTTTGTTTTGTAATGGGCATATGGGAAAGATGATCTTTTATATGGCATTTTAGTTATCCTCTAATTCCCAGCACGAAAGTCACCAAGAGTAACATTCTTTCTTTTTATATGAATAATATTGATATTACATTGTGTACAAACACTACTTTTGGATTGAAAATCAAATATAAATATAATAGTATTATTAATATCAAAAGGACATATATTTCTGGATATATAGTCACACAATTAGGCAACTACAAATAATACAATGAAATGAGGTCTGATTCAAAGTGCCTTGAGGCCAGAATGGGCAAGTAATAGTGCTGTTTTGCCTGCTTGGGCTATTTTTCCTAATGCTGGGAAAAATAACTGACACCCACAACTTAAATGAAAAGTGGTTTATTTGGTTTGCGGCTTCAGAGAATTCAGTCTTTAACTCTGGCTCCAAGACAGAAACAAGGGTGTAGTGGATCAAGGCTGCTTAGTTCGTGGTGGCTGGAAAGCAGAGCAGGAGAAAAGAGCACCAGCAAGAGGTATATTAGCCAAGACTCAGGCCCGTCACCCACCTTCGCCTGGCCCCACCTCCGGACAGTGCACTGAGCTCTTAACAGCAGTGGATTAATACTGACCAGTATGTCACCCCCATGATCCAGTAACCATTCCAGGAGTCCTTTAATCCAGTAAAGCTAACAAGCTTAACTGTCACAGGGGTATTTCAAAATTTAGGCAACTTTTGAGTAATATCTGAAAGGGAAATATTTTGATACCGTCCAAGTTAGGGGAATGTTATTTCACCCTATAAGATTAGCTTACACACAGGTGCAGTAACATACAGAAAATGTATATTTATACAATACCAGGTGATTTCAGTATGTCCAATTCATGGAAATCATGGTAGCAAATAACAAGAGCAATGAAACCTGGTGACAGGACAGGAAAAGTACTCAAATGATTTCAAATGCAGAATTGCAAATCAATACTAAACAAGCAAGTAGAATTCTTTTATAGATAATGCTGTTTTCTGATTTTCTGAAAAGTATTTCTGTTTTTTCACAAATAGGAGCTTCGTAAAATATGTATATATTAATAATAGAGCATATGCATTGTATATTATCACTCTTAGGTTTAAAATGGTCCATAACCTTTCAAGAATGCAAGACATTTCAAAACTCTCCTTTTTTATCTTTTTTAACATACACATTAAAATGAAAAAATTGTATATATTTATTGGGTATCAGGTGATAGATATGTCAACACATGTGTACAATGTTTAATGTCCAAATATATCTGTCTTCAAAATCTTCTATCATTTCTTTATGGTGAAAAGATTATTGGTATGTATAGTCCCCCCACTGTGCAATAGTACACCAGAACTTCTTATTCTTATCTAACTCTAACTCGTACCCATTGCTGCCTTGTACAGGAGGTATGGATCTTCTCAATATGGCCAGGTCAGGTTTTTTTCTTAATTTCTCACTTTTCTCACTCCCATATATTACACTCTAGCCTTAGGGAAATCTACCTTTCTTGTCCACGATTCATCTCAGTCTAATTATCATTTCTTCTTTAAAGCTCTTCCTGGGTTCCTTTAGACAGTCAATCCTACTTCTTGGTCTGCTCCCATGAAAGGAAATAATTGGCTGTCATTAAGGGATCTCTGATAGTATACCAGGATTACAAAAAGTGCTGGAGCAAATAACCTCAAAGATCATTTCCAACACTTTATTACTTTACTACAAGCTATTACATTTGCATAAACATTACCCATGTCCACAAGAACATTACAACTGAAGCTTCTGCATTTTAGTTATTTGAATAAAATGAGTCTTCATTTAGCCTACCAAGCACATTTTTATTTTGGCTTAGAACGTCTTGTATCTTTCAGATATTGGCATTACATTTTATATTAAATAATTAGATAGCTATATCAATATAGATATATCAGTCTTAGGTAGATATATATCTATATTTTATATTATTCTAAAATATAGTGTATTAATTGGCTAGGGCTACTATGAAGTTCCACGAACTGCACTGCCAAAACAATGAAACTATCTTTTCTTTCATTTCTAAGACCTAACAGTCTGGAATAAAAGTATTAGCATGAATAAAAGTTTTAGTGATTATTTATGACAGCTGTGAGGAAGACTTTGTTTTGTACTTCTTGCCATGCTTCTGGTGTTATTCTGACCACTTTTTGAATTATTTGGTTTGTATAAGCATCACCTAATCTCTGCCTCCATTTTCATATGGCATTTTCTTTGTGTACATGTCTAGATTCAAATTTCCCTTTTTTTTTTTGGTACCGGGGATTGAACTCCGGACCTTGCACTTGCAAGGCAGGTGGCGGCACCACTGACCTAAATCCCCAGCTCTTACACTTTCTTTTTGAAGGACATCAGTCATATTAGATTAGGGAGCCCTCATACTCTGGTATGACCTTATCTTAACTAATGAAATCTGCAGTAACCTTATTTCTGCATTAGGTAATATTTTGAGGTGTTAGTGTTTAGGAAATCAATTTATGAATTTTGGGAGGGACACAATTGAACACATAACTTATAGACATGTTGTTGCTCACACTATTGATATATTATCATTCCAGATAATTTATATTTATACTCTTATGACATTCATAAACACAAAAATGGTATAAGTACATAGCTATACTATTAGCACATACTGTACTAGATAAATACATTTAGTATATTTTACATAACATGAATGATTGCTAGATATATAATTTACAAGAAACATTTCATTGTTTATTAGTCTATTTCAGGCAAAATATATAGGCTGATTCCTTTATGGCGTTCCCTGAAATACTTCCCCAAAGCAATTTTTTCTTTCAAATTTTTCTCTTTAATAATTCCTTAAAGAGAAAACAAAATGTTCTCAGGAATTGTGAGATTTTAAGATTGTCTAAAGCACTGTATTTATACAACTAAACCAAAAGTGTTCCCCCAGGTGAACTTTCAATTGGATGTGTAATTTAGTACTATAACTTCAAAGTCATAATTCTATGACTATATTTTTTCACGAAGCTATGATAATTGAACCTGCTTACCTATGTAGTCCTATTTCTTCCTAAAAAGACATGAACTGGAAATATATGTCAAAGTCATATCTATACTGCTTCCTTCTTTTAAGTTGGTAACTAATCCCACTGTGGCAATTTAAAATACAGGAAACATGAACTGATATTGAATCTTATGTGTGTGAGTGTGTTTAAATGTATATATGTTGTGATTTGCAAAGTCTATTTAGCTAGATGTCCAAAAATGAGTAATTACATGGTAGCTGACACCATTTCAGAATAATTAAATGTTAGAAAGTGACAATATTTTTTCTAATATTTTTTGTTTTATATTCATAAGCTGGGTCTCTCATTTTTACATTCACATCAAACATTTCCCTGAGTTTAACGAGTCTGGAGGTTGTTATGATTTATATTTGGATGTTCATCCAAAGTCTCAGCACTCATAGGCAGAGCTTTAAAAAGGTGATTAAATCATGTGGGCACTGTAGCTAAAAGTGACATTATGAGGTGACACACAGTAGGAAGAGGTGAATCACACTGGGGGTATGACTGGGAAAGGTGTATCTCAGTCACTGTGTTCTGGGTGCCAACACATGAGAGTGGCTTTTCTCCACACCAGGCCCTTCCACCATGTGACCAAAACTTCTGAAACAAAAGCCAAAATAATCCCCTCTTCCTTTAAGTTGTGATTGTCACTTATTTTGTCTTAGCAACAAGAAAAATGCCTCAGACAGATTTTGGTACTAGAGAAGTGGGGTCATTGATGCTAATTGACCATGTGGTTCAGAAACTTTTGGAACTGGTTCATACTAGGAGTTTGGTAAGGTCTGGATATCTTCGCTCGAGAAACAGTCCTAGACTGCCATAAACTAAGGATGACAAGAGATTCTGATTGGAATTTAGAAAATCAGAAGGTGGGTAGAAATCCTGTTGGTAAAGATTAGGCTCAGGAGGTCTCCTTTGGGAACAATGATTCCATTGGCAATTGGACTACAGACCATGTGTGCTGTGCTCTAGCAGAAATTTGTCTAAATTTTGCTCATGTCCTAAAACTTTAGGGGTCATCAAGATTAAGAGAATCAAGCTAACTAATCTGCCAGAGGAAAATTCAGTCCAAGTTAAGGATGTAGTATGGTCACCGCTTGCGACTTTGAAGGAGATCTATTGTAAGAAACAGGCACAAAATACAAATTTTTAAAAGAGGTTTCAGTTTTGCTAGAAAGAGCCCACAAAGATGGAGCAGAGGAGAATTTGCAGAAAAGATTAATATTTTAAATTCCAAATACTTTAAAACAAGATAGTAGGAAAAATAGTGACATGAACCAGCAAGAGCTCTCATTGTTCAGGCTCAAGGGTATCAGGCTGTCAAGTTTCCATTTGAGAAGCAAGCCACAGGGGACAATGCTAGAGAAAGGCTACCTAGGGAGTTGGTTTGCAAGGATTTGCTTCCCAGCACTCAGCCATACAGGCACTCAGAGACCTCTGAACTCATGGTCCAAGAGTGACTGGCTACTGCTTCATCTGGCAGCACAAGTTGGCATCATCCACACAGTAATGGTTTTACAGACATGTAAAATACAAGAGTTGTGGTGTCAGGAAAAGTGCTATTCAGATTTCAGAAGAGGGCCTGGGTGGTCAGGCACATACCATGGAAGAGCAATGCATAAAGCTGTGAGAGTGAAGCCAACAGTGCAATGGAGACCAAAAAATGAAGCTGTCTGCAGTGGCACACATGTATAGTCCCAGCTACTGAGGAGACCAAGACAAGTGAATTGTTTGAGTCTGGAAATTCAAGGCCAGGTTGGGCAACAAAATGAGATCCATCTAAAAAAATGATTTAATCTTGTTCTGTACTTTATCAATATCAATTCATCATTATGGTTATCAATCATGCTCTTCAGAAACCCCATGTTGAAGTTCTCTTTTTGTAATTGGTACCAAGAGTAATGCTGACAGTTACTTTGCAAGCTAAGAGAACTGTTCTAGTATTATGTGTATTCTTTTGACGTTAGCTATTAGCTACAAGACATTATTGCTAGCATATTAAGTTGAATCTCATGCTCTTGTGGGGTCTTCATAAAAAGCTGGAAAAGTTTGACTCTTTTTCTGCCTGTGATGAATATTTATGTAGTAATTTCAAATGTAATTATATAATGACCAGCACTTTTGATGATATATACAAAGCACAGAATCATTGTTTCATTTTTCGAGGCACACAGAGATATGTGTGCATGTGTTAATCTTTCTTCCTTTGGTCTTCTTCTTCCCTTATTTTTGTTCTTGCCTCTTTCCTCTTCCCCTGTTATTTTTCTTCCTTGCTTCTTTCATTCATTCCTTCCTTCCTTTCCTCTCTCCTTTTTCTCCTTTTTTCCTTCTTCTTCTTCCTACTTCTCTTATTTTTTTCTTAGATTTCTGTCTGCTTGTGACTTTAGTTATCAAAATCACAAAGATCATTTATTATAATGGACTATGAAGTTATGTAAATATTAAGCTAAATTAAATGTAAACACTTAAGAAATCTGCATTTCTGAGATCAACTTTTAGAAAATAATAGTTTTTAAAACTGCAACGCAAATGTTGAAAAGTCTGTCATATTTTAAGCACATTTTAAGTAGAGAATATTGAAAGAGTAACTTTGATGCAATGCCATGTTATAAAATCATAAAAATATTTATATAAAATTAATGAAGTTTATTTTATGCAACTATAACTAGTTTTTGAGAAATAAACTTTAAAAATGTTTAAACTAGTTCTTTTAAAATTTCATCAATATTAAATTATGACTAATATTTAGTATCAAAGACAAGGATAATAAAAGAACAGGTCACAAAGAAAAATGAAAGAATTACCACAATCAATAAGGTTCTATTTAGGAAGAACTAACATCAGATGATGGGAATTACATTAATTACTAGACCAAATCAGCAGAAATTCATGATTATAGAAAAACTCTGCACATAATTAAACATATTTTTAGCTCGTAAAAGAAGAAATGTCACTGGCAATGAAATTTATAAATAATGAGCAAGTAAACAGATATTTAAATGTGCTATCCTCTCAATGCTTATCTTCTCAAAATCCATACATTGAAATTAATCACCAGAAGAGTAATATTAGGAGATAAACCTGTGGGAAGTGATTAAGTCATGGATGCCAAGCCCTCATTAATGGAATCAATGCCCTTATAAAAGAGGCCCAAGGGAGCTGCTTGGACCTTCACCATGTGTTGAAGGGAGCCAGAAAGAAGACTCCCTTTCTGAACCAGGAAGAAGATCCTTAACAGGCTGAATTTGCCAGTATCTTGAACTTGGAGTTTTTAGCTTCCAGAACTTTTGGAAATACATTTCTGCTATTTATAAGTCACAAAGCTTATTGAACATTATTATAACAGCACAAACTCATTAAGACAAACTGGAAGATCAGAGAGAGAACTATGTAGTGTAGCCAGTACTCTTCAGGCAGAGGCACTCAGGTATACATAAATGGTGAATTCAAAAATCTACAGAGAGAGACAAAAATGTTGTAAGTTAATATAAACTGTAACTTTTCAGTAATTACAAAACTAGCTTAAAATTTAAATTTATGGATATTTATACCTTTTAGTAAATTATAACTTTCTCAAAGAAAAACAGTGTTAGGAAGCCCTGAGGTTCTTCACTCTTATATTTAATTCTTAAATTAAAGTCTATTTTTATTTCCCAATTTTTGTAATATTTTATACTTTTTTTTTTTCCAAACTCCAGGTATATTATAAACCTCTAGCAGTATTATAGAATTAACTCCCAAGTTTAGATAACTTTCTATTCAAGGTGTCTGACCATCTCAAATTTTCAAATATTCTGCCAAAGATTCTAGTAAAGAAAGAAAAACACAATTTCTAAGAGGTTTTTACATTCTCTTTTACCCGATGAACTTTCCTTAAGAACTTAGTGATGAATTTCCCTCACTTGTGTCTGTAGACAGCCTTCCAAGGCTAATATTTTCTAAATGTTCTATAGTTTTTGTCTATAAGTTCACCTTCACAGTGATAATCTTTCATAATGACTGTAGTTTCCTTTCACAGTGTTTTGTTTTGTTTTTTTCTGGTAAATTCTAAACCAGTGCATACAATGTAAGAGAAGTTTTAATGTCATTGTGAGTTCAGGTGATGTCCATCATAAAATTAATTTTCATTCTGTTTTTACTAAAACTGACATTCAAAGAGGCTTAGGTTTTCAGTTGCTTAATGGTTGATTCTCCTATATTTTAGCCCAGGTCAGTAACTTCCTTCAGCTAGGGTTCTAAAACAGCAGGCAGACATGTTTGCCAACAACACAATTCTTTTATGACCTTTGACTTTCTTCAAACCTGTTTTAATGATGAATGCTATGTGAGTTTTAAAGGCCATTTTTTAAAATCTATATTTGCACCTTGTCTCTCTATGGGCATATGAACTTAACACCTGTAATGTGGTATACTATACTCTCTTTGGTTCTGGTCATTTAGACATCTTCTTTTCTTGTTTTTGAACAAGACTGTCTGGTAGAACTTTAATGAATATATTTCAATAGAAATTAGGATATTCCAGCATATTATTAGTCAATTATTATGTCTGAAAATCTTGAACACTGGCTCATTAAATACCTCTCTGAAATGATTTTATTCAGTTTAGTAGATAAATTCTGCTTATTGTATTATTGAAAGTCATGGTTTCTCTTGACAAATTAAGTCTTCAGTGGTACTGTGTGACAAACCAGACTCCCAAGATAATTTAACACATTTTACTCAGAAATATATATTTAATATATTGATGGAAAATTTTTAAACATTATAATATTCTCTAAGTATGATCTAATCTTTATATAAAATATAAAATATGAAAACAGATGTCATACATTTTAACTGTGACTTATTAGGGGTTTAATTAAGCAATCAAAAATTGACTAGGCTCTCAGGATTCTTTTAGCTTAAATATTTAAGTGTATTTCTATAGTACAAACCAGACCTTGAGGTTGCTATAGTAATGGTCAAATGACAACTAGAGATAATGATATTTTTGAGGTGGAATAACAAAGAGACTTAATTTGCCCAGGATGAGCATGTTTTTCATTTTATCCTAGCTAGAAGTCTGATTCCAGTTACTATGTTCTTCGTATTAAAATATTAGAAAATCTTTACTAATTCTAATTTGCATACTACCTAAAATTTCAGCAATTTTCATGTTAGAAATGTTATTATTAATCTTAAATTGAATTTCAGTTTTCTAATTTCTAAAACATTTTTGCCATAGGTTACTGCATTTGTATATAATGCATCTATATACATTTGAAAGCATAAAAATCTGTAACAAGATTTTTAGTTATGTGAATGCTTATGCTTCTGCATATATCCTCTCCACAAAGGATTTTTATATTAGTCTTTCTCTCAAAAAGAATTATTCTTAGCTAATATTGTTATATTTAATTCATAAATTTTTTTCTCCCAATGTACACTCCTGTTTCTTCATTTTCTATAACTGCATTTCTTATAAATATGTTATTTTTCTGTGAAGGAACACACTACTACCTTCACTATTTCTGTATCTCAATAATGGAAAATAAACTTATTCAGTAACAAAGCACTAATAATTTTTAAAATTAAGGGTAATATTTCAAAAGCCAAGTCTTAGTTTGAAAAGTTGGCAGGCATGCTTTATAGTTCTGATATTCTATCAAATTTTAATAGTTTTAATTGCCTAATTATCTGCTCCAGTGCAATAATAAAACCTCTTAATATTTCATTTGCTAGTACAGGAAAAGGTACACCAGTCTGTGCTAAGGAATCTTCTAACCCTTTGTTGAATGTGAAGTTGAAATTCTTTAGTATAATCTTGCCCTTTTGGCAAACAGCTCCATCTGTCATCTAATTTTTTAGTCCCTCCACCTCCCTCTTTACCCAAATGTTACTTGTTTATTCAAGGAACACCTCTTTTTCTTCCCTTTATCTCTTTCTCATCAGCAGCCCTGCTTTTTATATCCATTTTTATGCTCTTCAATAAATGTCTCTGTTTCTATGTGTTTGTTCTTTAATGATGGCAATAACTTCCTTTCTGAATCTTATATGCTTCTCCATGCCTCGGAAAAGTTTCTCTCTTCTTCCGATCTTGCCATTAGCACCTCTCTTAATCTGCCAGTCTGTGCTGTACTGAATAGTTAGGCGAGAATCAATGCTTCCTTTCAGGAACTGACAGGAAGAACCGCCTTGGGCACACTCAGCAGAGCAAGAGAGCATTAGGTCAACAACAACAAAAAGATTTAAAGACAACTTCCGGGCACTAAATTCCTACTTAGGAAATTCTGTGATCCATTTTCCATCTCTGTTATTGAACTGATTAAGAGAAATAATTCTTATGAAAAAATGTGTTTACAGTTTATATATATTTTAAAATTTCCTTATATATGAGTAAAGGAGACATTCCAGGGTTTTATCCATAGAAATACTGCCATGGATATTCAATATAGTATTATTTTTGTATCCAAGATCAGAACTCTTAATTTCTAGTTCCCATGCTGCTTTCATGCCTATCTAGGCTGCTTTCAGCCTATCTAGTTTTTCAGCCTTATTCTTTATTTAGGTAGTACCTGTATGTTCTGAAATGTTTGACACTTTTTAAATAAAAAAGTTTGTTTTTAGTTTCATTATAAGACAGCACAGGAACTAGTCCACAGGAATTAAAGCTTTTTTTCTTCAATGATGATGCACACATTATACGTAATTAGTTTTGAAAAATACTTAAAATAATTTTCTTTTCCTGAATAAAAGATAATTTTCATGTAAGAAAATTGATAAGCAAATAAGCCAGCCACATTTTTAGTACAGTTTATCTTTAACATAACTGTTTCTTCATAGTCCGTGATTATTATTCCCTGAAAAATATTAAAGCTAAATAGTTTTCTGATTAATGGAACTTCTCTCATTCTTAAATAGAATGTATTTCAATAATGCATCTCAATAGGTATTAATTATGCTAGTATTCTCATTTAATTAGTGATTAAGAGAAAACTGAAAGTTCTCTTTATGACTTCAGGCAAATAAGTGGAAAATAAGACATAACACAAACCCATAAATGTTCTTAAAATTTGACTAGTTTTATATATTGCAGGGATAGAATAGATTATATATTTCTGCAATTATTTTACAACTAATTTATCTAAGGAGAAAGTTTTACAAGATACAATATTTAAATGTTAACAATGTGCTAAGTCGGGTTTAACGTTTTTTGCACCATACCTTCATCATTATTTTACAGGCATATTGAAAACAATAAGAATGTAATTAATTTGTTTCTTCAAAACACTTTGATGAGAATTTTTGTGACAGGCTCAAGTTAAAATTACAAGTTGAAATAATTCAGAATAGAAGAACGATCAAATAAGTATCTTGCTAAGACCTGAAGTTGGGCATTTGATGAAAAATTGTTTTCATTATTGTTTTTGGGATCAGAACCCTCATTGATATTTGCACAACTCAAGATTTAACAGCACAAAGGATAAAAGCTATGCAAAAATATATATACTTTGATATGTTATGGGATAGAAATGTATACAACATCTTACATTTTCTTTGAAACTATTCTGAATTGGTTGTCTTACAACAAGCTATACAGCTGTGCTTTGTTCCCATCTGTCTTCTAAAATAAATAAATACATTGAATTGAAATATTTACTTAATATGCTTATTGATGTCTTTAAAAGTAACCTAATATATATGAGCAATTTTAAACTGAACTCTTGTAAATCAATGAAGATGAGCCTTTTAAAATAATAGTCAAGTAAAGCTGTGATTAATTCTAAAATTATGCATGCATAGCTGCTTAAGAAATCTGATTTATGAAGAAAAAAATATAGCTGATATCTTAAAGAACTAAACTCCATTTAGCCTGATCAAAGACATGCCAAATGAGTTCTGCGGGTATATTTTATTATATTTGTTTGTATGTTCACTTGTATTTCTGAAAGAGTTGCAATAGTTAACTTTACACCTAAGCCACAGTCTGAGCTGCAGGGTGGAGTGGTCGCTAAGCAACCTAACCAGGAGAACATTAAGTACCAGATTTTCCTCATTTAAATCTGTTTGAGAGCTAGAGAAGTGAGAGATTTTTATGGGCAGAACTTTTCAAGTTGATTTGGCTAAACTAAGCAAACTGCAATTTGCATGCCTGAAATCTTGTCAGATTGGCAAAGGCCGAAACAGAAATTGCTTGAAGAAAATATGATTACTGCTGTGGGAAGGATTTTTCTTTAAGATGTAAACTCAGTTTTGTTCTTAAATGAAAAGACATATTTTTCGAGCACAATAGAAACTTCGTATTTTGTGTATTTTTATTCCAATCTCATTTGATATTCTGAAAATAATTATTTTAACCCAATATATTTTAGCGCCAAAATTAACCCAAACCTAGCTTAGATGTAATTAAATAGGAAAACCTTTATCCTTTTTGTGCAGATTTAAGCAGGAAAAATTTCAAATACTAATAGGTCCCTGACATTAACAACTAAAGGAGAAGAAAAAAGTGGGGAGTGCTTTGATTATAAAAAACCTACAAAGTATGATTATTTTGCCTTACCATTAGGACTTTAAATAACAAGTATTTTTGTTCAAATGTTCAAATTTTTAACTATGTATGCATTCTCAGAATCATAAAACAATCAGTATAAGTAATTATTAAAAAGTAACTTATATTTGCTTATTTTGAGATTTGTATGAATAGTTGTATTATATATTAACTCAGAAATTCTATCTTTAATAATAAGCTTTGAATAAATCTGATTTTAGGTAGGCTACATATAACTAATGTTACTGTATATTAATTTATTATGTAAACATTACTCAGGTAATAATTTTGGCCACATTAAAAAGTGGATAAATAATAATTTATTCATTTTATCATTATCATAAATTTTAGGTATTTCTAATTTGAAAGTATTAAAAACAGTTGTCCTGTGATATACTTCTATGTGTTTCCTAGTAAATCTGTGAAAGTATACCTTGGTGTATATTCCAATGAATAAAATACTAAGCCATAGAGATGTTAGATCTTTTAATTTACAATATATTAACAAATTTCTTTCTAAAGTATTTCTAGAATTTAGCATTTCCACCACAATATATGAGCACCCCAGTTTTTCAGATCTTCACCTAATTTGTTGAAATCACATATTTGTAAATCCCAGTGGATATCTCATGCTGGCTTTTATTGTTGCCTTCGTACTGACAGGGAGAATGAGTATCATTTAATATTTCTTATCTGAGACATGCACTATGGCAGGTTGATGTTTAAAAATCTCTGTCCAGACCTCAGGTGTACTTGAGGTACTCTTTGCCATAGGGGGATTTTATTTCTCTGTCCTATTTAAATTCAGGAGTGATTAGTCAACTGTTGCCACCAGTGAGGTGAAAATGCCATTTCTGGGAACAATATTAAAAAGTCAACTTGTGATTTCAAAATTTCTTATCATTTGTCCTGAGACTATTATTGTTCCAGAAGGGTTTTCTTCAATAGCCTATATCCTAAAATAAACACCATAAGGGCAATAATTAAAGTCCACCAACAATGGGCATTCAATGTGAATGACAAACTGTTATTTTAATCCACTAATGATCCTGAGTAGTTCTTAAAATATATTCTGGACATTGGTTCTTTGTGAGGTTAAATTGCTGAAAATATTATATCTCGTGCCATTTTCTCTGATGACTTGATGGAAAAAAATAGAGGTTAGGATAGTTTACTAATCTCATCCTTTCTAGTAAATTTTATTTAAGACATCATTATATTCCAAATAATTCCTTGTTTGTCTTTCACATTTCAGCATATATTATCAATGCAGCAGGTCTTGAGTTTTGTTGCTTATTTGTTCATTTTGACAAATAGTGTTATTTTAATTACTGAGGTGTAGCATCTATTTTTCTTTCAGTTTTAATATTCTATTTTAAGAAATTCATCTACTTCATATGCATTTTCTAATTTATATGTATAAAAAGTTTTAAAAATAATGTTCAGTATGTTTACATATAAAATATTTATAATTACGCAAATGTTTTTCTGTCATTATCGTATAGAAATTGTGCACCAGCTTATCATTTTTATTAGTTGTTTGTATAACCACCTGTGTTTGGTTGCTCATTTTGCAAACTTCATTTTTAATTCTGCTTTTGAATTTGTCATTTTCCTCACTTTAAATTCAATTTCTCTTAATGATACCTTTTTAAATCTTTAGATGGGCATTAACCACTTTTTAGTCTTATTTCTTCTGCATTAAGTTCCTATGTCTCATTGATTTTATGAAGGTTTAAAAATCTCTGTCCAGACCTCAAGTGTACCTGAAGTACTCTTTGCCATTGGAGAATTTTTTAATTTTTAATTTTTTTTTTTTTTTTTTTTTTTTTTGGCACCTGGGATCAAACTTGGGACCTTCCACTTGCAAGGCAGGCAGCAGTACCACTGAGTTTTATCCCCTGCCCAGGCGAATTTTATTTCTCTGTTCTATTTAAGCTTAGGAATCATTAGTCAATTTCTGACTCCAAAGATGCTAGACCAGTGCTAGCACAGAGCTACATCTCCAGACCTACAAGTTTTTCTATATAATATTTTCATTACTACTCAGAACAAAATAATATTTTCAGTTTTGAGCTCTTTTCTGACATTTGAGCATTTGGAGATAGCTTTACTTATTTCTAACCTTTTCTTTCTTTTGGATATTACTTTCTAGTGTTTTTTATTGCATTTGGTCACAAACTCAAGTTATTTGACTCATGTTGAGACATTCTACATAGATTACATATGGTTAAATTTGAAAATATTGACAATATGGTTAAATATTATTTCGTATTTGACCCCAGGGATATTATAGATGGATGGATAAATACATAAATTTCTATTTATCAATTTTTGTCTGTATTCAATAATTGAAATGTTACCAATACATTAGGATTTGCAACTATAAATCTATGTCTACTTCTACTTTTCTTCACAAATGTTATTTCATTTATTTCAATATATATTGTAAATGTTCCATTTTACTATCTCATGCTCTTTTGTAGTACATTTTCCAAATATTACTACCCAAATAAGTTATACAATAACAAAACCAAGTGTGGCAGCAAGTATATCAAGAGTGATGATATACTATTTCTAAAATATAAAAGTATAAAATTGTAAGCCTAGATTTACACAATAAAACAGTTTTCAATAAATGTCATCAAAAAATTGTGAAATTTTACCGTCAAGAAATAGGACACACATGTGTAAATACTGAATAGTTTCTCTAGTGTGAGAAACTGAAAGTGTAAATAAGGATTAAAATGGATAATTGATAATTTGAAATAGGAAAAGTTCCAAAGGTGTAGGGGTGGTGGGAGGGGAAGGGGAAAGGGAAGAAGGGAAATGAAAAAAATATGAGAAAAGAAAAAAATGGAAATGAAATCTATGTAAATAGTGAAGGGTGGAGGGGGTGAAAAAAAAAATAAGAACTAAGATACATCATGTACAGGTACAAGCACCCAGTGATAAATGTAAATGTATTGTATACCTAAAATGTACCAATAAAAGAATTTTTAAAAAAGAAAGAAAGAAAACTTCTCTAAAGGAATAATAGATTTTAAGAATTAAGAAATTTATTCAAGGTTTTGGAAAGTAAATAAAGTTAAGTGATAGTAATAATAAATGACAAACATGTAGGCAAATATAAATTAATAACTTGTAATTAATAGTTTTAAGCTATAATTTTAATTTAGTTGTTGTATATGTTCTTTTATCTATATACCCTACTAGCTTACACATAGCAGTTGCTCAGTGATTAATTGATTCAGTTTACTAAGAGTGTAGGTGAGAATATCATCCATTTCTTAAGTATGCTTCTGCTATAATACTTAGTATGTTTTGTGAGCTCTTGGAGGCAACATATATACAGTAGTACTTTGGTTCACTAACACTTTTGTTTGCAAACAATTTAGTTCACAAAGATAACCATTTGGGGAAATTTTGTTTTTGTTTCCACATTCTATATTGGGTGATCAACACAATCAAGGCCATCTTTCCTACAGAAACACAAATGTGGCCATCTTTTCCAAAATTGTAGAACAAATTAAGTTCATGAGTGGTACCACTGTACACATATATATTTATGTGTGAGTATCTATCTGTGTATGTATAATCTTTGTATTCCCCATGAATAGACTTTGTCTAATAGGTAGTATATTTTAATGGCTAGTATTTTAATAACTCAGTCATTTCATAAATGGATTTTATTATCCAGTCCATCTCCCAGTATCTCTAAACTATTTAATTCTGATTTGATTTATAGTGGTATTACTAATGAAGTATAATTGATCAATAATGACCCAAGAATTTTCAGTTTTTTCTGCTTCAAAATGTACTTGTTTATAATTCTGTAACAACCTTAGCACTATAGGTATAGCTAGGACAGAGTACTGGGAATTCAAATAATTTAAATAGAGGCTGAAGGTACAAAACCACACTCATAGTAAGGAAGATGAGGCCTTGTAATAAGTAATGGAATCTTTGGCTGAACTTATTGGGAGAACATAAAAGTTATTTAGCAAAGTACTTGAAAAAAATTCTGTATTTTAGGGTTTGAGGATAAGAACAGGAACGAAGCCTGAAAGTACTGGTCATGAACAAAAGAGGATAATCCAATACAGAATGACCTTCAGGAAAACAGCACAGAGACAAAAGAATATCAGCAGCATTTGGGAGACTTAAAGGGGAAGATCAAGTAAAGCCAGGTAAGAAAGATGAAATTTAAAAATTCTAAATATTTTTGTAGAAAATTTGCCTCAATTTTTAGTGAAATAGTAGAAGAAATTAATATCAGAAAACCCACATACATTATTTAAAGATTGTTCCTTCAGTTAACTCTATAGAATATAGTTTTTACTTGCCTATTCATTTATTCATTCAGTTAAATTATATTTTAGAACACCAAATACCAGAGACATGAGAACAACATAATGAGTTTCTGAATATTTCAGGGCCTGTTTTGTGACCTGTAAAACAGAAGAAACATCACATTTTACTCAAGAAGTTTCTATAAGTATTAATTGAGTTACTTTACCCCAAGTGCTTAGCACAACTTATAGAATATAAGTACTCAAAAAATAAGAACTAATATGAATGACATGCATGAACAAAATAGTTGAATAAGCCAAGGAATACCAATGAATGCATAATAATTTTCTGTCTAGGTCCTTTTTTTCCTATCTTACCAAGTCAATTGAACTTAAAAACTGAAAATCAATGGCTGATAATTACCAAAAAAAGAACAAGGTAAAAGATAAGCATTGCACCTATTCTGTAGTCCATCTATCCATGTATTATTTTTGTCTCTCTTTTCTTGGGATGGTGTCCCAGTGACTGAAGTGAACTGACAGTAACGTAAGAAAATGTCAGCTTCAGGCCTCTTTAATCACATTCAGAATACTTTTTATCTTTTACAAATCAAATCTAACACAGCCATTTTAATTTCCTTAAGTTGTGAAAAATACAAGATACTGGAATAAAATGGGAGCGTACAGGTTTTGAAAAGAAAAATAAGTGCTCCTTAAATGAAGGAGCCCAAATATGGGATTCTGATCAGCAGATATTATGTGCACCAATCAACTCTGTTAGGGAGAAGAGAATAAAAGTCATGAGCTTTATGAACAAGAATAACTTTGAATTTATCCCTTAATTGTTTTTAATTAGAAACAAGATTCCTGGGAAGGGAAAGCTGAAATAAACATGGCTTCTTCTTAGCAAGTCTGGGTTCTTTAAAATATAGCATTAGAATCAAATAACCCTTCTGCCCCCCAAAAAAAATACTTAGTAGTAATGGGAATTTTAGCACTGTAGAGTTCAGGGTCCTGAATCTTAATCTGATTAGCATGATACATTTGGAAGAACCTATGCTAGGCTATTACTGAGAATCTATGTTTCTGCAAAGTTTATTAGGAAAGGTAGAAGACCATAATTGTCCTTTTGATTTTGTAATTCATTTTCCACTTAGCAATTAAGAAATTTGTTATACTGCTGTAATAAGTATTTGATATTCAATTCTTTTTTGAATGACATTTTTTTTTTCTAGCTGAAGTTTCTGATCCTAGCCAAGAACAAGGTGATGTTACTTCATTCAGTTCTAACCAGTGTAAAAAAAAAAGACAAATACTGAAGAGAATGTATTATGTTGCAAAACATATCCTTGGGAATGATCAACAACATTTATTCACATGTTTACTTGCATATATAATACTTTAAAAGAACTGTGGTCATCGAATAATTTTAGAACTGGCTAACTCCTGTTGCAGCCATGGACCAGCCTTCAGGAATCCCTATCAAATAATGAGTCATGGCCAATGTGAAGTTAGGCACTAGAAAAAAAAATGTTTATGCCTTTGCTTTTAAGGTACAAAGAAAAATAAGATTTAGGAGGCTCAGACTAATGTTTGAAAGTAGTTAACATTGCAAGAGGTATTGATAAAAGCCTGAATAGATTTGGTGATGGCTGTTGATGAAAATAAGTGAAGGGATGGGATTCCACAGAATCTGAGGGTTTCAAAAATTGGTCTAAAGAAAATAGAAGAAAAGAAAAGGGCAAATATATGATTCGTAACTCAATCCCAAATGACTAAGGATAAACTGGACCAATAGGAAGATAATTCAAGATTAGGGGAAAATATATTAAAATTAGGAACATTTTTATTGTTACCAATAAGTTATCATGCATAATTTGAGATATTAAAAAGATAAAGTTACTTCACTTTTTATAGGAGTATAAGAAGCTACAAAATTGTAATAAAATCACCTTCAGTTTTAAAAGATTCCATAGCTATCAAGCTATAAATATAGTCATTTTGAAATCAATGTGAACTTAAAAAGTAGCTCAAAGGTATACAGCAAATGTTCTATATAAATTTTAAACATTGGTAATATTTTTGGAATAAGTGACAACCTTCCAAAATTACTATTTTCAAGAATTGTCATTTGGATAAAGAAATTCTAAAATAAGTTATTTATTCTTGCAAAATATAAAACTTATGTATTTTTAAAAATAAAAAGTATAAAAACAAAAAATACAAAAATATTCTTAAACTTTGTTTTAAATGACAGAAAATAACTACTAAAAATGATGGCAATAGAATCTTAGAATTTTCATAGTAATTTAGTGAAGAGAGAGTTAGACCTTAAGTAATGTATTTAATTAGATATATTGAGAGACAGAATTACCTTCTCAGTCTCTTGCAAGCATATCTCTAGCAAATTTATCTTGGAAAACTATATAAAAATGGAAATGGCATTTTTATTCAGAAAGCCAATAATACGAGGTAGAAAAATGAGAGTTAAAGAATAAATGATGATGTATCAATGGATTGTGGAAAGAGAATTAACTAAACTGGATAGATAAATAAAACGAAGATCATGCCCAAACTCTAAAATTATATTCATCCTGAGATAGAAACAGTACACAGTGTGGAACAGCCTCCTAGGTTGACTGGTGAAGTGAAAATATAAAAGTATTTTTTCAAAAACAATTACAGCAATTTCATAGTCACAAAGTGGATGAAAGAAAAAAGCAAAAATTTAAGCCCTGCATGTTAGCTGCATGGGGAAGAGTGGGTTACTGTGCCTGTCATGATCGCAGGTTTTACTCTATTACTGTTTGATAAATTCGAGCATATCAAATAAGTACAAAATGATAGTACATGACCCCCTGTGGGATTCTCTGCACAGAAAATGGAGGGTGAATCAGCCCGAATTGAATTGTGTTTCTCTCTCCCACAGATAAATATTGCATACTAAATCAGTTTTGGTGTACTTGCATCGCCTTCCTTTTAGCTTAATATATTCAGTGTCAAGTTATTTCAAACTGAGTACCATTTGACTCCATGTACACAGTTTGTCTAAGGTAAAATTGGAAACAGTTTAATGTATAATGAAATTCTCTTCCCTCTCTGACAATTTTTCAGGAAAGAGTGAGAAAAAAAATCTGTAAACTGGAAAACAGATTTAACTGGTATTTCTAATTCTACTTAGTGGCATGAAAAAGCCCTAGCCTTCACATGGAATAGAGCCCATATTATTTCATTCAGAGACTTCTGTAAACTTAGGCTTTCTTAAGTCACTATCTCAGTCAGTTGCAATACACTGAATTAGGTCACATTTTCCAGTAAGAATTTTTCACTGTGAAACTATATCCCTGAAAACGTCATCTACATATCTTGTATCAGAGACATAGTTCTGTATTTTCCCTGAATTGTATTTTCTCTGAATTGTGTCTCTGTGTGTGCATGCACGTGTGTGTGAGTTTGTGTTTGTGTGTGTGTGTGTAAAATATGCACGGTGTGGTTAACAATCAAGTAAGGGCCACTGTGTACAAAGTTCCATATGGAGATTCTGACATGAATTGGTCTATGACGGAGGAATCAGCATGACAATATGACATACTCTACTTTTTTATGTTAGGCATTTTAGTCAACATCTAAACAAAAGGTAAGAGCAGACAGGAAGGAAATTGTGACAGCTGATATAGAGAATATATAGTAAATTCACTCCACTTACATTAGTTAGGACCTCAGATGGACTGCATTAGCAAAGACCCAAGTAACTGTGCTTTAAAAAAAGTAGACGTTTATCTCTAATGCAGACCTAGTTCCATAAGGAGACTCTGACATGAACTGGTCTATGACAGAGTTGCCTTCTGGTTCTTGTCTATCATCCTTCTTGGAATAATTTGACTTCAGAGTTTAAGAAGATATATAATCCACATGTTGTTAAAGGGGAATGGCCATGTATGATTGGGTCATATTTTTCATTAAGGGCAAATTCCTGAATTTATTAAAAAAATACATTTACATTCAATGGTCAGAAATTAGTCTCATGCCTCATTTACATTCAAGAATAATAGGAAATGCAGTCTTCATTGAGACAAACTGTAAGTTGGAGGCCAAAGTAGTAATCTATTCTAGCAACCTAACAAAATATGTCTGTGTAAAAATTCCCTGTACTCTTTATTCTCTTAAGACTTATATTAATACCTTGGTTAGGGAACACTTCTTTCAAGCAATTTGGTTCACAAACAAAAGCATTGGGAAAGATTTGCTTCCTTTTAGAAACTTTGGATCTGGTGACAAACACGACCACGTCCTTCTTCCCCACACAAACACAAATTCAGCCATCTTCCCCCAAATCATAAAATAAATTAAGTTCGTGAACTGAGATACCACTATATATACCTAAGCAGAGGTGATATGACTGTTTATACTATCACTTATGAAGAAGTGTGCATTTCGGTCACATCATGGTTCTACCACTTTTTTCATCAAGAACTTTCTGCACCTCACTTTCCTCATCCATGAAAATGGGAATAAACTTAATGAAGTTATAATATATATGAAGTATGTTTTGGATGCACACAGAACAGCATTTAGCACTTAAGAATTCAATAAATTTAGGATGAAAAATTATGTATCTGCTTTTTTTCTACCATAGTAATTTTATCTTTAATTGTTTCTTTTAAGGCCCATTAAAATAGTTATTTTATTTAAATCCATGTTTTTCTATTACTGTATAATATAAAACTAAGCCTCTAGAACTATAAATGCTTTTTTACACTCAACTTGTGAGTTTTAATAATAATTTCTAATTAAAGATTTTTTAAATTTCACTTGTGTAAATGTTGACAATGAACTGGCAAAATAGTTTCATCAAACTTACCTTTTATTGTATATGTTTATTATAATTTTAAATTTTAAAAACATTGAATATATTTTTTAAAAACTAAAAAAGACTGCTTTAGGTAACCAAAAACTAATAACTCTTTAATCTTTCACTTCAACCATACGGTAATAATAAAGATTTGTGGCTGCCTACCACAGGACAAAACAGCTTGAAGAATGCAGCTTGAATGTTGAAAGCATTCTGATGAGAGTCCGATAGCATTTTGCAAATTATGTGGGGTATAAATTATAAGCAAACATTAAACACAACAAAGCCATGGCACATTGCTGGTGTTCTGCATACGCACAGAGTTAGGCAGGAGTAGCAGATTGTGCAGTTTGTGCTTAAGCATGCGGATGTACTGCTATTAAAGGGAAAGGCATTACTGCCCACCATGATGGTTCAACAGTGAACAGATTTTATATCTGAGAACCGAAGAAACAGAGAACAAATGTGGGGGCAACAAGGAAAAGGAAGAGAAAGGGCGAGAATAGCATAGTAAAGGAGATTAACTGTATTTGATATAAACAATTGTGGATGTGAAAGCGAAAAATGGGAGTGATAATAAGAACAGCTATAAAATGGAGCGAGAAAAAGGAGGAGGAGGTAGAAGGGATAGAGGAGAAAGATGAGGGGGAGGAAGAAGAAGAAGAAGAGAAGGAGGAGGAGGCAGAGGAGGGAAAATCTCACTCAAAATGAAAGCCTGCAGATAGGGCATAAGATGCAAAGCAGATATCTCACAGAAATGGCCCATTCTTTCTAGATAGTGACCAGATCTTGAAGTTCATTCTTATCTACAGTCTCAATCAGAGGATTCTAACTGTGTTAGCCCTGACACTGTGCCTTTTTCCCTAAGTACATTAGACATGGGGACTTCTGCTGCTGGGGAAGCCAGTGAACCTCATTTCATGGCACTTATAAATAATTCTTTTGCCATAGTCAGATAGATCAAAATTGAAGCCAGGGGGGCCAGGGATTTAACTGAGTGGCACCACGCCTGCCTGGCAAGTGCAAGGTCCTGTGTTCGGTCCCCGGTATCAAAAAAAGAATACTGAAGGTAGGGAGAAAACTAGTTTAAAAACACTGTCATCTAGTGTAGGAGTACACTAACATTTAAAATCTGGACTTGTGCTGTTCAGTATGTTAACCACCATTCATGTGTGTCTATTGAATACTACCCCAAACTGAGATGCTCTATAAGTACAAGGGACACACTGCATTTTGAAGACTTAATATCAAAAATACATAAAATGCTATATTATTTTCAAACTGACTACATATTGAAATAATATATTTGGTTAATATTGAACTTAAATTCTATTATTAAAATTAAACTTTTAATTTTTAATGCATATTAAAATTTTCTAAATTATATATATATATTTTAAATTATATTTTTATTAAATAGACTTCTCAGCCTTATTATTATATTGCACAGTTTGGTGTATGGACTAATGTGCAAGGACACATAGTTGCAATAACCATTACAATATCTGTGTAAATGCTTTATTTGAGGTCTTTACAATATACAGTCTTATGTTTTTACTTTTTATACCCTTAAAATCACAGTTTATGTATTCTCCCTCTCTTAGTTATTTTCTCATCCCAGGGTCAAACACCCAAGTCCCTCAATTAAAGAAAGATATTTATTTTGGCTCACATTTTCAGTCCCTGATTGGCTGGCTGCAAAGCAGAAATGGCATGCTGGATGCTGAGAGGGCCTGTGACAGAGGAAAGCTGTTCTCCTCACTACCAGGAAGCAGAGGGAGAAGGGAGGAGCCAGAAAGGGAGATTCCACTCTCAGTTTCACAACCCCACCAGTAACCTGTCTCTTCTGACCAGGCGCCACCTCCTAACATCTCAGGATTCAATCACATTCCGAAAACCCATCTCTGAACACATGAGTTTTTAGGGGATATTCCAGATCTAAACCATAACCTTCCCTTACTAATGATACCAAACAAAATTTTTAGAAAGAAAACTGTAGTTAACATTATAGACACTCTGAGAGTCAGAATAAAACAAAGAGTTAATCTTCACTGAAAATGATGGTAGTTGACTTATGTATGACACGAAGAGTAGACTTTAAAGCGTTTATTTGACATTAAATACCTGAGAAGTCACTACTTGATCATCATGTCACTCAGTAGCAGGAAAGCTCTACAGTAGGTCAAGTATTGCATTTCATCCATTATAAGTTGCATGCTTGTTTTCCACATTTAGCATCTTTTGAAATCAAGACACATCTATGATTGATGGCATCCTTTAATTTCTGTCAAGCAGACAGCATTGAAAAACAAATATATCACTGCCTATGCATGAGCAAGTGCCATTGTTATTGTGGCATGAGAATATAACTGAAAGGTCTACATTTTCAACTACAAACTATTTGAGAATCATCTGAGAAAGTCATATGTGTTCTGCTCCTTCTACAAATACTTTCCACAGACATATTAAATAAATGGAGTAAGGTAAATGGAGTACCAGCAACAAACCTTGTGGAATTGGTGTCCATAGCATAGAAGAATAGAGAAAATACAGAGCAGAATTTATCTATCATTAACTATTAATGGGTCAGGGAGCAATATACTTCTGAATAAAAACAAGTACATATAAATACTAAAAGGAACAATGATTTACTTTTATAAAAAGAACTTTGAAAATATCTAAATCAATATTTGTCACCTATATATGTCATTCATTATGGTGATATATGAAAAACTATTTCTATATACTTATTTATATATGTCTGATATAACTTTCAAAAATATAAAATTCTAATTTACAGTAATGAATATAATTTTAGTTTAATATGCAGAGGTTTTTTCCTAAGGTTATTAAAATAACTATACTTTTAGTTTGAACCTTCTTAGATTTAATAAACCAGGTAGCCTAAACTGTATCACTTAAGAATAAGCCATTTTAGTGACAAATTGTTTAATTTTTAGTTCACCAACACTGTTTGCATTTTAGATAACTTTAATAATAAATAAAATATGAATACATTATTAACTTCATATTATTTAATCATATTTCAACATTTATTGATTCCCCAACATAAGAAATAAAAGTATTAGAGAGTTTTTCCTACTTACTATAACTCCCTTCCTATTAACTTCCCAAATTTGTGTGTGTTCAAATTTCATTCCATCACCTGGTTACATACACATAAAATTCATTCTTGATTCATTAATCATTAACCGTGTTTACTGAAACTCTGTGTATGATTCCTCATTCCTGCTCTTTTTGACTACCGTTTTTTCTCATTATCCAAGTTTATATTCTTAAACTATATTTATATTCTTAAACAGCCTACTTCTTTTTTCTGTATACTGATTTAAAAAACTAAAAAGCAGAGTACAAGATTTACAATATCATTCTTAGCTAACTATTTTAATTCAAGTTTAAATAATATAATTGAGTCCATAAAAGCAGGCAAAATTAAATCAGTTAATCTATACTTTTGATTGCTTAATAATCATGTTAGTCATAGCTTAGTGTTTGACAGCTTTGAATTTAGTTCTGAGCATGTTCTGAAGCAAAAACTTTGTCACAATACTTATGGTTTGTTTGGCATTTGAAGTGGAAGCTAGAACTTGTCTTTCTTATTTCCTCATTCTCTACCCTTTTCAGTCAAAAGAATTTGTTTGGAACTCATAGTGCTTGGTACTAGTCTTGCCACTCAGAACCAATTAACAAGTACCCAGATGCCATTACACACTTTTCTTTTTCTTTTTTTCTTTTATCTTTTTTTTTTTTTTTTTTTTTTTTGCGGTACCAGGTATCAAACTGAGGATCTTGCGCTTGCCAGGCAGGCACAGCGCCACTGAGCATGTTACATCTCCGGCCCTATTGTATGCTTTTTTGACCTATGTATATTGAGACATTTTCAGATAACTTTTATTTCTGTTAAAGTTTTAGATTACTTTTTCATCCCTATTAATAAAAATACATCACGAAATTATAAATTTCCTTAATGTTTATTAAAAAATACTTTAGGAAATATTCTTTATAGATGCTTCATTATTTTTCTTTCTTTTTTTTTTTTTTTGGTACCAGGGATCAAACTTGGGACCTTGCGCTTATGCAGCAGGCGCCTGAACCATTGAGCTAAATCCCCAGCCCCATGCTTCATTATTTTTGACATACCTTTAACATTCAGCATCAAAGAAAATTCTACTCCTGGGTTTGGTTCTGTTGTTCATTAATCCTATAACTTTCTGATTGTTTATTTTTTCACTTGTGTGTCTGTAGTCAAATTTAAGTACTTTTTCCCCCTAAGAACAATCTGTGAAAGTTAAATGTTATAAGGTTAGTTTATGTGTGTGTGTGTGTGCTTAAAATTGTGGGTTTTTTTTTTTTTTTCGTCCTTAAACTGAATTTGTTTGCTGTTACAAAGTGTAGGAGTGCCTCACTTAACACCCTTTGCCAGCTCCAGGTTTCCTTGCCAGCCTCTAATATAAAACCTCAGGAGAGTGAAATTCAGTTTCAATGCTCAATTCTCAGCTTTCTGGCAACTATGGGTGGCCAAGAAACATAGCTGTGTCTGGTGAACCTAAGTAAAATTCTGCTAGCTGAGAGAAATATGAAAAAATAAAAAAGAAAGAAACTTTAGTTTTCTGAGAAAAATGCAAATAAAAAGACCCAGCTGATACACTGTATCTGCCCTTTCTGACTCTCAAACGCCACTGCACCTAATTGGGAAAACCAGTTAAAAGCAGTAAGAAATACCTTGTGACTATGAAGCAATGAGAAAGGGGATAGAGCTAGCATAAGCACAACGAAGATTAAAAACAGAGGAAGAAAATGAGTCCACGTCCTTTTGGACTGAGATGTTAAACTTCTGACTACTTTTAAGTGGACAAGCAGTTTATAAACACTGAAAAGGTGCCTAGCACTGCCACTGTTCCTAGGTTGGCTTGCTATACTCTTATTCATTTTGTTAGGAAAATAACAATGAGCTCAAATGAGTTTAAAGAGTTTATTCCTTACACAGTATAAGCAAGACTCACATGGTGTCAGCTAGCCATATTCTCACTCTCATAGACTGGCACTGAAGAGGAGACACTAAAAAACAGATGCTAACAACTAGCTCTAAATATAAGGAAGCTTTCATCCAGGTAGTGAATACAAAACAAACTCCATGCTTCACCAGAAACAAGAAAATGGATGTGAATGGACCTTGTACAGTTTGTCACAAACTGTCTAGATTGCCATGTTCCGAGGGATTAGGGGATTAGGGGATTAGGCCATACCTCTGCTGCCTGTGGGGAGACACAGAAGACAACCAAGATCCTTAAAGGAGGAATTTCCTGACAAATGTATACTACTAATAAAACTTCACATATGTAAACTGATTTCTGCCTAATTTCCTTTTCTTTATAGGCTAACTATCCCTACCTGATTTACTGGACATAGAATTTAAGATTTGATTTTTTTAAATTTCCCCCTGGACCACGAAGATGTCACTCAACTATCTCACTAAATTCTCTATGCCTCAAGGTTTCCGAGGCCAAACTAATTCTAGTCACCATTGTACTAATGTGACTTGGAGGGGAGGGGTTAAGACTTTTCCGTGTGGTTAGCCAGGATTTTTATCACTCGAACTTGTTTGCCCTTTCAGTTCAAAAACTTATTTTAATTTAGTTTGGGGTAATTTCTTAAAACTTTAAAAAGTAATTTCCCAATGTAACTTTCTCTTCTTTTTTTTTTCTGGAAATTGTATTAAATCATTTACATCTTATAAAAAAACCCAGTATGTCTTAACTTTCAACTTTTTCATTTGACAGCTTTTATAAGTATTCTGGAATATATACTTGGCTCTCTTCCAAATAGCTGATTCAACTTCAATATTGTTGAATCAGTCCACTAATCATTATTCACTTCCTTAATCTTTATTTTATATTTTTAAAATTTTAATCATAATTTTAATTTGCTCATATTAATCCTGTTACTTAAAAACTGGTTTATTTATGTATTGGATTTTTTTTTTGTACCAGGGATCGAACTTGGGTCCTTGAGCTTGCAGGACAGGCAGTAGAACCACTGAGCTAAATCCCTGGCCCTATTTACTGGATTTTTAAGACAAGGTCTTGCTATGTAGCCCAGGCTGGCCTTGAACTTGAGGAGATCCTCCTGCCTCCCAAGTGCTGGAATTACAGACGTGGACCACCACGCCTGATCAAAAACTGGTTTATTTTTTAACATGACATATTTAAGAATATTTCTGAGATTACTAATGAGAATTTAGAAAATTTTGTCTGCTATATTGTTTTCTAACATTAATGGTTCATTTATACACCTTAGGCTTTCTCTTTCTTATTAGTTTTCTTTAAGTATTTCATAACTATTCACCTTTCAAATTCAAATATATTCTTAACAATATATCACTTTGCTGACTTTTATTACAACTTCTAGATGCATGTGTGTTCAAATAGAAGGATCAACTATGGGTTCAATGTCAATGACAGCCAAGTTTCCTTTTGGGGTTGTGAGCAAACATTCTTTAGATCTACATACTTACTTGCTAAGTAATTATTATTTTCATCAAGGTAGAGTGTCTTAATAGTTTCTGTGCTTCATAAAGACACATATTTCTCTCTAATATATTAGTTTTCTTATTCCAGGCCAACTTGAAAGGCAGTCACCTAAGCTATATTCTCTTTCTCCCCACTCCAATATTAAAAAATGAGTTCTTAGAAGAAATTGCCCATATATACTCTCTTTGGATAGTTCTATTGTGTATTCCTGTATTCTGGTACAGTCATGTACAGCAGTTCTTTTTAACAACTGTGCAAAATATGTGTGTTAATATCCTTATGAATGTTTTAATGTTATCTTAGGAAGAAGGAAAAGCAAAGAATATGGAAAAGTTAAGTGTGCCACCTAAATAGTAAACTTAATGTTTCTAATTGAAAGTAGGAAAAATAAGACTAAGAAAGGGAGCTCCAGAGAGTTTAGAAAAACTAATTTGTTCAAGTTCTTCCTTTCAAACTGGTGCATTAAATGGTTCCTTTATTATTAGGCACATATATTATATTAATAAGTACATAGTTGTTTAACTGATAAAATAGATTAAATATAATAAAAATAAAATTTGAGATGTTACATACATGCAATAACATGCAGGGGCATCTGAATGATCTTACCAAAAATATTAATAGGATGTTTTATGTGTGTCTGTTTAAAGCAAGCTTAGGAACTAAGGAGTTTTATATGCAGGAAATGAAGGATTTATAAAATATAGACAGATAAGTGTGAATAATATCTTCAGAAGATGTTGCTGCAAAATACATGAATACTGTTGAATCCAATGATTCAACTTTAAGAATTTAAACTATGAATACTTCACAAGTAAAGGTGAGTAAAGATATATGACCAAAAATGTGTACTGTTGAAATATTAAAATATAAAATTAGTATAAACAACCTGTCAATAATTATAATTTCATCCAAGTAAATATATATTCATATACCAGAATATACATTATTCAGAAATTCAGAAGTACAATATTTATATGTGTAGATACAGAATGATGTTCAAGATATATATTCAGTTAAAAATTCAAGGTCCAGGCCAGGGATTTAACTCAGTGGTGCCACACCTGCCTAGCAAGCACAAGGTCGTGAGTTCAACTCCTGATGCTGCTGCTGCAAAAAAGTCAAGGTTCATAACTGGCTACACCATTTTTTAATTTCTATAAGATACTTTATATAAATATGCAAATAAGACCTCAAAGTAAGACTTTCCATTCATTGCATAATATTTTATATGTATTGATAGCTTTATCATCTGCATACATTAATCATCTACATATTATTAAAATGTGGTTAAAACACTTACCTGAAATGATAGCAAAATTCAATAAATATATGAAAAACATTAGCTTGCTATATAAAGTAAGTAAATTTTATGGTACTTAAATTACATCCCCAAAGTGCTGTATGTGTGAGTGTATGTAAACATGTGTGTGTATGTGAGAGTGTCTATGTGTGTGTTTGTGCCTAATCATGTTCTGTCCAAAAGAATAATTTAAAAAATTTAACGTTTGATTTTCAGAGAGGTCAAGGGCCACTTTACAATGATACCCATGAGTACAAAAACAAGTACTATTGCCAATAATAAAAACAAAATTTTTAGCACCTTCTTTTTGAAAACTCTTCTTAAATGTAATATACATATATAATCTTTTACCTCTGGTTTACATATACAAGTATTATTGCCCTCTTTTAGAAATAGTAAATGAAAAAGAAATTATGTTATTCATCAAAAATAACACAAATGAATTGCGTTTTGATTTGCTTTGTTTCGTGGCATTAGACATCGTGGTAAAATTGTACAGAGGAGTTTAGTGAATATAAGAAAAGACAGGTTTGATCCAGATAAGGAATAAAATTTCCTAATGAGTAGCATGGAAAAACATCAATACAAGCAATGATTAATCCTTAATATTACAGGGGAAATACTTACATTAATACAGTTTCTGATGTTGTGCTGAAATTCAAATTGAACTAGACATTCTTTGCTGGTTGGCTAAATCAGAAGATTTCAAGGTGAAACATACACTTACATACTTCTAGAGGGGAGATGAAAAAGAAAAATGCACTCTTGTGTCCCCAATTATAATTCGAATTGTTGCCATTTTCAAAGTACTGTACAACTAGACTAAATGAATTAATTATGTCTGAGTGTCCACTTGTATAGTAGGTCAGCTCTAAGAAGCTTTCAAAAGCTTGATTTTTTGGAGAAGTTGAAGCAGAAATGGCTTTTATCAAGAAGAGCAGAAGGAATAAATAATAAAGTAATGCTCAAAACTTCTAGATGCTTCAATAGCAGAAAGTGAAAGTTTTCCCCATGTAGAAGGATTCTGCATGAGAAATGTGTCTGAAAGAAAATATTCCTTTTGGCTATATACTTTTTTCAGGATCCTCTACATGAAGAGGGGGGCATATTAATATGGAGTCAAACATATCTGAAAAAATTCAGCAAAATGGAGAAAGATAGGAATCAGCAATGTTATACAAAATGAATAAGAATCCATGTTTCCCAGAAAGATAAAAACATTAACCCACAGAACATTTCTTGAGGATGTGGAAAGGACTAAGGCAAATTTTCTTCCGGTTGTAAATAGGCACTCTGACTTATTGAGTTTATAGGATATGGTCCCATAAAAATAAATCCTGTTAATATTGTCGTTCCTTTCAACCATCTTTAGGATTTTGTGTTTGTGTGTATGTGTCTGTGTGTGTACTTGTGCATACATATGTTAACACATTCATATGAATTCCTGTGCATATTTTAGGTTAGTTCAAAATTAATTATACATAGAATTATAATCTGTGTATGCAGAGAATTATAAATTGTATGTACATAAAATTATAAACTGTATGTATGTATATATAAAATTATACATGGCCAATGTGTATAAATTTTTTGTTAGAATTTTTAAAAAGAAGTTTCATATAGAACTATGTTACCTTAACCTACAGAATTCTTTCCTCTTCTAACAACATTTTAAAATGAGTATATATGAAAAATCTTCAGAGAAATGACCCTTTGTTTTGCAGTGAAAGAAAATCTTCAAGGTTACCACGCTTGCTGCAAAATATCACACAGCCTGTGAAATAAGAAAGTCAATATGTATTAAACAAAGCAAGAGAGGAGTGTATAGAGAATGAACAGGAAACCAGTGATGAGGAAACAGCGGGGGGTGGCTTGTTGAGCCCAGTGACCTTTTTCTATTTTTAATATCCTGAAGATTGTGTAGATCACCAAAAAGTATACGTTTCTCTCCACACAAGTAAGGATTTTTCTCTCCTTTTTCTTCTACATAACTTTGGTAATATTCCCCATTGAGGTTATTATGCTTGAAATTCAACACAGTGTAAGCTAAATAGGAGAAAATAAGTATCTTGAAGTTTTTCCTAATGCTATTTATAAAACTCTTCAAGAACTGCTAGTATTTTTTCCCCTAACAAGTAATACTATATGCAGCAAGGGAAATGAGACAGAGCTTAGAGTGAGTCTTGGAGTCTATTAAACATTTAATAAGTCATAAGGATCCATCAAAGTGTGGACTATTTTTTACATATTACAACTGCTGACAGTCATTTCCCAATTTCAGCTATAGAAATAAGGATAAAAGCCATTGTGAAAGAAGAATCAAATATAAAGTGACTAAGAATAGCTGATTGATCGTATTTTTCATTTGTAAATATGAACTTTCAAGGACTGAGTCATAGATGCAGACAGTGTGTGGCATTGTCTACATGTATCTGTTGCTGGCAAAAAGTCTTAAAACATTAAAAGACTGTTTCTTTTCCAATGTCATAATAACTATTTTGATTCATTCATTATTCAAATCTGTAAATTGCAGTTTGTCTTGTGATATGAAGAACTAAAACCAATATAGTAAACATCAAACATAATCTGATAATTTGGCATGCCTCCATATTCTGACTATGAAGACTCTAATTTCACAAAGTCAGAGTTGTGTATTTCAGTGGTAGCATGCTTAAAAAATACTTCCACAGAAAATGCATCACTGTCTCTTCTTCACTCCACCTTTCAAATCTAGTCTTTCCCCATAGACTTCTGTGAATAATCAACACTTCAAATAAAATTGCCTTCATATGTTGTGACAGGTACACAGATTTCTAAGGTGATACCAAGTCTCCTGATGCCTATTTTACTTGCCCTGACTTTGAGTGTTTGTTGGATACATGAGCATGAATAGATACCACTGGTGTGGTTATGTTGCATGGAGGGGATGAAGAGAGTTCACCTGGATAGATGTATTAATCAGTTTTTTCCACTTCTGAGACAAAACACCTAACCCCTTCAACTTAAAGGAGGCAAAGTTTAATTTGGCTCAAAGTTTCACAGACTTCAGTTTATGGTCAGCTGGCACCCTGGCAGAAAGGCAAAGCAAAGGAAAGCTGTTCAAGTCTTGGCATCAGGGAAGCAAAGAGAAAAAAAAAAAAAGGCAGAGAGAAAGGGGCTAGCGACTAGATATACCTCGCAAAATCACACCATGACTTAATTCTTCCAACTAGACTCACCCCAACAGTCAGTTCAGGGGTGAGCTCATCAGTGGCTAACTTACCAAAGAATATAGTATCCACACAATCCAATCACCTCTCTAGGAGTCTCTTATTCCAGGCAAGTTGACAGTCAAGATTGACCAGGAGAATCGGCACATCCTAATCAGAGAGACCTTTAAAAGAAAGTTTAGTCTTTTCCTAATCTCAATAACTCACTTGGTGGCTTGTTAGATAAAAGCTGCCATATTGTGTGAAGGTAACATGGTAACATTCAAAGTGGCCTGTAATAGCTGAGAGTGGTTCTGAACTGATCACCAGCAAAAGAGCAGGGACCTTAGCAATCAAATCATATACAAATAAATATTCTCCACAATATTAATGAACTCAAAACTAGATTAGTACCACTTCAAGACTTTAGATGAGAAAGCTGCCTACTTCACCCCTGAATCCGAATGTTGTTAAACTCTGGACAGAGGACTCAGTTGAATCATTTCTAGACTTCTGACATGAGGAAAAGGTGCAGTAATAAATGAGTGGTTCTTACCTCTGCAATAACTTTTTATTCAGTAATATGAAAGCAATATAAGTAGCTTCTAGGTCAAGCTCACTATAAAATGAATTGAAATTGGCTGATACTGTTTGGAGGACCCTGGGATGCTTGGAATTTAGAGCTGTATTAAAGCAAGGTCCTAAACTATGTTGAACACACTATTGAATAACAGTGGCATATGTGACTGAATAAATGATTAAATGGTAATAAATGCACTGCACATTACAGATCACTTTATACTGATTGTTTAAAATTTTCAAGTATTCTTAGAAGAGTTATTGAAATACACATTTTAGGAATGCGAAACATAAAGTAGAGATTTTAAGGATATGACTGAAGTCTCAACATTAATACATGCCAAAATCTTCCTCTTTAATCTCTTTAACTATATTAAACAGAGATGTTAAGAAAGTAAGTGGAAGGAATATGTTTTAAAAAATTCTAATTAATGAAATCGAGTAGAAACAGCATTGAGAAAATCATTTTGGGGGCATGTTATCTTGTATCTTTGAATTTCAATATCTTCATCTATGAAATGAAATTTAGAATAGTGGCAACTGGCAGAGGGAAGCACAGTCATATAAGCAGGCCTCTTGTAAAACTATTAAAAAGTGAAATGCAGTTTTGAGATTATGAAGATTTAAAAACATCGTTATACATTATCTCCTTATATATCTTCATCTATACCAAAAATTAATCACTAAAATTAAATTCCTATATTTAAATGCTATTATGTTTTTTGAAAACATACTTTGTATTCTTAAGGCAAAACAATGTTCCATGTTATGATTCTTTTTAAACAGTATAATCAATTGTTCTATGGGGATTTGAGTCTTTTCAAAAATTTTGGTAGTACTCAAGTGCTTTCCTATTTATTTTTCATAAAAAAGATAGGGATGTTCATGTAAGAAAATAAAAAAAAAAACACAAGTTCTAATTTAGCTACTAATTTTAAAATTTCACAAGCAACTGAAAGCACTCAAGAATATTAAGCAAAGGCCTGGGTGATTTCTTGAAAGATCTTTAAGTTTCTAAAAAAAAGACAAGATAAAACCGTTTCTTAAATATAAAGAAAAAGTCATTTAGCAAATAGTTTTTTTGGACATTCTTACTGAAATAAGTTTCTCCTCAAAAGTAAAAAATGAAATATCATTTTTTGTACTTCTTAGAGAAAAATATTAACATAGTTACTGAAAATAACTTTTCTATATTTGAGTGGCTTGGAGCTTGGTGATACATTTACAAATTTAATTTTTATTTTCCTAATTTCAACATACGTTTTCTGGCCTAGTAATTACTTTTGAAATTTCAAAAAGAATTCACTTCAGTCATTTACCCAGAATAAATTCAATGGATCTTGAATAGGGCTTTCTGACAGACATACTTAGATATGAAGCATCTCTCAAGGTGATTGACAGATTCTCATTTGTACACTAGAGCTTAAAAAAGTAGATGTCATTTTCTCGGGATACAAACAAAGAGTTTAAGATATCTAGTACTAAATTTAACTAGTAATTTTCTTTATAGTCAGATAAAATTAATATATTGATAAACTGATTCATGAATGATTACTGATACTATATTCTACCAAGGGGAGAAGAAGAAAACTATTCATATATATATTTTTGTTGGTGTATTCTGTTTTACAGAGCTTTTTTTTGTCACCATGTCTTAGAAGTACCTGTAGAAACTTTGCGATTTTTTAAGCATTTGTATTTGCCTCTTTTCAGTAATTGTGTTTAAAAATACGAAGTATTTGAAAAGAATAAGAAAAATAAAATCCTTAGTTATTTACTGTATTTTGATAATTTATATTATCTTACATCTTAATACTGTTTATCTGTTACATCAACAAAATGACTTCTTAATTAAATTTACACAAGTTGTGTTTCGTTAGTTTTCATACAAAAGTAAAATCATTATTCTTTCTTTAATGACTGAATCATCTTAAAAAAGAAAAATTCTACCAACACCTACACTTAAAAAATAAACAAATTGTGATGTTTTTACTTATATATATTTTTATGGACTAGCAAAAATGTAAAATTAATCTTATTGCTAATAAGGGAATGAAATGACATGTATGCAAAGTGTGAATTTCAATTTTCATAAAAGTTTTAGAGTTAGACAGATGAAGCAGCTATAGGCTTTTGTGCCTTTGGGCAAAAGGAAAACTTCTGTATGTGTTCCATGTGCCCTGAAAATAGTGCATGTGAAATGTACTTTTTAAGTGACAGGATAGAAGAGCAATGTTACTATAAACTACATTAGTAAGTGAAAGTGATTGTGATTATAGACACAAAAATGGAAAGTTAGTAATACTTTTAATAAAATATTTCTAATAATTTATTAAGTATCTTTCTAAATGAGATAACTACAGCTTAGATAAAAATTTTGAATGAATAATGTTCTACAAATGAAAAAATGCATTTTACTTTAGCATACACAAGCATATCATAAAAAAGCTGCAAATGGCTATGATGGAGAAAGGTGATGAAAAGTATATATAAAATTGAAGTTAATTATATAAATACTGATGAGTCTCCTGCAATAATTAGCAGATCATTTCTCCTTGACAATCTGTTACTTAAAAATCTCTACCACAAGAAATTCAATTAGGGCTTGAAGTCCCCATTGCCTGAGCAGCAGACACATATACCTGGGCTCTGTCTCAGTGCTTGATACTGTCTATAAGTGAGTGACAGAAACTCCAGGGCTAACAAAGGCTCACTCTGTTCCCATTAGGAAGTTTATTAGAACCCAAGAGTTTTCTCTGTAGAAGTAGAGTCCTAGAGTACATAATGGCTTTTTCTTTTATTTAACCCTTTACATTCTGGAATCCAAACAGATCTCTCCCTTTATCATGGAAATGCCTGCCCCCTTTTGGCCAAAACTAGGCAATTTGATTTACACTGAAAAAACACGAAATCTAATGACCTCTCTTTCTCCACCTCTATTTTAAATTATCTGGTAGGCGCTTCTCAGGGTAAAAGGAAAATTATCATGGTATGGAATTTCAGTCCCAAGAGGACTCCTGTCTTTTGTTGTTATTCACGGGTAAGACCTTGGAATTAGTGTATGATTTTACCTCTGCACAAACGAAAAGAAAAAGAGTCTGTCCAAAGTAGTTCAAGTTTAAATTTGCATGTTGCTAGCTATCACAGTCTTATTATTTCTTCCTGGAATCAAATGATTATAACAATAGCAATAATAGCATGAATTGGAAGGTCAAATAAGATTAAGATTCAAGTTAAATGTCAATGCTAACAATTGCACTCATTTTAAAACTGATTTTCATACTCTTAAAGACCTCATGAAATTATTCATGCTAAGAAGAATAATAAAACTTTTCATTTTATCACTTGTTAATTTATTACTTGATTTTGATATTGTGATCACTGAATACTGTTTTCTGAAAAATATAGCATTGAATATGAAGAAAAAAACTAGGAACAAAAATAGCTGGTTCAATCATGAATGTGAATAATCAAAGAATATCAAAGAAGCTGAAATTTTGGCAGAAAAACAGAACGACTGAAACTCTCAAGTTGGTCAAAGACTCACGTTTGATTCTATGATTAGGAATGAGAATTAGGTTGCAGTTTCTAGCACAGGGAGGAAAAAATAACGTTTCTTGTTTTTGCCCTGCAAAGGTGATTATTTAATCAAAAATGACATTTTCTTTATTGCACTGTTTGATGTCCTACCATTTTTTAGAGATCAGCTGAAAAACAATGATAATTAAAACAAAACTTACTGGCAAAACCTACAACACATTGACAAAGTCATATTAGTATTTTTTAAATTTTTAGTACAGTAATTTATTAATCAGTTTTAGCAAACATAAAGCAACTTGCATTATTTTCAATCTCAAGAAAGCATTTCAGTGACTCCCTGTCTTTTCTTGTGTTCCTGTGAAAGCATCCTACACACAAACACACACACGTCCATAGACTTATGCATTAACCTTTTCTCACACAGATCTTGTACTCAAACAGTCTCTCTTTTAAGATCTGGATTATTTCCCTCTTTCTAACTTACAAAGTAATGCTGTTGGGAACTGATGAAAATAGCAGGACTGGCATTATGGCTTCCCTCAGCTTGACTAAAGTTTAGATGGGCTTCTGGTCCCTAATTTGCACTTTCTTTCAGCATTTAACATTACTAAACATTAAACTGTAAAGTATTTATCATCCCCCTTTGAAACATAAATCTTTCAAAAATATTTCTTGAAGATTTTTATAACCCGAATATAACTTTCTTAAGAACTTGAGATGTCCCTTGCTGTCAGTATCTGTGGCAGTGTAGGAACTGAGCTTCAGTGGTGGCATGGATTAAAGTTGCAAATCAGCTTCTTGCGAAGATAAGAAAATTTTTCTCTTCCTTAGGTAAAGTCAGTAAGCAAAAATAGGCAGACTAAACTCCACTGCAGTACTTAAAACAAAACAAAACAAAAACAAAACTTTGTTGCAATGCAGTTTTCTGTTTTTCTCCTAAAGTGTTAGCCTAAATAAAGTTTTCCCTGTATAATTAATTTTGGCTAGTGCAATGTTTACTATAACAGAGCCAACTTTATGGTATAATGGAAGTTTGTGTGTGTGTGTGTGTGTGTGTGTGTGTATGATGTAGAGTGATACTGTCATTTATTATACAAATTCTCAATTAATAAACTCTTCCAAAACTCTCAACTTATACCTAGGGATTTGTTTGAACTTTATGCTGTTTTGAATTTATTCTTCCTTGTGGACCAAGAGTAACATGTAAGCATAGAACAAGCCTTTAAGCTTGTTTGTGCCATAAGCATGTTAACAGTCTGGTGAAGCACACAAAAATCCTCTTTTTAGAAATAAAACAGATTTAAACTCCTAAATTAAAATATAAGATTACAAAGGAAGCCAAATATATTAAAAACAAGGATTAAAGACTTTTAAAATTATGTATAGCAATATATTTGTTTTATCAACAAATTAAGTAATATATACTTGCAGCTTCTTAGGAACAAAAATATCAAAGGGGTGGTATATGATGTTTGGAGGTATGTACAATAATAAATTTAAAAAGAAAAAGTATGTGATTTCTATTGGTATATATCAAAAGATTTCCAATACAGTCATGAGGTTTTTACATATTTTCATAATTGAAGGAAGTATTAAATCTTCACTAGTGATTAATGAAATAAATGCATTTTTCCTATTCATTTGTATATAGATTTCTTGGTCGACAATAAAGGACCATGAGACAACCTTGACTCTAAACTAAGTATGCCATTTTAGTACACTGTAGCTTCCTCATCATTAGCGCCTTTGTGCATAGATTGTTCTGACTGCCCAGACAGATAAACCATAAATTTGCTTTTTCTTATAAAACTGAAATTGTGTGCAGTCTCCAACTGGAGACTGAATGTGCTTTTTTTTTTAATAAAATGGAGTACTACTCAATCATAAAGAATGAGAAATTAGACACGTTTGTCGCTAAACGAATGCACATTGAGGTGATGCTCTTAAGTGAAATAAATAGGACATACATGTGTAAATACCGATAATTTCTCTGGTGTGAGAAACTGATAGTGTAAATAACGATCAAAAGGTATAATAGATGATGTGATAGAAAGAAAAGGGACAAAGGGGAAGGGGAAGTAAAAGGGGTAGCGGAAAGGAAAGAAAGGAATTGAATTAATATGAGAAAATGAAAAAATGGAAACAAAGTCTTTGTAAATAGGGAGGGGTGGTTGGATTGAAGGGAGGGCAGGGGAATGGGGAAAAATAGAACCAAGATATATTATAAAAAGGTATAAATTTCCAATGATGAATGTCATGATATCGTATACCTAAAGTATACAATAAAATTAATTAAAAGATTTAAAAAACTGAAATTGTGCTAGGATGAAAATTCAAGAAGTTAGAATTCCAAATGATTTCATCACATCTTTATTTTTGCTAACTTCTAACTACATGAAGATAAAATACGCTTCCACCTCTGACTATTCTAAATTCAAATGCTTTGTAGACAAGTTATTTACTTTCAGTGGTATTTTTGCAGTGTGAAATAGGTACAAAAAAGCCCCAAGAAGAAGAATGTTTTAGAAATGGCAGAGAAAAAGTAAGTTTCCCTCACTTACAAGCTGTTCCTCAACCTCTTGCATATATGAAATCATAAAAGCTCCTCCTGTGACACTGTAAAAAGTTGTTTATTTACATTTTAAAATGACATTGCATATTTCTCTCAAACACAGGTTACTGTGCAGTCTCCTTGCTGTATAGAATTCTGTAATAATAATTTAAAGTATATTTTATATCCTCTATACATGTAAAAAATTTTCATACTGAATCCCATATATAATTTTATGTCAATTAGAAAGTTAAAATTTTTTAAAGTTAATAAAAAATAAACAGAAGCATAACTATTTTATGTATAGTGTTATATTTAAAACCATTAGAAGAAGTGTTATAGTTTTCGTTTGTTTCTAACGGAGTGATTAAAGCCTCAAATCTGTTTCATAGTTGTATCAGGAACTGTTAACCTTAATGATAACAATATAACTAATTACTTAAATTTTATTTAATCAGCTGTAATAACCATAAAGCAATGTTTCCCTGAGACATTTTGGGTCTCAAAAAGTCATTTTTCATAGCTTCTTGCATTGATTTTCTGGTGTTCTTTTGAAATTATAATTTTTATTTATTTGACAGCATCCTTCATTACTAAAAAGCAAAAATAACAAAAAATGATTCTAGACTACAAAATAAAATACAGGTAGATATATTAATTACCAAATAGAGGTTTAGTAACTATGAGGGGTAGGAAAGTTTGCTAAATACATTTAAATACTGCATAAGTTATAAATTCTATCAAAATGTACTATTATGAGCCTTAGTAAGTGTTTCTTCTGTGGTTTTTAATCAAAGTTTCAAAAATATTCCCTTTGAAAATTATTAAGAGAAATAAAAGTAAATAATCTAGTCAACATTTCTGTTTATTATGTAAATCAGGTAAGCCCACACTACTTAATCCCATCAAATAATGTCATGATTGTTCACTGAAAATAGAGATATCTAGAAATGTAAGATAAAGTTAGCTCACAGATCTCTGTCATGGGTTAGTTCCACCAACTATCAAAAGAATTGGCCAGTGGATTTGACCAGTTTTTCATCCTTCCTTAGTTTGCTTAAAGTACAGTGGGGTTAGAGCAGAAAAAGACATGGCACTTTTAGTTCTATAAGTCAGCTCTGCAATCAAGAACACTTCAGTCTTTATGTAGAGAAATGAAGGTTCAGTGTATATATTTTGATATGGTACTTCTCAGATTATCTCCTGACCTAATTTTATTCAATCCAGTGGCAGCATCTGAGGGAAAGACTTGTTATAAAAACAAGCAAACAAAGCTGCATCGTAGTACTTTCTATAGAAAAGAGCCAGCTCCATTTTGTGACTTTATTGGAATAATAGGGAGTATACACGGGGAAACATTTTAGTGGAAAACATCAAGACGGAAGCATTTACAAGTATTTCTTAGGTAGACTCATTTACTAGGCTGCAGCAATGGCTTTTGCTTCTAATATATCAAAGACATCACTCAGGGACATGCTTATTCTCAGAGATAAGAAAAGTAGTCATAAAAAAATAGGGAGAAAAATAAAATTGTGGAGCCTACCAACAATGTATCAAATGGGGCAAGTTGAAATGAACAGGTGTGGGTGTTGCAGCAACCTCACTGTGGAGTAGAAGAGCTAGAGAAAAGTTGGGTGGGGATTATGGTGCACTGCTATAATTCCAGCCCAATCCAGGTAGCATAGAAACTTAATGAGACTCTTTCTCTATATAAAAAATAAAAAAGGACTGGAGATGTAACTCAGTGAGAAGGCCTTGAGTTAATTTCCCAGTATCGGGAAAATGAAAGGGGAAAAAAAGCTAGAGGCAGCTCACCAGTTCTTGTCCTCTGGACCTTCACTATACTCTGATTTATAATTATCCTGAGGTCACTGGCTTAATTACCTCTTGACCTAACTCTTTTAAATTTGCATCTGTTACAAATATAATAACAGATGTTTCAGTACTTCCAGTTAAGTGAGTTCAGATTCCATAACTTACTTAGACCTAAATAACATATCTTTTGCATTACAATTTTTGATTCAGAAACTAATATTTACTTTTTTTGATATCAGCATGACTCACCAGTTCATGAATGAGCAAATATTTGAGTTAATGATCGATGTAATATCTATAAATAGAATTACAAATTTTTTAAATGTACTGGAAACATTTCTTCCTTCTGTGGAATTTAATTTCTAGATACAATAATCATAATCCAATGATTTAGAGAGAAAATTAAACTAAAATATTTATATTCTTGATCTGAAAGATACCATATAATAAGCTATTATCAAAGGACATAAATGAACTTACCATTGAAGTGTAGGAATCTCTTCATCCCTATTGCTCTATTAGCTCTGTGAGAAGAAGATGAATGTCTTTCATCTCATCCAAGTCCAGCAGAGGTCCTGGAACATGGCAGGGGATCATTAATGCATTAATAAATGGGAATAGTCAGTTTATAACAGATTTTCCCTATCACAGCCACTTTCCCTATCAGTAACATACATATATGAGATACTTAAATATCACCAGGGAAATTAACCTTGTATCCTAATTTTCCTTAAATAGGGATAAAAATTTCTAAATATGTATTTTAAAATGTTGTATCATTGCGATATAATTTTTATGCAGAGAAGAAGCCTACTAATGGTATTTGCCTTGTTTTGTGGTAATGTCATTTAGTTCAAATTATTGAAACCCTACTTCCTTTAAAATTGCACTCTAAAGCAAAATAAGCAAACCTTTTGCATATTAAGAAACATTGAAAATGTAATTGGCTTTATTTATCATCAGACAGGAAAAAAAGGGGGGAAATGAACTGAAAAGGCTTTCCCTTTAAGCAGATTTATTTATTCAAGAGACTATCAAAATGCTAAATTCTTTTAGTGATATTTTCTTGTTATTGTTTGTGCCATTTTTGCATTCTTATACAACAAAATATTATAAATTACCTTTCCAAGTTTATGTGCCTTTGTTCCAAATGAGGCATACACAATGTGAAAAGGGAAATACACCTTACATTTTATTTCAAAAGAAGCATCTTCCTTATGCAAAATAAGAAGTTGTTCTTCTTTTCTTTTGCATTTTTCAAAATCTCAATTCATCTTTATGCTCGATGAGAGCTAAGACTATCTAGACAGCCCAAGTTTTTCTTAACATCCAAAAGAAACTACTTAGCAATTAGACTCTCAGCAATAGACACTGAGAACCCTGCTAACAAATTACACCTTTGCCCTGTTCACACGTACCAGGTGCCCACTGAGTAACAGTCTAAGTCATGGGGCAAATCTTCTGGTTCCCTAGTAAAGCTTCTGCTCTAATCTCAAATCTTGCTTTTATAAGTGCAGTCTAATTTACCAAAACCATTCCCAGGCCTTTCATTTCATAGAAAAAATAAAAAGTTATCAAAGAGAAATTTAACCAGCTGGTATATTTTTCTCTTATTCTCCCAGTAGACTGAAAGGTCACAGAGCTCTCTAAGATGGTTTTCAGTGTTTCTTCAATACCCTCTCCTCATCTCAAATCCCATGACAATCGTTTTATTGTACAATCAATTACAAATCGGAAAATATCCTTCAGCACCTACCTTCTTAGAATCTTCAACAATGGATCTTCATTTAACATTGTTTTTGTTATCCGTGTAACAAAAAAGTCTGTGTCATTTCTTTTATCTCTCCATCTCTCTCTGATTTCTCCCTTTCTGTTTTTCATTTTCTCTATTTCATAAACAGAGAAGATTTTGATTTTTCAAAATCAAAAGAAAAATTGCAAACTCCAAGAGTTATTCCCTACATATTTCCTTCTAAGTAATAATAATGTTTGTAACCAAGAGAAGCTCCTACAAATACTGAATTTTAAAATAATGTAATTTATTTCACATGTACTCCCAAACATGCTCATCACTGGCATTGGTTAGCCTAAACTATCATTTATTTCTGCTGGAATATCAAGAACTCCCTTTCTAATTATTGTCTCTAAATTCTCTGGAGCCTCATCTAACCAACTTTGTACTCAGAAACCACACTGATTTCTTAAAAATACATACCGGATGTGCTCTATATACATGCATGTGCATATAACAGATTAATTTAAACTGTTTTTCCTAAGGATAAAGACCAACATTCCTAACATGGCCTACAAAGTGCCTTTTGTTTTTATTTTGTCTTCTTTCACACAACTTCCCTGGTTGCTTGCTAGATCTAATTGTCACTGGCCTGCTTTTTAGTTGTTTTAATATAATCTACTTTTTTCCCCTATCACCACAAGGTTTGGCAATTACTATCCTTTTACTAAAAGTATTTCCTCCTTTCTATTGACATGCTTACCTCTTATTTTTCATGAAAACTTTATTGGACCCATAGCTTCTTGAAAGTAGCCTCACTACTCTGATATCTGGTGTTAGATACCTTACTGTACATAGTAATCTTAGCCTTACTAATCCTTTCTTCATTGAATAGTGTAATTCATAAAGTTTTGCATTTATTTTTGAGAAAAATTTATTTAATTGATAAAGCCAGGGATTAGTGATTCAAGAGAATGCTCCTATTTCTTCTAATCCCTAAATTTCTTTCAAATTTTACAAGTTCTTTCTTTTCCACTATGAAATTTCATCAAAATTACCTCTTCAGATTAGTAAAAATTTACCCTGTCTCCACTCATGGACTATTTAACTTAATTTCTATTTCTGCACCACAAAAATGATCTTTCTGAAACATAAACCTGATCTTCTTTGTCACTGGTTAAATTAGTTCAGTATTTCTCTTTGGTTCACTAAAAGTGGATAAACAGCAATAGCTGACTTTGTCTTACAAATTTTTTTAGGATAGAGCTTTTTCCTTCTTTTTTCAATCTTCACCTATTGTTTTATGACCCATGTGTCAAGGCTTCCCACCTCTGAGTCCACCCTTGCTCCTCCCCACCCTCCCTTCCAGTTATCTCCTTGATTGCATGTGACCAGTTTACTCAATTTGAGTCTGATTTCCTAAAGCAGCTGGGTTATGTCCCATTTACTCTGATTCTTTGTATTACCTGGATCTTTCACATCTACCTCTTTTTGTCTATTTACCTATCTATGCATTCACATGCATATATACACCCAAGTAAGCATATAAACATATTGTGTTTTATTTATTTATTTAAATTTATTTCTATATTTCTTTTTCCTCTTCTACTGGACATAAGAGTAAGTGCCTAGAATTCTGGTATCATATTTCCCTGAAAATAAGACCAAATATATGTGATAACATGAGATATATATATATATATATATATACATATTTAAACATTTGTGAAAATAATAGTTTGAAAAAAATTAAAACTGACAATAATTCATAAAACATAGTATGAGGACTTGCATTCACAGTTCAAATACTACAACTGAAAAGATTTTGATGCTAGGGCTTAAAGTCTACATTGTATGGAAAAGTTGTAAATGAGATGTACTGTTGGAATGAAGAAAAATACACAATTAATGAGTTTCTGAACAAAGGACTCTGAAAACATGCACACAGCCTCATTCAAATGAGCATTACTTTTATTTCTTCTTAGATCATAGCACATATCTCTGAATAGAAGTTGCCTTCATTGGCTATTGAGATATAAGACTACACTTCACAATGGGTCCACATTCCCAAGGATAGTATCAGCTACTATTTATGGTATTGTCATTCCATTCCTCTCTGTTAATAATAGATACCTTCATACATTGTAATTTATTCCCGTAGAAAATTTGCTTCTCCCCAGGTTTAATATGGAGTGATGTAGTCATTGATTGCTAGACTGGATCAATTGTATACAGTTAGTTTATTTATATTAGCACTAGCTCCATTACGTGCTGACTTCTGTACTTGTTCTTCTCTTTAGCACAAACACAACTTTTAAAATGATTGCAAAAGCCTGTTATCTGTAGCTTTCACTTATACATCATCCTGTAGAACTCACCGGTAATCGACAACTACCGTCTGTGTATTATATCAGCCCCAATTCTAGTCCCTTCCTAATATGATTCTGGATTCATCTTGGTTTACTCACACATGTGTAAAAACTACCTAGAAATCCAATTCTTATTATTCCCTGAAACGTTGCTTTCTCCTACTCTCACAATATATAAATTGTTTGGAATACAATTACTGTTAAGAATGAATAGGTGTTAAGTTAAAAAAAAAAATTCCTGATTCACATAAACATCCACTAGAATAAATCCAAAAGAATAAAACACATATAATATAACCATAACTCCCGTTGACCTATAGTGAGTCACAAATAACACTGTGAATCTTAAATATGTAGTTATTCTCAAGGGTTTTCCACTATCATCAGCTATACCTTCAAATGTCTCTCTGGACTATCTATCGTCCTTGCCAATTGCAGCCGCTATAGTGTTAACATTTTAATCTCATCTTCTCTAATTTCTGTTTGGATTCTAAACCACTGTTGAATCACTTAATTAAAAGCTCCCGAATAGGTCACTCTAGTCTTTGCTGTCAAACTCAAACTGGTCCCTTATTTTCCTCACAGATCATTTTCTTTCATTATTTTCTGGCTCCTTTTAGGCTTCCTCATACAGTAACAGGATTCTCCGTGTCTCCAGAGGTCCTCTTCAGTAACATGCCTTGTCTCGTTCGACTGGTGGTATTGCCCATTTATTCTCTGATAACATTAAAATCATCAGACAAGCTTTTTTTGTGCCATTTTCTAAACAAATCCTACCCCTTTTAGCAGTTCTAAAGCAAGTCTGGCTTTTCATACGTCATCCTTGGGCTAGAGCAAGCTCTTGACTTCAGGTCTGTTTCCTTTCTGCTCTAGCAAATATCCCCCTCTGCCTCTCCCTGTTTACCTGCAAAAGTATTCTGTGGAACCATAAGACTGAAATTACTCTATCAAAGAGTGAGATTCAAGTAATGTATGAAGATTATTTTCACCACTTCCCTAATGTCTATTCTAGGATTCTTTTCACGAAATTTCAAGATCATTGTGTGCATGGAAAATCCATTTTGGCATTTTAAAGGAGCTTTCAAATAAAACTTCTTAGGAAAGTCTGTTATTGAGAGTACAGAAACTGGAAAAACACATAAAATGCTTCTTTTGGTCAAATTTTGTTGCAAAGGAAATATGTTTAAAGTTCAAGTTGTTGTAATATGAATAATGAAATACAGATATTAAGACCTCCATAAAGAGTATTTAATATACACTTTTCTGTTAGGTAGTAGCATATCATTTGGTGAAAAAAATGAAATATTATTGCTTGAAACCTCCAAAATTTTGCAATCTAATTGAATGACAAATTCTGATTTTCTCCATAATAGAACTTTCCATGCAAACCCTCAATCTTTGGCTTTGTCTCTGTTATGATATTTAAATTTTTCCCCTATACCTAGTCATTATCATAATTTCTCATAATTCTAAAGTAAATTGCTCGCTTATACAGGCCCAAACATTGAAATTTTCACACAACAGATATTGATCTGGAAAATATCTTCAGCACATTTACTATTGGGAGAACATCGTAAGTCTATTATCACTTTTTTATTTAATTCTCTCTCTGGACTTGAAGCCTTGATGTATAAAGTATAGCAATTGTAGTAATAAGGTTCTGTACATTTTCAAATCTACTTAATTCAAGAAATACTTACTCTTTGCCTCTTTATTCAATGGCTGCCACATGGTTGAGTACTGGGAAATAAAAGAAAGTGATATAATTTTTCATTTTGAGAAATGTTCCCCACGCTAGATGTTTCTTATATGAGTTAAAATAAAAAATCAGTAACATTTGACAAGTGCTAGTAAAGAAAGAAAAAACAATGGATATGTTCTGATAAGAGAATAGATGAGTGGCTTTTCACCCAGCCTAGCTTGGCCTTGCCATCACCTGAGAAATCAGTGTTTCCAAATGGAGTGATTGCAGCCTGAGTAAAGGTATGAAGTAATCTATTGTGTATGATGAATTATAAATATCTTCATTCTTGGGTAAGGATTGAGGCTGAGCACGTAGGGAAAAGATTGAAAATAGAGTTATATATACATACCAACTTTTTAAAAAGGAGTAAAAAGTATTATCAGCTTTATTCAAGGGGAACGGTTGGGCCCATGGATGTAATGAATTTGATAAGAAACTTCCAATGTACATCAAGTAGTAACATATACAATTTGAAAATTAGACTACATATAAAATATAAGGATCTGAGAAATATCTTTATATAAGAATAAATTGATGTATAGCTGTAGATGGAACTACTCAGCTATTGAGGTTAAATGAGGCTATATCAAAAGTAGAACTTTAAGAATGTTTGAAACTTCTTTAATCTGGCAGAAAAAATTTAAGAAGAAAACCAAAACCTGATAGTACTATAAAAGGCAAAAATGGGATTTCATGAAGCCAGCATAGATTAATTAATTCATCAAAAATCATTGGAAAAAAATGTCACCAAATATTCATATGCTCTCTAGTTAGATGTTTTCTAAAGTGTGTAAAAATTTTACAAATGTAAATATAACTCTGTAAAATTAAAGGAAACATACTTTAAAAGAGCAAATAAAATAAGTAATTTTCAACTGTATAAAATTTCAAATATAATTGATTGAGGGAAAAATATTCTAATAGAAAGGTATACAAACACCATGAATGTAATATTCACAAGTAATAAAATACTAAAGTTAAAAATATATTAAAATGCTCAAAATTACCAAATAACTTCATATTGGAGCAAAAAGAAGGTAATATTTTTGTCTATCAAATTTAGCAGACTTCTGCATTGCCAGCTAGCTTGTATCAGCTTGTGATAAGGAATATCAAACATTGAAGACTGAGAGAAAATTAATAAAAATGCTGAAAAGTTATTTGGCAAAATTAATTAAAAATCTTAAAAATATACATATCTTTTGAGTCAATTTAACTTCTAAATGGTAATGAATATTTAGGAATAAATGTGGTCATTTTGGGGTTATTGATTAAGCTAAATATTAACTAAACTAAATGTTATAAGAAACTTGAGCACTTACATAAGAAATTCTGACACATTCATGTGAAAGAATATTTGTAAACATGAAAAATACTTATGTCAAACTTGATCACTAGGAGGGTGCACTTTAATTTGCAAGTGAACTTGGAAACATAAGCAAATATAGTCTTTATTATTAAAATATGTGTGGACTTGTTTTTAGAGGATGCGATGTGTATTCACAAGTTCCAATTGAATTCTTCCTCTTGAAGGGTTATAGAAATATCTGGGACTAATGAAAGTAATCTTAAGGTAAGTCTATCTAAAGATTGCTGGGAAATAGCCCATTTTAAGTGAAAGAGAAGAATATTGGATATTGACAATTTGGAATGATTTTTTTAAAAGTTTGCTGGTTTCTATTTCTAAAATTATATTTCTTATTGAATTTTTTTCTTTCCATGGACAAATAGGTCCTAAAACAAAGCTATTACTCAAATGAAATATTTTAAGTAAGTAGTAAATTGGGGACAATCTGGTAAGTGTTCCCTTTGAGAACAAAAAACATTCTCCACAGATCTTTTATGCCTTTGATGCACTGACAACATGGCTCCAAAGAATTTAAGATGATATTTCATAGTGGAAATTAATCTGTCATCAGCAGAAAGAGAGCAGTCTCAGAGCAGAAAGGGAGGAATATGGCAGGTTATTTAGTAGCTTGAAGAATTTGTACATGTGTGAACTAAAGAAATAATTTCAAAATCAAAGCTTCTATAAATATCTATGAAGCAGATTATAGTAGTTACTGCTTCTGTAGCAGATTACATATTTAATGGCATGCAACAATGTGTATTTTCTTATAATTTGGGAAATCAAATTTGCAAGTGGTTCTCATTACACTAAAATTCTAGCAGGGTTGCATTTCTTCTAAAGTTTCTAATGGAGAATACGCCATCTTACTTTTGCTGTATTCTAAGCTTTCCACATTCCTTAATTCATATATTATAATAAAATATTGTTTCAAAATAGTTACCAGGGCTAGTAGGAACATCTTTTGTTGAGGATATTTTAAATTGACTAAACTGTCATATAAAAATCTGCTAAATTAGGGAAATTCCTTATCTCCTCCCTACTTCAAAGCCAGCAATTGTCTATGGAGTCTTGCTCAGGACACCATCTCTCTGTTTCTGATGTATTTAAGTACCCTTGTGATTACACTGGGTCTACTTGGAAATCCAAGATTATCTTAGCCATTTTCCAAAATCAATTCCTTCTTGCCATGTAATATAATGCACTGAGAAAACCTGGAGATTAGAATTTGTCAATGGGGAAGGAATTTCCTACTATACACTATATTCAGCCTACTATACATTGATATCATGTTTGATCTAAACTCTACCTACTGGAGTAAAATGAATATCTTTATATTCTCAAAGAATAGTTCTCAGTTGGCTTTTAATAACAAGGTTTTCTTGTAATCTTTCGTAAATAAGACTTTGAATAAACATTTAGGATAAATAAATGGGATCAGTGTTAAATTTATATGTTGACAGGAAGAAAGTTTTGGTTATACCCCAGTTTTGGAAGAGGAGATCTTGAAGAGGAGTATGTTGCATAGATATGCTGTCATCAAAATCTCCATATGCACAAAACTTCAATTGACTATCTCCAATAGCTTTGTAATCATAGTTTTTCCACTGGGTATCATCAAATATTAACATTGTATAATGAAAGGAAGGATGCTATCTACTAAAATCCGAGTTCATTTGGATCAAAAAAGTAAATACTACTTTCAAGGTTTTCATCCTAAAGTGGTCCCTAAGTGTTTAAGTAATGTATTTTTCTTTGCTTCCATTTCTCCAGTGAACCAACTAACTTGTGTGTGATGTTGGAGAAGACTTCTCAATGTTAGCCTAACTGGCTAGCATACAGAAACTTTTAAATAGTTAATTTCATATTTACTTATTGTCTCTGTGGTTTATAACATTAACGGATATTATAAATTTAATAAATTTTAAGGACATTTTCTCTTTCAAAAATTTTCATTTTTACAGCCCTTCGGTGTATAGTTATATATAAACATCTATTCTCTATGGACTGTCACACAGTATTAGAGTTAATAATTTGACCCCTGGGATGCAGGTTAGTAGAACCTACTAGTTTTGTATACCCTAATTATATTTATTTGCATTGGCATATGGTATATCTCTCATTAGTATAAGTCTATAACTTATGGGCCTCTTCATAGATATTATATTTCAAAATAATCTACAATATTGGGTCAATTTAAGGCAAAGTTGATTTGTATTAATAAAAAAATTTTAAATGTCTTTATCTGTAATATATCTCCCCTCCCCACCCCACATAGAATGAAGTCATATTATAAAGTGCCTCTTTTCTGAGAAAAAAATCCTTTCAAAACAAATCAGCACAGAGAATTAGAATTAAATTTTGACTGTGTGCCTGCACACATTCAAAGATGAATTTTCAGCCCAATATTAACTTGTTATTTTACTATTTTCCATTGAAGTCTACAATAGCAGAATTATTAGTGATTCACACAGTGGTCTACTATGCAGTGCAAGGCGTGCACCCAATGGGAGTTCAATAAGGACTAATTATTGCTGCTGCTTCGGACTTTAAGGTGGCTTTGGAACATTTTATAATCAATGGAAGAAGAATACAAATTACATTACTGGATTTTCTATATTACCTCTGGTTAAGCATGGCCAGGAGTAAATAGGGAGGATACCCACTGACCCAGAGTTGATAGAAGAGAACTTTCAGGAAAGCATGCAGAGTGTGTTTTTGCCATGCTCCATGCACTGCAAACCTTCTCAGACCAGCTCTGACTAAAGTAGTACATACATATTTCATATACCACACAGGCAAATACAAGCTCTTATTCTACTTTTCTTTGATAATCAACAGGATAGTTAAAAATTATAACAAAAGTAAAAGAAGAAAAAATGTAAAATAAAAAAAAGGAATCTTCTTTTGTAGTGACAGTGTCTTTGGCAAGAGGGATTGTACTGCCCAGGGGTGACAGAAGTTACTGGCTCTTGATGAGAAACAAGGACTCTTGCTTACTGGGGAAACTGTTTACATTCCTGGCTCCACCTTTGACAGCATCAGTTACCGAACAAGATTGGCTATAAAGATTTCCAAATAATCCCCAGGTAGAAAATTCCCAGCTTCAATAGTACTGTGGGGCTTTGTATCTCATGGTGCTCTTATAAAATTAAAAATATCCCAGGAAGAAATGACACACTACACCACTGATTCTTAACTTCACTAAATATTGAGTTCCTCCAGGGAGTTTTAATATTTCTAATTCCCAGGCCAGGACCCAGCTTGATTCTGAGTATGAAGAGGTGGGACTCAAAATTGATACTTTTTAAAACTCTTCTTCAAGCCTGTCACTTTAATGTAAATCACTGCAATGAACTACCTTCTACCTAAAACCTTTACAATTGATGTATTGATGGAACCAAGATAAAATCGATACCTTCCCACTCAAGGGGCTGAGATTAGGGTTTTAGTAGGAGAAAGAAAGGATGATATCAATTTAAGAATAGCCTACTATTTATCAGAATTACACTATTTTAAATACATATCTCCACTATTGAAAGCTACTTTATAAATCAAAATTATCGTTCTCATTTTTTTTTTTAATGAGGAAATTGAAGCTGGAAAAATTGACTCAAACAAGGTTCCAGCGATAAGCTTGAAGATGTCTTCCTCTCTCTTTCAGAACGTGAAGTAATTTCACAAGAGATGAGATGGGCTCACCAGGGTCTGTGACAAGGGCCAGCATAGGGAGACTATTTCCTTAAAAAGAAATAACAGAACAGGAGGAGGCCAGCTTAAACTTGGTTCATGCAATCAGGTGTACTAGGTTTACTAGGCTCTAAAATTTAAAAACAAATAATGAAACGTGAACATGAATGACAAAGTTTAGCAGTGGGTATGGAGAAAAGTTTAGTTTGAGGACAATTGCACAATATTAACATTTTAGCACTTTCTATTTGGAGCAAGTTTATAATATTCAAAACGTAATTAAAAGCCAGATATATAGTTGATACTGTGAAATAGGAAGAAAAGGTCTATAGGAATAGGGAAAGTGGGAGGGGTAGGGAAAAGGAAAGAAGAGAAAAGAAAACATATGAGAAAAGGAAAAAAAACCAGAAAAAAAGTCTTTGTAAATAGGGAAGGGTGGAGGGGGTGAAGGGAGGGCAGTGGAATGGGAAAAAAATAAGAACCAAGATACATCATGTAAAGTACAAGATCCCAATGATGAATGTAACTGCATTGTATACCTAAAATGTACCAATAAACTTAATGGAAAAAAAAAAGCCAGATAGAATTCTTAAATAAAAAAAAAAAGAAGTTTCTAACTTTCTCATCTCAAAATGAAAGAGATTTACCTGCTATGTAAATTAATGACAACCGCGGTCAAAATAGATGATGTGATATTATAGGAATGCTTCACCATGAAAATAAAGTCTCATTTTTTAATCCACTTTATTGAAACAAGGGAGAAATGATGTACAGAGAGGAAGAATAAAGAGTTTTAACATTCACTCACATAAAAGAAGGTAAAAATCCACAGAAAACTTTTAATTAAGTCACTGTGGAATATCACCTCACAATATAAAATATGCCCTGCTTCTATGCTAATTAAAATAAAAATTAAATGCTATATTTTGTTTTTTAATTATGAGTTCTAGATTTAAAGGCTTTTTGCTGAAATATGCATAATAACTATAATATACCTTCACAACAAATGCCACATATTCATACCAATCTGTTTTGAATTCAGGCACTTTAACAAGAGAATATGCTTAAATATTAAAATTGCTGATATTTTTCCAAAGCATAAGTCAAATAATTTATATTTCATTATTTAGTTTCTTATTTGTCTGTTTTCTCTAGTTTCTAAGAATTACTTGTAAATTCTATAAACAAAATGTAAATAAAAATTACGGGTTTAATGTTACAAAACAAGCATTTGCTTAGTATATTTTTTGTCGCATTATGTAAAGGTTGAAGTGACTGAGAGTTTAAATTTCTAGTTACAAGCATATTTTCCTCAACTTAAAATATTTCCCAATATTTTAAGCAACATATTCTAAATATCTACAAGAGAGTAGTTGGGAAAATAAATGACCTATGAGGACCAGCTACTGGGTTAGTAATCAAATCTGTAATATCGTGTCTTGAAAGGGAATCATGGGGCTGCATACTAAATACCTGACATTATTTTTCCTACTCCCAAAGAGAATATGACTTTCCCTGCAAAACATTTAAATTGTAGTTTGTATCCAAGGCACTCAGACTCTCAAATTGTTTAAGACTTTAAAATTTAATCAAGGGATTTCTTAATGGAAGCTAGGAAGAGCAACATCAGAAATACATTTGACAAAAGGGTAACAAATTTCTACTTAATTATTTACAATGGCCATATACAGCTACACAGAGACAGAAAGGTACTCAGACTCTTGTGCATCAAACTCAGCTGTCTGAAAGAACAAGGGCATCAATTCGTCCTCACACCATGCAAACAGTTTTCAAGATTGCATCTTGTTAATCTTGATGAAATTACAAGTATAGGATCTGAAGCTGCATGCTGGTAATTTATGGCCACAGGTCACTCTGAATTGAACATTTTCAGAGTACAGAAAGCCTACTTGTCATTTACATGCATCTCATTTTGTCACCTAAAACATGTTTTCCATCATTGCTAAAAGCTAAAACTTTTTTGTTTTTTTTCTCTTTTTCTTTGTCTCTATCTATCTATCTATCTACCTGTCTATCTATCTATCTATATCACCTTTTTTAGAATAAAGCAGACATGTTTTCCACACAACCTAATATTTTAATAGCAAATATCAATATTAAGTGGTAGATTCAAACAATTTACCCTAGTAAAATTAGGCCATGGGTTTTCCTTATATTTTACTGTTTGCTGAAGTAGAGTTACAGTTGCAATAAAATATTTCAGCCTTTTTCTCATAGAAAACATCCAGTATCTATCATAATTTTGATTATGCGTTTCTCCCACAAATGATTGTCCAGGTTTTCTGTTACTAAGAAATGGAGATTAGTTTTCCGACCAATATCCTCCACTCATCAAAACTTCAATAGATTTCCTTAGCCTTGATAGTCTCACATTTTATAATTAAAAGACCAAAATAATAGGTAAATTCTATAATCATTTATTAGTTATAGGCTATACATGGCTAAACCAAACTCTCTGAGTACCCAAGGCCTTGAGAATTTATATAAAATGAGATGCACGTCTTCACTGAAATGCCTTATTATATTTTGAATCTTGCTTTATTTTTCATCAGGATTTATATCATTACATTAAAATCAAGATAATAACAATAAGATACTTAATTTAGTGATGGATAAAATATAACCATGCAATCAGATTTGTGTTAGCAAAAGTTCATCAGCAAAAAGATTTATGTGGTTGTCAAAAATCTCTGTAAGTTGTAAAAGTATCAAGACACAGCTGGAAGGAATTGTGGAAGTCATAATATTCCATCTAATAGGAAATCCCTTTTACCACATCCTACACAAGTGGTCAATGAATCATTGAGACATTAAATATGAAAATGTAACTCAGAGGCAAAACTCAGCCTTTTATTGAATATTATATATGTATTACAATGGTCAATTTTAATCGTATCTTGCTGAAGAAAAGTAACATAATTCCTAAAGATCACATCATGTCCTGGTTAGAGTAAAACCGTATATGAACTAGAAATCTTACATATCTACCTATTAAACTTGATATGTTTTAATATTGGGCTTGATAACACTGCAAATTTTTTATACTAGATTCAGCATCTTACGTAAAGAGAATATATAAATAATAAAGTAATCATTTTCAGACTTAATTTGAAGCTGTCAGGATTATTTTACAATATTGTACTACCCTTTGCCACATCAACCATCTTGGAAATTCCATCTCTCTTGGTTTTAAGAATTTGCTGTAAGAGAAAGTTTGAAAAAGAACTGGTATAGAATGAGTGAGAATCATTCATACAGGCTACATTTTTGTCTAGTTCCAGGAGAACTTCAAGCCCTCTATTATCCCAGAAATCCTCAGGAGTTTCGATTAGAATGAGTGGTAGTGATAGCTATAAAAGCATAGACTTATCAAGGAATGATAGTGAAAGATGCATCGTTTTATATTTCAAGAACTGTGCAGTCTGACACCTTACCTATTTCCAATATAACAACACTTTGTTAGCCTGTCACAAGATGATGCCAGAAGAATGAAACTCCCGGGTCAGAAACAAAGGACTTTATTATTCTATTATGCTCTGTGGAGCAAGCATTGTATCAGTTCTCCTTGCTCCCCAAGTGCCACAAAGTGGAAGCATAGCTCAGGTGGATTTGCTCACAGTAAGTCACAGCCAAAGAACGCTGAGAATAAGAAATTCTCATCTTTTAAAAGTGGCTGTTAGCATACTTCGCCCAACTCTTAGGGGAAGACACTATCATTTCTAAACTGGTCACCAAAAAATTTGTCTTCTACCTTGGAGAAAGATACTATTACTGCCATCCAAGACTGCTTGTTATACATATTTCCTTGGAATTAGTACGGGAAAAAAGCCAATAGAAGTACAGAAACAAAACACTATGAACCATTATCTCCTAACGTGAATACCTGAGATTGCACGTCATTGTAACTGCAGGATTTCAAAACTAGTAGAAATTCTACTCGTCAAATCTGTTACCATGATACAAAGAAAGCCAAACTCTTCCTTGTTTTTCTAATTAAGGGTTGTGGAAGCTTTCTATTGAACTTACCTGAATTTCTAACGTAATATTCTTCTGATTTCATGACACTCTCAGTAGAGTAACAGGGTCAGTGTAACTGTAACAAAAGGCTTCTAAACTGAAACATGCATATATATTGGATGGAATTTGTCCTAGTTATAATTAAATTTGTCTGAAATGTTTTCAAAATTAGTAAATAGTTTTGTTTTCAAATGTCACCTGTCTTTTTTCCTTTCTCATGCTCTGCTTGATTGTAATAAATTTCTGGTTACCATCAAATCCATCAAAATACTTTTCTTCTTTCTTCTGCATCTCAGGAGTGGATGCTATAGTCTGAACTTCAGGTATTTGTGCCCATCTCTATATTCTGTGGTACTCAACCAAAGGTTACAAAGTGGGGATAAACAAGTCAAACTATTCAGTGATCTACAAATACATTCTGCCTAGCACTGTCAAATTTTTTCAGAGATTCTTTTTGGAAAAAATATTTTCAGTAATTTTTTGAAGTCTAAATGATCATATTTTAAATGTAAGCATGGACATCATAAGGAAGAAAAATAAATATTTTACAAGTTAGGAAAATGCTTTGTATTCACATGAAAAATTAAAAATAATAGAAATTTATATAAAAACACAACTAAGAAGTGAATACAAGTTATAAACAAATAAATGAAAAGATAACACAACGGTGAAGCACTGTTTGAAATTATTGTTGGAAAACTTATTATTAATGCTATTATGATATAATTTTTCATATTACTAAATGGGAAAATATTTTCACTAAAGAAATAAGCATCTGGGCCAGGATTTAGCTCAGTGGCACCACACCTTCCTCGCAAATGCACGGTCCTGAGTTTAATCCCTGTTACCAAACACAAAATAAAATAAAATAAGCATGAAAATTGTACCAATAGAAAATATATACAGTATATATAAAATCTTTGGAAGACAAAGCAAAATACTGCAATTTAAAATTATTGTGTTACAAAATGATGTGCTACAAATATGTTAATAAAATAAAAGGAATTATAAAACAAACCAATCTGAAAATTATCTGTGTCTGTTTGCCTCTCTCTGAGAGAAAGGTAAAGAGACAGTGCTAGAAAAAGCAACAAAAGAAATGGTAACTTTCCCTTTGAAGAAATAGTGTGTTCACAGATTTTTATATATTTATGATGATGTGTCATAATTTACACTTATATCTAACACTTTATATATGCCAACTATTTCACAAAAGAAAGAAGTAAAATCAGTTTGAATGTGTAAACCTGCTAAAGGAATGGTAGATATCTGACATTGCACTTCACACACAGGCACATACACACAGGAGAGACAGATTTTAGTTTTATTTTGTTTGCTTGGCTTATACAGGTAGGTGTATTTCCATCTACTCATATGGTATAATGCTTAGGTATCTCTTCTATATTTAGTCTAATTTTTATCAAAAAATCTGTATGTCTTCTTAAACTAATTGCATTTGACATTTGACCCTTAGTTCATTTTTCTTAAGATGCATAGATATCTTTTCTCCCCATAAATGTGTGTGTGTATATATATATATGTATATATATATACATATTATCTCCAGTTTATATTATATATATATATACAGTATATACACACATGCCAGTTTACATGCTACTATAATAAGTACATTTAAGACATATGTAGAATCATAGAAATGATACAATTCATATTTCTTACCTCATACACATATTTTTATTTCTTTCCAGAAATAAATCAATGCACAAAAATATCTCAGTTGGTTTTCCTTCATTTTTTTATTGACACATAAAATTGTAGTGTGCTGTTTCAATATATCTATACAATGTGTGGTGTTCAAATCAAGAAGCATATCTTACATTTAAGTTTTCTTTGTGGTGAAAATATTAAAAATCCTTTCTTTCTAATCTATCTTAGAAATACATAGTACATTGTCATTCTCATTTCTATAATATTAGAATTAGAGCTTGTGTGATAGTTTCTTTTGATCATATGGCCACTTTTGAAGTAACTGATGATTAGATAGCTTACTGTCATTCGTTCTCTCCTGTGGTTTCCTCTCATCATTGTATATTTACTTGCTAAACATGACTTAGCATTTTGAATTCACTATATCATTTTTTTAATTGGGACACATTTTTCTAATCATTTTTCCCTAGGACATCTCTATGCTATGAGTTTTTAATAAAGAATAAGTGAATGAGTAGAGAGTTTTGGTTTCAGCATGTTGTCTATAAGAAGACAAATACTTTAACTATTCATCATTATCTGTAAGAAAAGTTGTTTTAGATTAAATTAAGTTTTCCTAGTAAATTTGGTACAGTGTTGATGCTATTGTGTAATACATCTCTTTCATAGAGTAATCAATTATTAATTACTGAATTTTAAAATGAGAGTCTTACAAAACTCCATTAATATTTCAGGAAATATTGCTGAATTTTGTGGTATCTAATACATGTGTTTGTTTCTGTGGGATACATTGATTATTGTTTAAAAAGAAATTCTGCAATATGATGCTTGTTTAGTATGTTAATATTAAATATCATTGGTTTCAAGAATTTAAAGCTCAATTCTCTATATTACTGGTAATTTTCTAAATTTTGGAACTCAATAAAATATAACTAGACTTTCTTAACCTGCAGAAAACATTGAAATCTAAATTTTTCATTTACTTATTTATCTCCAAATCTAGACTGAAAAACTAGGTTTATTTTGATAAGAATAATTGCTCTATTTAAAATTATTTTACATTGGGGATTTGTGGCTATATCCTAAAATTTAAGTCAAAATGTACTTTCCATGTCACTATATATCATAGAATCACATATATTTGCCAAAAGTATAAAGAAACATAATTAAAATATAATTATTTTTCAGATAATGACATTTCTAACTGCAAAATAGATTATAAGTATATGTTTAGTAACTATTCATTACATAGGAAAATTGTATTCATTCTGAGGATTTTTTTCAGAATTTCAAAAAGCAATAGTTGCAGTTTGAATTAAAAAAAAGTCATTGAAATTTATTTTTATTTTTACTTAATGATCATTTTTACTCCAGTACCTGAGCAGTACATATGGTTCAAATAAGATATAATCCATTATTTTTATACTCAAAAATTTATGTATGTGAGGAAATAGGTCAGTTTTTATTCTTGTGGGCATATGTGTATTTATCCTTCTGTATGTACATGTATACATATGTATTTTGGAGTATGAATATACTGAGACATAGATATATACTATATGATAACAATAAATTTAAAATTTTACTATGACAAATATAACAGCAGACATTCTTGATATTAATTGTTGTAGAACAAAGCCATAATGGTTCCTATAATTAGGACACATCTGCCTGCACCTTCCTTTCCAATTATTTATCAACTGCACTCTCCACTTTTGTTCATGCTGTTCCTTCTGAACAGAAAGCATGAACCATTTGTTTCTCCTTATCTCTTTTTCAAATGTTAACACAAACATTACGTCCTCAAATAGCTCCCTGATCCTAATAAGGGAAGAAAAAATATTCTTTTTTTCTTCAAAATCTCAAATTTACAACATTCACTCACTGCCACCATGCTATTTTTTTTCCATTTGTTAAACTTCATATAAGTAATTGTTAAATGATGTGTTTCTTTCATTAGACTCAAAGAATCTTGTAGGCAAAGTCTTATTCATCTTTATATTAACGAACTTAGTGCAGAACTTAAAGATAGCAAGATATCAACTGATATCTATTGGATAATGTAAAAAAATAGAATGAAGTGAAATAGCCACATGAGAAATTAAACAATATGAGATTAATCAAAATTATACATATGCAACTGAATTTATTTTCATCCATTTATATGATTTCATGTGTATGTCAGTTGCACATTTTTATGAAAACTAGAGACATCAAGTTTTTCTGAAATGCTTATTAGAAATGCAGATTCTTGGATCCTATGGACCTAAAATATCAAAATTTTGGGTCCCAAAGTATACAATTTTCATTAACTTCCAAGATGATTCTTATTCACACTCCAGTATGAGAAAACAATCTTTTAAAATGTTATTAGGAGAAAGAGTATTTTTTTCTGTTGATTTTAGAAAATGTTATCAGTTTATACGAGATAATAGGCTGATTAAGATGTGAAACAAAGATTCATTCTGGTTTTCATGATGAACAGAGTTCACTTACAGTTTCATTGGTCAGAGTTTATTAATGCAGAATTTTTAGCATGAAAATGTTCATATAAAATAATGTTTCTTAGTTACACTCTGCAGAGGCCTATTAAGGGTTTATAATATAGTGAACTCTCCATATCACATATATACCACATTTACGTAAAGGAAAATTACAGAAAAAAGTAGACGAGTGCTGAAACTATAATCTTTCTGAAACACGGACTGTAGTATATGGGAAATATCCTCCTCTAGCCAAACTTAAAATCTTATTCGTGTTCCTAAATATAATTACAGTGATGTGCTGTACAATGACATTTCAGTCAATAATGGAACAAATATATGACAGTAGTCCCATAAGATTATATTGTGTGTGATATTGTAGCTATCTTAGTTTGGTTAAGTACACTGTGTAATATTTTCACAACAGTGAAATTGCCTTTCAACGTGTTTCTCAGAACATGTTGCATCTTTAAGTAGTGGAGGACTGAATATATTATATAATTAATGGTATAATATAAGCTAAATATGCATTGTTTTCTTCACTTATTGGGCCTTCTTTCCTCAAAGAAATATGTAATTGCAAAAGTGTTTGCATTTCTGCATGGAAATACACTCATATACAATTTATTTGTCTTAAGTGCCATATGGTCTCTTTTTAAATCTTTTGTCATCCAGATTGTATAGACCTTTACTATTGATTTGGCTTATCTAATTCATTTTCAGAAGTGAAATGAGATTTCAGATTAACTTGACTCATTCTTAAATATATAGATTAAATGCTCCTTAATGTGTCTGCTCACATCTGGTATTCCAGATGTTTGCTGTAATAATCATGTGAAAATCAACACAGCATTTCCAGGGACATGAAAAACACTTAAGAATGAATGAAGACAGAATTGTGTTCCTTTCTGTATCTTATTTTCCAGAAATTGGGGATTCTGTATCTTATCAACCAAATTTAATTCATCAAAAACCTAAACACACCTGTATCAGCCTGAAATAATAGGCATGAGATGTATTTCCTATGAAAGGGTTTGTTTTTTTTCTGTGTAGAGAATTTTTACTGAAACAATTGCCTAATAATATTTTCTTTATTGTGATTTCTGAATTTTCTTTCTTTTTAAATCAGAACTGGGCTATGGTATAGTTTGAGTCAGGTGATAAAGACCAAAGGATAGACAGCCACACAGAGTCCAACTCTAGAGGGAGATGCAAGCTGAATGTACTCAGGAGAGAGGCTGATAATAGGTAATTGTCATATCAAGGGTAGATAGCATGAGAAAATAGGTTAGCACCCTGATGCTGTTACAGGAAATAATACCGGAGATGAAATATGAAATATTGTATCTCCCAACCTGTTCACTGCATGGTATGCTGGGTTCTTGTTCTCTAGAAATTGAAGAATAATTATTGAAGATAGTTATTGATAGGAGAGCTCCTGGAGGGCAGGAGGAATCCATATTGGGTAGCCCGGGGAACCCCACTTTACAGAGGAGTTTTATAGGGTGAAACCCACATGGGTACAATGCGGGCTACAGCCATGAGCATTCAATAAGGTTACAAGTATAGTCACTTAGGCAATGGTGGTCCAGTTTGGAAACAAGTCACGTAACAAGCATGGATGGAAAGAACAAAGATTCTCCAAGGAAGTTATGGGTCCAGAGGTCTCTGGTCACCCACTGGGGTGGTTGATGTCTATCTAGACTTCATTAGGCCCAGTGTTTGTTCTTTGAGGAAGTATGGAGATCTGGTCATCTTGTCTTTATTTTGAGACCTGGTTTTCAGCCGATGTGTCTTGGATGCAGCTGTGATGTGTTTCACCTTTGTCCTGACCCTCTTGAGGACCACCTAGCCCTATCTGACTCCCTATAATAGTTCTACCTAGCTCATCTATCTATAATAATGCAATAGACCTTCATGTGGGTATGGCAGATGTTTCTGCGTGTAATTGTGGGATAAGATTTCCTAGTACTTCTTTATTAATGAATAAGCTGAAACACATCAATTTTTTTCAACTCACCTGAATTAATTCCTGAAATTTCCCAAATTAATGATAGCTAGAATGTTTGCACTATGTTATAGATATCTTTTATTCAATTCTGAACATCTCTGCTGAAAAGCACATTGGAAAACAATTACCTGTGGAAGTAAGCAATAAGTTCAATTTAGTTTCACATATCAGCACAGTTGATAATTTGCCACACACTTGGATAGATATTATAGAAATAGGAAAGCATTTTTTAAGAAATAGGAAAGAATTTTCTAAGAAATATGATTTGTAAAAGTGATATAGTAGTGGAAAACAGAAACTTAATTTGAGGTGGGATGAGGTTGGAAGGACTGCACTCTGTGTCGTACCTCTGTGTATGTCAAAGACAGAGTGCGTGAGGAATGACATCGATTAGAATATATTTAGTACAGATTCAGCTGCTATATTGCTTAGAGTTCTCTAGAAGAAAAGAATCAATAGAAAATATAGATAACATTATATAAGGGAATCTATTAGATATGCCTACAGTATCAGAGGTGGAAGGGACCACGATGGCTTCTGCACATTGGAATGCTGGAGAATCCAGCAGTGATAACAGAATCCTGTGATCATGTTCCAGGTGTCAAAGAATGAAACTAAGGATGAAGGAAGTAAGGTGCAAGAATATTTATTTGAAAGACAAAAGCAAGGAAGTAGAGCTCCCGCTAGCCAGAAGGAGGTCCTCAGCAGGGTGCCTATGAAGACACTTTGTTTAGGAATTGTTAAGGGGTTATGAAGGGAGATCTACCTCTCAAATAAGCAATATAATCTCTACCCTACAGGAGACTACATACTTTTCAGGATCCAAACTATGCAATGTACACACATTTCTCATGAATGGCCCATGTGCCCTTGAGACAATGGCCTCTCTGATTGTGCTCTGGGGAGGTCTCAGATACTCAAAGCATACCTAGTAGATGTTTTTGTAAGACCCCTGGTTGGTCAACACTCAGCAGACTTCATTTCGGGGCTGCTGTCTTCACTGCTGAATAGAATCTTAACTCTTGGTTCATGAATTCTTCTTTTTTTTTTTTCTATGAAACATTTTTTTTTTTTTGCTTAAATTCTTTTATTGGTACATTTTAGGTATACAATACTTTTACATTTATCATTGGGTGCTTGTATGTGTACATGATGTATCTTTGTTCTTATTTTTTCCCCATTACCTGTGCACCCTTCACCCATCCACCCTTCCCTATTTACATACTTCCTTTCCATTTTTTTTTCTTTTCTCATAATTTTTCCTTTCCATTCTTTCCTTTTCCTATTTCAGAGTATCAATTATTAGTTATTAATCCTTTTAGTCCTTATTTACACTCTCAGTTTTTCACACTAGAGAAACTATTCTGTATTTACACATGTGTGGCCCATTTATTTCACTTAAGAGTATGGTCTCAATATGCATCCATTTAGCTTAAATGACTCTAGTACCTCATTCTTTATGGCTGAGTAGTTCTCCATTTTATAAAAAAACCACATCTTCTTTATCCAGTTTCCAGTTGAGGGGCACTTGGGCTGTTTCCAAGCTTTAGCTATTACATACTGTGCCTCAATAAACATGGGTACACATATATCTCTGTGGTATGATTCTTTTAATTCTTTTGGGAAAATACCCAGCAGGGGAATAGCTGGGTAAAATGGGACCTTCAGTCCTAGTTCTTTGAGATATCTCCACATGGATTTCCATAGTGATTACACCAGTCCGCACTCCCACCAACAATGGAGAAGGGTTCATTTCTCTCCACACCCCTGCCAGCATTTGTTATTGGTTGATTTCTTGATAGCAGCCACTCTTTCAGGGGTGAGGTGGAATCTCAGTGTCGTTTTCATCTGCATCTCTTGAATGACCAGTGATTTTGAACATTTTTTCATATGTATATTTGCTGCTTTTACTTCTTTGTCTGAGAAATGTCTGTTCATTTCAGATGTCCATTTTTGAATTGGGTCTTTGAATTTGGGG
>NW_004624748.1:28566196-28646459 GCF_000247695.1 Heterocephalus glaber | reverse complement strand
TTTTCTGGGAGTTTGAGGCTCTGCATTAGGTTATTTATCTGAGTTCTCTCTGTTTTCCTAATATGGGCATTCACTGCTATGAATTTCCCGTGTAGAACTGCTTTCATTGTGTCCCATAGATTCCTATATGTTGTACTGGCATTATCATTTACTTGTTGTAACTGTCTAATTTCTTATTTAATTTCTTCTGTGACCCATTGGTTGTTCAGGAGGGTGTTATTCAATTTCCAGGTGTTTGTGGGAGTTTTGCAGTTTCTCATGTTATTGACCTCCAATTTTATTGCACTATGGTCTGATAATATACAGGGGGTAATTTCAATTCTTTTACATTGTCTTAGACATGTCCTGTGAACTAGCATGTGGTCTATTTTGGAGAATGACTCATGTGCAGCTGAAAAGAATGTCTGTTCTGATTTTGTGGGGTGGAACACTCTGCAAATATCTATTAAGTCCATTTGTTCAATAGTTTGGTTCAGTTCTAGAATTTCATTGTTAATTTTTCATCTAGATGATCTGTCTATTTGTGATAGTGGGGTATTGAGGTCCCCCACTACAACTGTATTAGTACTTATTTGGTTTTGCATGTCCATTAATATTTGTTTTGCATAGTTGGGGGCATTCATATTTGGTGCATTTATATTTAGGATTATCATCTCTTCCTCTTAGATTATTCCCTTTACAAGGATGTAATGACCATCTTTGTCTCTCTTAATTAGTTTTGGTTTGAAATCTACTTTGTCTGCAAATCAGATTGCTACCCTTGCTTTTATCTGGGTTCCTGTCACATGAAGAGCCATTTTCCATCCTTTTACTTTCAGTCTATGAATTTTTTTTTGAGTTAGGTGTGTTTCTTGTATACAGCATATTGCTGGATTTTGCTTCTTAATCCATTCTGTCAGTCTACTTCTTTTGATTGGTGAATTGAGGCCATTAACATTAGTAGTTATAATTGATAGATATTGACTCATCCTTGTCATGATGTTTTACTGTTGTTTTCTCTTATTTCTTTTTCCCCTTTTCCCTTTAGTTTCTTACCTTGTCTGGTGGCTTCTCTCTGTTAAGCCTCATGGAGTTGTGTCCTTCATCGACTTTTTCTAGGATATTGCTTAGAATTGTTTGGAGTTCTGCTTTGGTGTTCATGAAATTTCTCAGGTGTTCTTTGTCATGGAAGTATCTAATTTCCCCATCAATTTTGAAAGATAATTTTGCAGGATACAAGAGTCTAGGTTGAAATTTATTTTCTTTTAGGGCTTGAAATACTTCACCCCAGGATCTCCTTGATTTGAGGGTTTGTGTTGAGAAGTCTGCTGTGATTCTGATGGGCTCTCCTTTATAGAAGATTTGTTTCTTTTCTCTAACTGCCTGTTGGATTTTGTTCTTCTGTGGGGTTTCTGAGATCTTGACTATTATATATCTACATGTAGATTTTTTTTTTATCATGGCTGGGTGGAGTTCTATATGTCTCATTTATCTTTATGTCCAATTCTCCACCTCTGTCTGGGAAGTTTTCTAGTATTACTTCTGTGAATAGGTTTTTTATGTCAATTGTATTTTCTCCTGTTTTTTCATGGACTCCTATCAGTCTTATGTTATTCTTCTTTCCATCATCTAGCAGCTGTTGAATTGATTTCTCATGGTCCCTTACTATTTTTAAGAAATCTCTGTTTTCATGGTCCTTAACCGCAATCCTGTCTTCTATATCTGATATTCTATCTTCAGATTTTCTTAATCTGGTCTGCATACTTTCAGTGGAGTTTTTAACCTCCTGAATATCTGTTTGAATCTGTTTCATGGATTACATTTCTTTCTTATGTTGGGCGATCATGGTTTCCATTTCTTTCTTAGGCTTGGCATTCCTGGATTCCAGCATGTTTCTGAGCTCATCTATTTTTTTATCAGCTTCTGTTCTAGAACCTCTAATCATGTCTTTCACTCTGCTCACCATCTTTGTAGTTATCTGGGAGATTATTTCTGCTTTGAATTTTTCTAGAGCCTCATTCACCTGCTTTGTTACTTCCTGTGCTGTCAGTTCAGGGTTTCCAGGTGGTTGATTATCAGACTTTTGCACCTCATTTCCCCCAGAAATTTCCTTTTGTGGGGTGGAAATCTGAGTGTGTGACTTGCTAAAATGCCTTTTCATTTTTGTTTTTGGTACTATCCTTGGTTTAGTTTCTGGGTTGATATTTGGAAGTTGTTTATGGTAAGTATCTTTGCTGATGTATTTAAAACCCTTATGGAATGATTGCTTCTCAGAGGTGTCTTCGAGATGTAGCTGGTCTTTGGGTCTTGAGCCTCTAATGACTCTGAGGCTATCTCATTTTCATTATACTAGGAAGGGAAACTGTTTAGATCAATCACAACACTTTAGCCCAAGTCATAGAATCAACAATACCATAGCATCAAATACCTCTTAGAGAATGACAATTTGTGGTAGTTATTAATCTATCACCTTTAAAAAATAAAGGGCCTCCTTCAGGGTATGTTTCTGCTGTCACAATAGGCAATGTGGCAGCAGTGTGCAGTTATAAGTCAATGAGTCTCAGTAAGCTAGTCCCAGACCCATGAGATTTAGGCAGATTTTTGGTTGCAAGTCCCAAGATGAGCTCCCTGTCCACCTGCAGGGTTGTACTCTGAAAGTTTCTATTGGAGGTTTCAGCTGCTTTTCCCCTGAAGAAAGTTCAGTTTCAGATGGGAGCTGATGATCCTTCCAACTTATCAATCTTGGTGGTCTTGTGTGCCTTTATTGCAGAGATTCCCTTCACTTTTCCAGTGGGCTTGTTTTCATCAGGGAGCCTGAGACAGGTGCTCTCTCTGTTGTTCACTTCTGACATTCAGGACAATGGCTTTTATGTCCCCCTGTGCCTCTTCAGTGTGTAACCAAGTAGCTGCACAGCCAAAAGGCCAGAGGCCGGGGAGTCGGGGCCAAGCTGTCAGCTGGTTGGCCTGCCTGGGGTGGGGTGCGGGGGGTCCTCCTCACCCTGTCCTGGTGGCAAGCTGGTGGAGCAAGCTAGAGTCTCATGAGTTCTTTTTACAGTAGCTCCTCAGCCCAAGAAAATGGAAGCTGTGAAATGAGGGATTAAGGTCATAGCACCAGTTCAAAGTTAAAAGTTTGGAAACTTAGTGAAGTTGTCAATATGAGCCTGAGCTGGAAGCCTAAAGAAACTGGAGAATGATGTCAAAATACCACTGCAAAAACTGGAGTTCTTCCAAAGTGAGAGCACTTCTTTCTTTCCCTTTTTATTTCATACAGGCTACAGCCTATTATTGGTGCCACCACAGGCAGGATGAGTCTTCTTTCCTCAGTTTGCTGGCCTATACGTCAGTTATCCACAGACACACACAGAACTGTACTTTAATAATCTGCTAGGCATTTCTTAATCCTTTCATATTGAACATATCATGATTAATGTCACAGCTACATAGGAAAATACCTGATTGGACTATACAGTTAGGTAATACTTTTCATATTACTCTACATGTTCAAGAAAATAATTGGTGATATTATTCAGCACCCTGAAAAAACATGGGGCTCTATTTTATACTGAATGAAACACTAACAGTTCAAAAGTTTGTTTCTTCTCAGTTGTTTTATGGCATGGGCAGAAATAGAACCTAAGGAGCCTGTCTTTTATGCTTTCCAATGTATTTTGACTTATCTGGGTGATATTCACCAGCCTGTCTCATCTTCTTCAGCAGTAGGTAATGCATTATAGCCACCTGATACAATAAAATAGGCCATGATTGTTGTTCCAACTATGTGTGTCCTGGTGAATAGCAATATAATAACTTTTCTTTTCCAGAAAGGTAGGAAATTATGTTCTTTATGTGATGGAGCATGAGGAACTTGGAGAGGCAGTTATTGTTTGAAATCTAAGAGGAAAAATAATTTACTATTTAGAAAAAGTAAATTATGATTTTGTAGTCTCTGATGTTCTTCCACATAATAATTGTATTTATTTTCTTATATTATTTTTATTATGCTATAAAATAATTTATACTTATCCCTTCTTTGATGAGAAGGCAATTTAGGATGAGAATTTAATAAAAGGTATCCAGTTTCCTTATCAATTGGGCTTGACAAAAATGGAGAATAGAAAAATATTAACATCTAATCATGTACTTGTTACATTTTGAATAATATAAAAGTTTAGCATGTAGCAGATAAAATTCTTAATAAGCCATAAAGATTTTCATTTTCATTTAAGTAGACTTTCAGTGCATTATAGGATAGCACTTTGATCCAAATTCATTTTCACCTAATTTAAGTGATCATTTTTTAAAATATAAGCAAGCTTACATAGTATTTCAAAATAAATGTAAGACAATTACTGGAACAGTTACCTTAATAGTCCCCCATACTGTGTTGGTTATATACCAAACCCTATTCACCTTAAGATCTCCTTGAATATGACTAAGATAGACTAACCTATACACTGTCTTTCATATGATTATAATGGGCAGATTTTTAAAAAAATCTGAATAACAGAAATTGTCTTGGATGTAAAACATTCCAACTGCAATTAAAAAACATATTCTTCATTTATCCATTTCTCTAATTTAGCAGATGTTTTATATGACAGTTTAGTCAACTTAAAATATCCTCAAAGAAAGGTGTTCCTGCTAGCTCCGGTAACTATTTTGATACAATATTTTATTACAGTACATGAATGTAAAAATATAAAGCTGCAAAACAATTTCAAGTGGCTCACACTTGAAACACGAAGATATTATTGACATGAAGATATTAGCAACAAAATTCTGAGTAAATGCTCCTGCAGAGAAGCAGACTAATAGTTGTGTATCTGCCCACTATCCAGAACCAATAATTCAATATGTTTTTGTAAAAGAAAATGTTATACTGTAAGATGAATGTTGCTTGGCAAAGAACTCTTCCTATATTTTTATGTGTAAATTAACTCCACACATGGACTTTGAGTCACTGTTTATAAATGGAAAACTATGAAACTCTAAACTTTAGAAAGTTGTCAATTCGTAGTCACTTTAGGCTTTTATATATTCAGTATTTAAAATCCTATTTTAGGAGTATTTTAGAAAATAAAGACTAAAACTGACTAATTCACTTCCCTATAGAATTAATACATCATAAAATGGCCAAGTCTATGAAAAAATACAAACTTTGTGAATCAGCAAAAATTTTTCCCAAAGAAGACATCATTTTATTAGCAAATCCTATATTTTGATTGGAATACATATTTACATTAAATGAACATGTTCCTCTAGTTCATAGTGAAGATGCTCAATTCTCCTTGAGTACCTGTGGAGTTTGCTGGTGTGGTAAACTCACCAGATTCTCAGCATTGGGATACAAGTTCATGTCAGTACCCCTTGAGGAAGCTTCTGGGCCTTCAGCTTCATATGAAGGCCACATCATTGGGCCATCTTGCTCTGAATCTTCCAGCTACTTCAATTAAGCAGTTTTAGATTTCTCCAGCTCTCACACCTGCAGACAGTTATTGTGAGATGATCCAGCCTCTGTTCACTGATCTAATGAGTCCCCTCTTATGATTATAGAGTCATCCTTTTGGTTCTGTTTCTCTACATATCCCTGAGTAGTTCATAATATTTTGCCAAAAATGTATTTAAACAGAGAAAAAAAGAAAGGAAAATATAGAAATATATCTATAACTTAGATGTAATAGAACACTAGACCTCAGAGATCTTATTTTCAAGGAGAAAAGTATGTTAAATTTTTAGATGTTAATATCCTAATCTGTAAAGTGTAAATCATGCCAAACATAACAGAGTTATTGGGTGTTAGAAAGTGCTTCTACAATAAAATTGTTACAAACTATAAGGATGCACATAATTCAGTTATTAATAAATGGACAAAGAGTTTTAAAAGATTTGTCTGTTGAAGTCTGTAACTTTACAGGTTGTTAATCTTATTTCAATTGTATGTATTTCCTAAAAATGGTAAGTTTTAAAAAAGTAAGATCCCATTCTCAGATGCACTTTGGTGGTTAGGCATGAGTAAGCAATCCATGTTTAGTGTCTTCACTTCTTGCCTGAGACTTTAAATCTAGAACGAGTAACTCCAAAGAGAAAGAAGTTGCTGTTCTTGGACCCTCTCCTCCCCACTCCTGCCACCAGCAGCCTACGGAGAGAGCAGAGGCAGAAATGGCCAATGTACTGGGGATGCCTGCTGCTAAACCATTCCTGGGTGCAACATAATTCTGGTTTCATAGATCAGGGTCCCCTTCCTTGCTTTTGTCTCTCACATGAGCCTCATCATCTAATGTTCCAAAGAGTTCTAAGAATTACATAAAATCCTAAATATGTATATATTTCATCCTAAAAGAATTAGCGTTAGTTTTTCATGTTTGCAGTCCAAAACTTCTTGTGTGATATAATTAATTCACCAGGGGTTTGTTTTTATATGTAACATGGCTATAGTAATGTAATAATCTCTTTTTAGCCTTAGATATGTGATTAATTTGATTTCATGTTTGTCTTTGTTCCAGGACTATTCTCCTTCTACTGCTCTAATCTTTTAGATAATTTAATAAATTAACACTGTCCTGTGAAATATATTCACTATCCTGTGAAAGACTAAAGTGTCTTCTCTGATCCCTTACCTGAAATGACCTTACTTGTAGACATGCAATCATTCACTTTATAGCTCCAATCTCTACCAGAACTTACATTATTTTATGGTAATCTCTGTCCTAAAAAGAGCCAGTTAGAGGTGATATGTATCAAAATAACAGGGCTGATATATTAGTAATGTATACTTTAAAGTCTACAGTTTTTGCAGTTTTCACTGAAATACAGTGCTTCATGTCCTTCATTTTGTGTAATGGCACTGATGGTGTATTTCTCAGGACTGATTTATTTAGCCCAGTTTATATGAATTGATTCATTTAGGAATATTTGACAGAACAGTTGGTATCAAAATAATGCTACATAAAGAACACATAAACACATTATTGAATGAAGAATGAACTGAGAGATCATAAGTTCTCAGAGATGATGTTCACAGCAAGATAATTAAATTACATAAACACCAAGTCACTACTCTACAAGGTTTAGTAAAACCTGTAGAGAAAAATGTAAGATGAACTCAATTTCTCAGACATTGCCATGAGTGCAGAGTCACATCCTGTTGTTATGTGAACAATTACCATGACTGGAGGGAAATGAAGGAATGATGGCACCTGTTGGTAGATGGGATAAGGACCTCAGCTCATTCACCTATCATGAAGCTCACATGCCATGTGTCATAAGCTAATACATTAAACTGGAATAATGATAATGGAATAATGAGGAAGATAATACATTTTACCACTGCTTGCTTACATTGCAAAAAAGATAACACTATTACATAAATTGCTTGTGATTCACTGAATGTCTTTGTTCTTGCAAATCTCAAAACTTTAGAAAAACGGTAATGCAGAAAATATCCTACTGGAGTATAAAGTACATTGAATTCAGGCCTAAAATTATTTTCTCCATCTCCTGGTGATATTTGCAACCTATGTGCTGGTGAATTTGCTTTTAATATTATTCTCTATATATCTTTTTATTAAAGTGGAACAGTGCATAGGAAATATGAAGGTATGATGCTGAAAAATCTTACTTTATTAGGTCTCTTATTCATATAAATGAATTTAAACTGTATAACTTTGATTTGAAGTTATAATTATTGTGTTCCCTGTAAAATAGTTATATAAAATGTCTGTCATAATTTAGGGCTTAAGTCAAGGGGTCAATGAAAGCTTAGCAGTTGATTGAGAATTGATATATAGAACATTTGAAAACTAAGAAGTCTGCAGAACCAAATATCTTTACATGGGTCAGTGTAACAGACAATTGCCTTAAATAAAAAGGCAGCAAATTTAGCTTCTCTTTTCCATTGTTCCTGGTAGAAACTCCATGGACATCACTGATGACAAAGAAATGGTGTAGGGCCATCCAGAATAATAGTAATGTGAATGTGATTATTGTACCATAAGACCTCTTATAATATCAACCCATCAACACTGTGCCCTACACTTAATCATACACTATAGAATATTAAAATGAATACAGGACTTAGTCTTCCAAGGAAGCTTAAAATTCAATTCAGGTACCTATATAAGCAGAGTTCAAATGTCAAACATAAAAAGAGAACACTAAGATGAAACTTAGATGGCCCAAATTACTGTAGGACCCCTGAAAAGTTGGAGGAAAGCTTCCTGCGGGAGATAGACATTCAAGTGTACCATAAATGATGGGGAGGATACAGATATGTAAGGAAAAAGTGTCAGGGAATTTCATGAGAAGACAAGCCAGAATAAGCAAAGCCATTACACTAGCCATGAACATACTTTATTTTAGGAGAAAGGAGTGATGCATCCTGATGACATGTCAAAGAATAGTTTGATTTATGCTTGGTAGGAAGGAGTACATGATTCATGGAAAAGATTGAGAAAGTGCAGATGTTTAGACCTGTTCTATCAGATTATAAGGGGAAGAGAACACAGTTTCATTCGAAGCTAATTCATATTAATGTAATTCCTACCTAATGCCTGGTCATTGTGCAGGATGTTATCTAGCTAAAATAATTTCCCCTGCTTCATAGTTTGAAAGGGAAAGGAAGTCTCTCCAGGAGTTGTATCATCTAAGATTGTTCAGATAACATTATTTTTATGTTTTCGTAAGATATTCTAGTTGTGTCAGCCTGAATTAGTTTGTGGTTTTCATTGTGAAAATGTTCCCTGATTTCTTTAAAAGTTTATTTTTAGATACAAAAACTAAAAACAGTTGCTAAAATAAGTAAACATTTTAAAAATCCAACAAAATCAACACTTCCAGGTATTGGATATAGAATTTAAATGTAAGTCAGTGAGTAGCTGATACAGTCATATACTTATTAATATGTTGGCCAGTTTTCTGTTACTGTAACAAATACATATGATAACCAACTTACTATAAGGGGCTTATTTTGGTTCACTGTTTAGAATGTTTAAACACATGATTGGTCAGCCCTGTGGTTTAGGGGCCTATAGCAATGCAACACATCAGAACTGGAGTCTGTAGCAGAACAAAACCACCACCCTCCTGACCAGAAAGCTACAGGCAGGAGGAGACTGAAGTACTTCTATCTCTTTCAAGGAAACACCCCAAACACCTAAAGATTCCTCACTATGCCTCACCTCTTAAAGGCTTCATCACCTCCTGTTAGTGCCATTCTGAGGTCCAAGCCTTTAAAACTGGGGTAACTGAGGGACACTCAAAATCCAAACTGCAGGGTTTCAGGTCTCAGTATAGAATGGGATTCTATTTTGTATAAGTTTGTATAAGTTTGTATAAGTTCATTTTGTATAAGCAAGAAAGATGATAATTGCAACATTTAATATAGGAGAGCAGATATAGGTTTACTTCTCCAGACCAGGGCTCATGAGGACCTCCAGTCCTGATAAAAGGAGATAAAATAAGTTAACACCAGATGGGGACTAAATTTTAATACATTTAAAATTAAGAATCTGGGGAGTGGATGAAAAAGGCCCAGTGTAAACGAGGATCCATTGCGCTCTTGTTTGGGATCTGAATTTGCAGTTGCCCTGGTGTCTTAGTTCATTCAGGCTGCCATAATAAAGTACTATAAACCATGTTGCTTATAAACTACACAAACTTTTTTCATAAAATTGTAGAATTTGAGAATTCCAAATGCAAAGCTAATTCAATGCCTGGTGAGGGTCTACATTCTGATATATAAATGGCTTTTTTTTTTTTACCTTAACTTCACCTGGCAGACAAGGCAAGTGAGTTCTCTAGGGTCTCGTTTTATAAAAGCATTAATCTCACTCACAAGAACTTAATCCGTCTGCCTTAATTACTTCCTAGAGGTGGGATCTCCCAATACTATCACCTTGGGGGTTAAGATTTGAACTTAATGAATTTTGAAGCACTACGTATACTAAGACTATAGCAACCAGCATCGTTGCTGCAAAGTAGCTCTAAACTGACACTATAAGAACTAGCTACGGCTTGGGGCCGACATGTATTAAGTGAAGGCATTTAAAACTAGTAGGCATGATGGGTTATGATAAAGGGTTGGGAAATAACCTGTGCTTCAGTTACTGCCACATACTCAAGATGAACACGAAAAATTAAAATTCCAATAAACATAAAGGACAGAAAATAATATTTTATTCTAAGTGAATTTATTTATAAGAAATGAGAAGAATATGATAATATGTAAAAGATATGTAAACAATTACATTTAACTGAGGGAATGATACTCAAAAATTTATTTCTGCAAAAAGTTATATAAAAGAAACTATCAGGTAGATATGAAAAATTTATTAGAAATATTTAAAAAAATATGAATATGAGAGCAAAATATCAGAGTAAGACAAACTTCAAAAGGTGTAAAGACATGGTTTGTTATGTTGCCTTGGTCTGATGGTAGAGCCAGCACACTAGAAGGTTTGAAAAGATGCACATATGCCATGAGTTGAAAGCAAAAGCCTTCAAAAATGCAGAAGTGGACACATCAGAGAAGATTTTCGGATTTTAATAGTGTTTGGTATGCTGGGATATCTTTTTGTATCAGTTGTCCTCAAACTTTAGTGTTCATTAGTATCTTGCTCAGGTTAATAAATCTGAGCAATGCAAAAAAAAATCATATATCTAACAAATCCTCAAATATAGTGTTGAAAAGCCATTTGACTCTTCAGTAGGCATCAGTGGCCTGTTTGCTAAAGTGAAGGAAGTTGGGAGCCAAAAATTTGAGTCACCTGCATATACTTATGAGATTGAGTACAACACATACACATGCGAGCCTCACATGAATGCTCACTAGAAAATAATGTTAAAGACTCAACAACAAGGAGGACAGGTTGATCTTTCTGGCAGGTGTCCACCTGCCTCTCTTCTTACCAACTCCCACACTTCCACAAAGGCTCCAAGAACAAAGACTATGTGGTAGCAGGACTGTAAAGCAGGTATGGGCTCAAGAATTTATGTTTTCTTTCCTTGTCCACAAAGCTGTCAGCAGAAGCAAATACTATGAATCCTTTATCTTAGCACCATTCCTCTAAAAGATGTTGAGATGCCAGGTTAAATATATTGGACCTTTTCCATCCAAGAAAGTGAAGCGATTCATTCTTACTGGAATTGGCATCTACTTCAGATTGCCATTTATTTTTCTTGTCTGTTTCCTTTCTTCTGTGAGCTTTACTGTTTTAGTACTAAGAGAATCTTATCATTAAACAGACCTCTGCTTTACTCTAAACTAATACAACCACTATGGAAATCAATGTGGAGATGCTTCAAAAACTAAAACTAGAAATTTCATTTTACCCAGTCCTTCTTCTTCTAGATATTCTCCCCAATGATTTAAAGACTTCATATTAGAGAAATACACCCATACCAATGTTTATAACAGCACAATTCACAATAGCTAAATCTTGGAAGAGGCCTATGTGTCAATCAACAGATGAATGGATAAAGAAAACGTGACATTTACACAATGGAGTACGGCTCTCCTGTAAAGAAGGATAAACTTGAGTCATTTGTTGGAAAATGGATGCACTTTGAGACCATAATGTTGTTAAATAAACAGAATACATCAGTTCAACTATTGCATAGTTTCTCTTATATGAGAAACCCAAAATATAAATAAAGAGCAAAACAAAATATAGATAATAGGAGTGGAAGATATATCTTTTTCAAAAGGGAATGGGACCAAGAGATAGAGGGAGGGGAAGGGAGGGGACAAGAAGAGGATTAAAAAAACAATAAAGATCTGTTATGTACTTGTACCAACTCCCCACAAAGGAGTGTAATAATTTTATATTGTTACATATACTAATAAAAATAAAAACTAAAAAAAAAATCTTGTACTAATTTGCCTCATACCACAGGAAAAATTTTATGGGAAAAGAGATACGACAATGGGCTTCTGATCAGAGAATTCACTTCTCCAATATATTGCATCGCAAACCCATGTAACTGACCTAGCAGACTGGTAGAACGGATATTACAGTCACCACCTTAAATGTCTCAGAATAATATATCTAGTGCACTTAAATGCAATTTTTCTAGTAATTCATTTACTGAGTAGCTTATATATAGTGGGTAGAATGCTCAGGTCCTGGAAACTCAGAATAGAAGTAGGGTTGGCTTGTTTAATCATTAAAATCAGAGATCAGGTTACTGAAGTAAATTTTGAAAAAAAAAAAATCTAGCAAACCTAAAGACAAGGTCCTGTTGGTATAGACTGACAAAATAGAGTATATAACAGTAAACATAATGACAAATTTGAGTTTAAAACAGTAATTTATAAATCTTTATTTATTATATCCAGGATAATTTTATATATAAAATGTAAAATTAGAGCATTTCTTTACCTCAAATAACAAAAAAATTACAAGAACATGGTCACTTAAATGTGAAAAGCAGAAGATTAAAACTATAGGAAAAAATATAAGATGAAACCTCAGAATAAGGAATAGTATCTTAAAGAGGAGAAAACAAATGTTAACGCAATAGTTTAAATTTTCCTAAACAGAGCAAAAAGATCAATCACAAGCTGGAAGAAAGTATTTTGGGGTATATATAAAAACCAAATATTGAATTATTTTTATTGTTAGGAAAATCTCTAGTAATAAGTAATCAATGACAAAATGACAGCTTAATGGGAAAATATCTAATAATGAAAATAATTTAGGTAGGAAGAGAGCCAAATGAACAGTGAACACAAAATTTAACATCACTAGTAACCACAGAAATGAATATAAACAATATTGGATACCATTCTCACATTAATTGAACAAAATTTTTAAAAAATATTTGACAATATTAAGAAGTACCAAAGATGTAGATAAAAAAATTTGAAATTGTCCCATACTCTTGATAAAAGTGTAAAGAGCAACATTTTGGAAATCAATTTGGTCCTATCTAAAAAAGCTTAGGAAGCACTGTATCATTTAGGATCATATTCAGGTATAAGTAACTGGAAACCATATTACACTGGCTTAATCAGGAAAGGATTTTATTTCAGACATTAAAATTAAACTCATCTGGACAGGCAACCAAAGGTTGGAACAGCAACTAAATATGGCCTGAAGGCACCAGACCAATTTTGTCACTCAGCCTTCCTTAATGTGCAACAGCTTCACCTCCAGGATCATCACGATCCAGACAAAATAAAGGTTAAGGATGATTGCGTCAGCACCAAAAGTTGATGCTTATATGGCATTGGCCAGAACTTTCTCTTAGCTCAGCCCCTTCTAGCCACAAAAGAAGTGAGGACTGAGAGCAGTTCTCTTTCCAAATGCTGAAGTTGAGGTTGCCACTTATAAAAGAACATAAGTAGTTCTGGGTGAGCCAATCCTACAATACCTATTTCCTAGCCATGTATAATTGCATTATGTATATCCGGGTGCCTTGCTACTCACAACATTCTGTTTTTAGTGGAAAAACAGCAAAAATGCACACTATTGGGATCCGTCAGTACCTACATTGTAACAGGAGTCTCTGGTGGGGCCATATACAATTTAAAGTTGGAGAAGCATCACTGTGGAGAAAACCCCATTAGAATTAGGGTATGATATATCTTAGATGCAAAAGTGTAAATGACCTAAACTTCCATCAATAACAGAATGCATGATTGTTTTTAGTACAATAATTTATAGGAGAGTTAAAATAAATAACAGATTGACTGGTATTAATTTGGACAAATATAAGAAGTATAATATTGCTTTAAAGAGACAGAATGAACAAAATATTAAATCAACAGTGTGATGAAATTTGTTAATATTTTTAAAGATAAAAATAATGTTTCTTATATATACACATATACTTACTATTACATTGAAAGATATATTGTCAGAGGATGATCATAACTTCATAATACTAATTAATTTGATAAAAATGAAAAGAAATTGTGATTTAAAAAGAAGTTGTAATATACTTTCTATTATATCTTTTATATTTCTGAAAATACTGAATCAAATAGGCAAAATGTTAAGATTTCTGTATGTATTCATGTATCAGCATCTGCAAATTTCTGCAAATTTTAAAACATTTTATGAAATATCTTAAGATAAAATGAATACAGCTAATTTTATGAAGGGAAAGCAATGATATAACTCTTTTTACACTGGCAATTTGTTCTTAAATGACTTAGTGATGGCTGGGTAAAATGAATATATTATTTATGAAGATTAAGTAAGTCAGCATCTCAGAAGATTTGTAACTGATTTTATGATAGTGAGTGGAGAATATTTCCGTGAATCTGCAGCAATCTCCTGATAATAAGAGTTAGGGAATTCAAGAACGTATCCAAATAAATACAAACATATTTATTACAAGTACTTCAAAACTTCTAGAGATGAATGGAAAATATATGTTGAAGTTGAAAATTATGCCTGTTTTGAAAAGTATGGTTACCCTGGAAGCCTATATGCCTTTCTGCCAGGCTCTTGTTGTCTACCTTTCTACTACTTGCTTTGACTTTTTCAGTGATGTTTATTACATGTTTTCCCTTTCTCGAAACATTTCAGCTGCTGGGAAATTTGCATCCTAGTTCTTGTCAAGATGCTTGCTTCAGTTTTAGTATGCAACTTTATCTGTGTTTTCAATGTTTAACATTAGCATTGGAAATCACACATTGTTTTGCACTGTACAAAACAATATCTTGGCATATCATGCTCCTAGATAGAAACATGCTTTGGTGATAAAAGGAGTATTTACTTTGTTTCTTTGCTGTATTTGGCACTTTCATGTCTGTTAAACATAAGACTAGAAAACTCGAGGAGAGAAAATTTCAGTGACATACATTAAAGAGACACAAAAAGAGTAGAAGGGCCAAAGTTTGAATCGACTCCTTTTTTTTCTTTCCACTCTGTTCTCTTTCAATCTTTCACCATCTTCAAATTACCTTAAAATTAAAATCAGAGACTTGTAGTTTCCTACTAAGTTATAAACATTATTCCAATATGGCCTCATGCATTACTCCTTACCTTCTCCTATAATAGGTGTCAAGATACTTGCTTTCTATAAGAAGCCAATATGTGGCCACTTGGCCCTTTTCATGGGCACACATAAATGCCTAAAGATGGAGCACTCAGAGGGTAATTGTATATCTAGACCTCGAAAATTTTAAATTGCCAAATCAAAAAGAGGAAAAAAACCTTGAAATTGTCATTAGTTGCCCATAATGTATTTCTATTCCTGGGAAATGCAAAAGAACCACATAGAATTAGTAAAACTAATGAGTATTCAGTGAAATAACCAGATACTAGGAAACATACCAAAATAATAGCTTTTCCAAATGCCAGCACTAAACAGGAATGTAAACACATAAAGAATTTAAAATTGTAAAAAACTATTAAACATTTAGGGATAAACTCAAGAATTAGAGAAAAATAAAATTGAACAAAACAGCAAAGCAGTGAAAAGGTATTTTTTAAAGGCAATGCAATAGTTTGGGCAAAGCTTGAGTATCACCTGCAAGTGCTGCTATGTTGGAAGTTTGGTCTTCAGTAGGGGGAGTTGTGACATGATAGCACTGTTAGGAGATGGAGCCTAGTAGGCTCCCTGAGAGCATGCCTTTGGAATGGATTAAGATAGTCTGTGTGGAACCCCAGGTAAGTTCTTAAGAAAGTGAGTACTGTATTTTCAGATGCCTGAGCCTGTCTTAGTTATCTCTCACTCCCATATGTTCTCACATCACAATGCCATCCCACTCTTAGGCTCTCATCAGAGGCTTAACAAATAGTCATGAGGTTTTGGACTTTTGGCCTACAAAATTATGGGCTAACTACCACTAGTGCTCAGAATTGGAATGTCCAACAAACATCCACGATCCCCAGCCCATGCATTATAGAAACAGACAGATGGAGCCTATTGGGAAAGTTCAGGTCATTGAGGATGTTGCCTCAAAGGGGATTTGGGGATCTTGTTTTTTCCTTTCTCCTTTTTATTTCCCAGCCATGAAGTGTTCAGTATTGATCTACTATGAGTTCCTGCCATGATGTGCCACCACAGGTCCAAGAGAATGAAGATAATTGGTCTTGGACAGAAATCTCTAAAACTGTCAACCAAAATAAATGTTTTCCCCTTACTAAGTGATTTATCTCATGTATTTTGACAGTTACTATAAACTGATTAACAGAGCAACATGAAAGAAAATAATACAGACTTGATATTCTTGGATATAAAAAAACAACATTACAAATGTCAATTACTCTAAAAATAAATATACAATTTCAATAATCCTCAAAATTGGAACGTGCAGGAGATACACATGTACTTACATGGAAACATACTCAAAGTATAGTATTATTAGTTGGTAAAAAGCAAGATGTAAAATATCTGATCTTTTATTAGTGCTCTATAGTTTCATTCATATATATATAAATATATATATATATATATATATATCCTTTCTGTTACACTTACAAAAATAGACTAATCCGCATCAAACTTTTAATAGTAGCCATTGCTAGAAAATGGGCATGTGGAATGTAGAGCTTTTTATATATTGTATAACCGTGAATTGTTTAAAATTTGTATGGTGACCATATATTTAAAAAAGAAAAAATGAATTGATCAGTAAAGAAAAATGAAAGTACATTGTATTGGAGTACATAAAAAAACTATTTTGGAAATCTCCAGTTGCTTTATAAAATAGTTATGAGAAAGGTATTCATTTATATATTAAACCTAAAATGTAGAAGCCATAGAAACGGAATAATATTGTGGTTACCAGAGTCTGCAGGGTGGGAGATTGGGACTATGTTGGTCATAGGATACAAAATGTAAGTTAAACAGCAGAAATAAATTCAAGAGTTCTAGTATAATTTGAGTTGACTGTGGATAATAACATATTGTGCACTTGAAAATTACTAAGAGATTAGATTGCAAATAATCTCACAGAAATGTGAAATAATGAATGTTCGATCAATTTATGCACTCCCCAATGCATATGTATATCAAAATATCATGTTATAAAATATAAATAAATAGTTTTTCCTTGGCTATTTTTATATGATAATGACTCATGTTGAATAATGGACTCCAAAATGCTTGATATTGAATATTTGTAACCTATCAACATGCTACTTTGCACAGAAGAAAAGACATTGCAAAGTGGTGAAGGATTTTGAAATGGGGATAGTATCCTTAATTATCCAGGTGGCTACAATGTAATCGTAAGTGCCTTTACAAGAGGAAATCAGAGGAAGATTTGATTATAGACATGAGAAGCAATGAGTGATGAATAAAAAAACCTCTAAAGTATATCAACCTGTAAAAACCAAAAGACTAAAAAAATACAATCTGTCCTGGAAACTCCAGAAGGAACCAGTCCTGTTAACATATTGATTTTAGCCCTACAAGATCGATTTTGAACTTCTGACCTCCAGAATTCTAAAAGAATATATCTGTGCTGTTTGAAATCACTGAGTGTCCTGCAATTTATTACAACACCAATAGCAAAACAAATCTAAGCAGGAAAAGTACATTGAGATAAACCTAATAAATAATTAGGGTAAGCTGTAGACATGGTGGAAATCCTATAGGTTGATGAGATTGAGTAAATTTGGCAGTGCAAATCAAAAACAAATTATGTACACCACAAATGAGAACTTAGAAAAACTGTTTTTTGGATTTAAATTAATTTAAATCACAAGCAGAAAGTTAAGTAAAAACCTAAGAAAATAGTGCAAATAAAGGACCAAGATGATAATCGCTAGGTCTATCCTCAGTCAATTAACAAGGGGCATCAGGTGTATACTATGTACAAGGCTTGGGATGGAAGTGTCATGAGGAATAAATTATGCCTTCTCAGAATTTGCAATCACAGAAGAGGAAACTCTAAGTGTATTTAGATCGATGTACAATATCATCATTACTTTGTAAAAAGTACACTTGGGCGATATTGATGGGAGTTGGAATGAAATGACACTAACTTTGAGAAGGGCCGAAATTTTGTACCACATGCAAAGCCATAGGTACAACAAGGATCAAAATTGGAAAGGGCTAGCTCAGAGAAAGTATAGGGTAGAGGTAAAAATTGAATTGCAACCCTCATATTAGCTGGAATCTGAAAGGGTAGTCTGGAGCTATGGAGGGGAACTTCCATGGAGGAAGGCCTGGAGTTTCAAAAAGAATGACACTTTCATTCCTCTAAGTAGAGCTTTACTTTCATATGAGAAAAAAGAATATATCAAACACATCAATGTCAAACTAATACTAATGGCCAAACTACTGTCAGTCTGCTTGTAATTATGCCTATAACAGTATCACTGATCTACTTCTAAATCACATAATGGAGAAATTAAAAAAAATGTGCAAACATGAGCATACACATAAATTTTCTTACTGGTACAGTATTTGGTATTTGATTAAGGTTTTGGAATGATAATCTAGTATTAAATATTCACATTTGTTTTTGTACTGTAGTGTCAGTTTTAAAGTATGAACTTTTTGAGATAAGGGTGGTGTGGTCTTGTTAATCTGCTCCAAAGCTATTTCAGTGTCATGCACACATTATACACTAATTGGATTCCTGATGCATCTTTAAAAACTAATTTCAAAACACTAAGTAATCAGAGGCTTTGTCTTCGATACAAGACATTGCATCAGCAAAAAGTGTTTATTACTCAGCCACCTGTGTTATACACAAAGCAATTTAAGCAGACACAGTCCCTGCCCTGAGGAACTGTCTAAAGCCAGTGCCATTGTTACATTCAAAGATGTCAGACAACAGAAGTAATGACAAACACAAACCACTAACATTATTTAAAAAATAAGAGCACCCACTCATAATGTGCTTTGAATCAAAAGAGGAGATATTTTCATTTGAAAAAAAGTTACATGAGGACTTGATAAATAATCAACATTATTGAACAAATAATATATACAACAATTATAGAGTCTACAGATAAGAAATTAAAATGCAAATATGTTTTCTTCATTATAGTATATTATAAATGGCACACTCCATAAAAATGAGCTTTAGATCATTTACTTAATAAACCCTAGCTTTCTAATGTATCTTTTTGTGCAAATTCCATTAGATTATGACCTTCTTGAAGGTGGAGACCCAGAGATATACTTATTTATGAATCAGTTTTCACCAGAGTCTCTGGCACAAAATACACAGCTTACAAAAATGTTGTGGATGATTATGAAGGAGCAGTATAAAATAATAACAGAACAGGTTTTCTATAAGTGGAGAAGTTTCTGTTTATATTTTCTCTTTTCCTAGCCCACTATTTAACAATTGTGCAGTATCTTGAATGCATTCAATTCTTCACTGAAAAGAAAACATTAGATGACCTTGGATTTTCCTGTAACATTTTCTCATAATACATATTTTTCTCTCTTTGCATTTTATCTTCTATTATTAAACATTTTTTTTCAATTGTTAACAGAGGGATGAAATGAATTTTTAGTTTAAAACAGTTGAGTTCATTAGGTAAAGCAAAACTATTGGATACGCCATTCAGAATTCCTACAGGACTCTGGGGGCCCCCATTTATGTAGACACATGAATATAGTTGAAAATAGACCCCCAGAGTCCTGTGCTGTGGTGGTCTTGAGAGAGTTAAGATAGCATATATGGTTCTCAGGATAGCCAATGGTCACTATTTCCCTTCCACTATATAAGTGTTCTCAAAACAGAACTTATTTTTCCATCCAATGAAGAATAAGTAGGTTAGCACAAATACATTAGAATATTCATGACATCCTTACAAATCTATTCTAGACAAAAGCCATTACTGTTCCTCCATCAAGCCATAGAGTAACTTTATTCAATAAAACTCTGAGACCAAAAACTTATAAAATTAAATTAAGTTATTAAAATCTATTTTAAAATGTTGATAATAATCTAAAATCAGATATGTGGTAGGATGTGAGATCTAGGAAAATATCCTAAGCAATTTTTCCCCTTAAAGAGCTTTTTTGGGAAAGTACAAATTACAAAGTACATATCGTGAGACCAAAATTTTTCAGGATCAAGACACTTAATAAAACTCTCTTGTAACATGTAAGAGAGGTTATTGTATATCATTCACACTGCCTGAAATTCACAACTTATGGAATCATTTTCAAGCAGCATGAGACAGAGACTGGGGTGAGGGGAGAGAGGGAATATGGCACTAAAGAAAGGGAGGTGATGAAATCCAAATGGACAGGAAATAAATGTTTCATTTTATGTTTTCTGCAATAGGTTTACTAATGAGCCCCATAAAAGTCATACTTTGCCAAATTTTTAAATGTTAATATATTTGTAAAAACATCTTTCCAGATATGATTAAATTAAGAAGCTCTTGGGGATATTATGCTAGATTATTGGGATGATCCTTATGCAGTCATATGCATCCTTATATGAGGGAGAGGAAGCTAAAAGGAAATAGGAGAGAGATATGAAGATAAAACAGAGATGAAAATGCTATGATTGGAACTAAAAGGTAGAGGAAGACAGCATGAATCAAAGAATGCCACCCTAGAAGTGATGAAGAAGCATATTCTCCCTAAAGCTTCTGGAGGGGCAAAGTCCTGCCAACATCTAGGGTTCTGCCCCGTGAGACACATCTTGGACTTTAAGCCTTTAGAACTGTAGCACAAATGGTTACTATTTTAAAACCTGAGGGCCGGGGATTTAGCTCAGTGTTTTCTACGCGTTTTCTAAACACACACACAAAAAACTGAAATGTTTGATACTTTGGCAGTACAATCTTAAAGAACTAACATACCTACCTTCAGATACAGAACTGGAGTCTTTAAAAATTCACCAAGTGATTTTTCTCCTTTCTTAAAATTATTAAACACAGCATCATCATGCAGGCTTAGTAAATTAGTCAATAAATGTTCATGCCTCTGTATTTATGTGATGCGCTCTCAGTCTGTTCATTGGACCTTCCTGAAACTTCAGGTTGACACTTAAATTCTAATCCTACCTGATGTATACATTTGGAATATCTTCTTGATAATTCATTTCTTGTTTAATAATTCTGCTAGTCCTTGAATTTTCCCATAAGATAAATTGTAGATATTTTTGTCTTAATTTTGTGATATCAGAATGTAAAATCTAAATGTTAGTTTTTATGCTGTTGCTGCAAGAACATATTTTCACGAATTTGGAGACTTCAATACAAATTTAGCGTTTTAGTATTTTATAATTTGAGCAGCCAAACACAGGTCTTACTGGAATAAAATCAAGGCATTAGTGGAAGTAGTTTTCATCCTTCAGGATTTAGGGCAAATTCTATTTCCAACACTTCTGAAGACTTTGGAGCCATTCCACATTCCTTGGCTGGTCCCTCCCTCCTCCTTCCAAGCCAATATCAGTGGGTCCAGTCCTTCTCATAGTACCACACCTCTGGCTCTCTGACCACAACTGAAAATGACTCTGCTTTAAAAGAATCATGTGCATAGATTAAGTACATCTGGATATTCCAGACCACTCTCTCATCCTAAGATCAATATCCTTAATCATGTCAACAAATTTCTTTTCCCATGCAAGGTAATATTTTCACAGGTTCCAAGGATTATGCGTGAATATCTCTTGGGGCCCATTTTTCTGCCTACCACACAAACCTGCTGTATTATGCATATGTATTGTTTATAAAAAAGCTAAAATATGTTGACTGATGGATATTTTAAATAATGCTAGTCATTCTAACACAAATGTTTTGCACATATTATTTTATTTTATCCTTAAAACAATTTATAGATGATTACTATAAAATTGGAAAGTGTTCATGGTTTGGCCATAGTTATTATAAAAATTGACCCTCTTTTGATTATATTGGATCATACCTGAAAGTCAGGTTTTCATCAGTGCACATTATATGCACAGTTGAGACCATGAGTTTGGTGTTTTAAAGATTCTGGGTGTACTTTTGTGTACTTTCAGATGAGAATATAATGATAGATTCTGTGTTATGAAAATAAAGCTCAAGAAGGGAAGTAGAGAGTCTTCAGATAAAGATTATTAAACTTAAATGTGTAGGGCAATCAATGGCAATTCCCAGAAGTAACCTGGTCTTTCAGACCCCTCCTGTTGCTAGACTGTAATGGCTATAATACTCCTCAACATGCAGGCTACAAATGGTTTATTATCCTTTTTATGCAAATACAGTTTGATATATGAATGTAACTTCAAGGTCAGTACCTTTTTAAAAATAAAGTGTTACTCTAAACAACTTGTGTATAGATCTTGAATAGACAACGAAATATATTACCTTGTTACATGAGATTACATTCATTTTCTCTTCTTTCTTCTAAGAATTGATATTAAAGTCATTTATTCACATTTTAAATTACATCTTTTGGTATTTGTATATGTCTTATAATCAACATCAGGAGACATGTGCCAGATGTCAATGAGATACAAAGGTTGAAATTTACCCATGCTTTTACTAATTGCCCAGGGGCATGCTTCACCATATACTTTATTCACTATGTGGTGTTAAATTAGTTGTTTATTTACCAGTGTAACACAGTGGAAGTTTAAATTTTATTTAAATTAAGATCTCTAAACATTTCTTAAAGTGTTTTCAAAATTATAGTACTATGATTTAGCACTGAAATTCTTTTTCATACTGCAAAAATTATCTGTCACATAGGAGGCAACATAAATCTAAAATGGCAGAAATTGCCAAGGTTCTCAGTATACAAACCTATTCAAAGCTGAAAGTTCATAGTGAATTTATTCATACATGACTAAGAATAAGACACAGATGCCAACTGCTATCAAAACAAAAGTGTTTTGGCAGAATTTCAGAAAAAGCTGGTTAATTTTCAAAAATATTTAATTCAATTATGATAAAAACAAAACAAGCGTTTAGCCAAGTAGGAAGTACAGGAAGAATAATGTTATTCTTTGATATGACTAAAAATTATACATTGAGGTTTAAGATTTTCATATATAGTGATTGGGAGACATCATTATATTTTAGAAATGTATCATGGTAGGTCAATAACTGTCAATTACCTGAGTATGATTTCACAAAAATCTTTGTACTCTGAAATTGAATTCAATATAGACTCAAATTCTGACTGTAATGCTAAAAAGACAAAATACGTGAAGATAGTAAAGATATCATTAATTTTAAATCTATTAAAAATTGTTTTCAAGGGCCTGGGATTTAGCTCAGTGGTTCCACCTCCTGCCTGGCAAGTGCAAGGACACGACTTTGATCCCCAGTACCAAAAAAAAAAAAAAAAAAAAATTGTTTTCAAGCTGGGTACAGTGGTGTATATTTAGAATTTAGGTATTCTAGGAGGCTGAGACAGGAGAACAATTTCTAGCTCATTCTGGTAGCTTAGGAATTTAGAAAGATGCTGTCTCAAAATGAAAAATTTGTTAAAAGGCTGAGAAAATAGCTCAGTGTAAAAGCCCCAGGTTCAATTTCCAGTACTGAAAAAAAAATTATAGAGTATATTATCAAAAAATTGGTTAATTATAACTAAATTCTGTGTAAGAGAAGATGATGGTAAAATCATGATTAAATGCTCTAACTAAACTTCCTCAGTGTTCCAGGGAATTAGGGGGCTGAAACTCAATGACTTCAGCTTGGTGCTGTTGTGAAAATTATTGAGAATGTGTCAAGGGAAAGATGGTCTCATCTAAAGAAAGAGTTCAAGTTGAACCATCACTTCTAATACCATACATCTGCAGGCAATATTTGTTTTATTAAATAAAAATTAATGATTTTCCATAAAGGGTATTCAATTGATAAGTGGTCATCTGATTCCAGATGCCATATGCATGTGTGTCAGAATACTACATTTTAAAGTGACCATAGTTTAATTCTTTCAGTACCTAAGGATGTTATGTTGGAAACTACGGAACATCCTCTGAAGTATGTTTATTCTAGGAGGCTTTAGCCAGATACTCTGGTGGTTTTTGCATGTAAGTCTTCAGAATTTAAAGTTGTCCTTAGACTGACTGTATTCACTTCAACCAGTTTGTTATGGCTCTGGAAAGAAATGCTTCTTAAACTTTAGACTTTATACACACATAAAACAATTTGTTAAGAATGGAAGGCTGAGTATTTTTGATGCAGAGTTGCATAGGCTTGTCAAAGATTATTTACAACATCTGTAACTATTAATTATTATTAATATTAGTTACTATTATTGTTACTGGCCTTTAAACTTCCAGTCACTTGGCCTTCCCCAAAATTCTGGGGTTACAGAATTTTGTGGAAAAAAATAAATTTATTTAAACCTAGATAGAGGTGTCTTCTTGTTTTCTCAAATCTCTATCTTCTCATCTTCCGGTATTTAAGGGGCTTTTGTGAGGGGAAGTGGTACAGTGAGACAATGGACAAGGAATCCAGCCCTGGGGTGGAGAGATTTCTCTGGTGTGCACTGTTTCTGCTTCCTCTTTGGGCTCTTTCTGGGCTCTTTTTTCTGTTTTATCAAAACTAAACCAGACCTTGACCTCCTGCAGCAAACATCTGCATGTTCCTTAACATAGTAACTTTTCTCCAAGTCTAGTCATATAAACTGAGGAGAGTAAAGAAACATTATAGTGGCTTTTTTTTGTTTTGTTTTTTAGAAATTAGAATACCAATAGGAACTGGGACCAGGAAAAGAAATTAGGAATTGAGGGAGCTCTACTGAAAACTTTATTTTTTTCCCAGAAGGCAGGTCACTTACATCAATGCCTACATAAATATTTGTTGGGACATTGAGCCAAGTGTGACCAGGAATAAAAGCTTCAGTTGTTCTATACTCATCACAGAAGAATTGCATTGGCTTGACTTGGCTGTTGTGTGTTCCATGCCATTTTACCTAGGTGAGACTGTCTGAGGCTCGTGCTTATTACTTATTTTTGCCAATTTTCCTAATGTCAGCACAAATGAATAGCAGACATAGGATAACTAAGCTAAATGTTGAAAATTACTTTACTAAAATCTATAAACCCACAAATCAACTGCAGTAAGGTACGTAGATACCTATTCCAGCAAACCTCTGCTGCAAGAACAAGAAATCTTTAGTGTTATAAGGCAAGTTGATATTTCTTGTCCTTGAGGTCCTTAACACCTCCCTTGCATCCTTACCGCTTCATGAATTCTAAAATTTTAAAAAATCTTTATCCTATTAAATAACACAAAATATCCATTATTTTCCCCTATGCTTACAATTTTGTATTTATGTACACCGAAGCTATGGAATCCTCATGTTTTCATAGGTATTGTTGTCCTGTTACCAAAGACTATTTTACATAGTCTTTGTCTTTTGTTTTCCTACCCTTCAAAATTATTTTATTTTTAGAAAAATAATATATATACACAGATTAAAATTAAAGATATAGAAATATGTTATGAAAATTGTGGCTTTTTTCTCCCTACATGCCATACCTTCTCCCCAGAAGAAGCAAATTTCATATTGTATGTTATTCAATAATTCACCCACATTTATGATTTCTTGATTTTGTTTTTATTTTGTTTTTAACGTTATTCCCCTGATATTATGGTGGTTTACTTTAAAATGTTATGCACAAAATTCTATCTCTTGATGTGTGGACTTTATTCCTCTTGCACCCACCAAGTAAACTTGTGAAGAGTCTTCTTTTCAACTTCCTTAGAGTGGAGATTTCCAGAATATTCACCAGTGTTTCCTCTAAGCAGGATGGGCAAAAGAAGCTTTGAAGTTCATAACCATATTCACCACAGTACTCCTAAACAAACATTTCTCAAGCTATGCAGGTCTCATAATACAACTACAGCAAAATTTCAGGTGACATTGTTTTGTTTGTTCTCATTACCATTATTCTTGAATTCTTGACTAAAATATATATACCTATATACATGAAACCCTAGAATTTTATTTCCTTTCTTATACATTTTATGTTTTCCTCGTATAGTATAATTATTTTTAATTGATGAGGAATTCTATCCCTTTTTTTGTACTTTATCCTAATGCTTGCCAAACTCTTACACAAAAATAAATACCTACTTTATTATGAATATATTGTAATTTCTATTAAGTGTTTTCTTTCTCTTGGAGAAATTTTCATTTGAATCTTCTTTTTCCCTGCATATATATATATATATATATATATATATATATATATATAATGACAGCTATGCAGATGATATGATGATATATTATTTGCATTGTTGTCATTTATCATTCTTGGTATTTCATTTGTCCTGGCCTCAGTTTCTCTCATATTAACGTATTTCCACAAATGTCTTACATTACATGAGCCTCAGATACTATTTAACCCCATGCTTTGGATTCACTAACTGGTGGCCATTATAGGGACCCATCAGCCTAGAGTGTGTAGATGTTTTCTCCATAGTTTCTTAGACTTTCTTTCTTCAGAGAAAATTGCTGCAGTCTTAAATGCCTCTACCTGGAAGCAATTCAAGGAGGCCAGCAGCCCCCTACTAATTATATAGACATTCACTTAATCCTGTTCTGTGTCCATCAGTTGTATATTCAAGTGAACTTTTGCAGAGCTCTCTTTTCAACTTCTTGAGAGGGAGATTTCTAGAATATTCATAATAATGTTTTCTACCTGAGCAGGGCTGCCAAAAGAACCTTTGAACTTCATAATACAGATTTTCAGTCTCCTTGCTACTAATGACAATGTCACCTTTTTATAATCCACTCACATTCTTGAGACTTTTCATTACTCAAATATTTCCTATCCTCCTGCAAATTTAAGAATCAGGTGACTGCTCTTCTGAGTTTCATCCGCATTCCAAGTTCAAAACTTCTGTTGACATTTATCTCTCACTAAAATTTAACTCTCTTGTCAGTGTGTATATGCTTATGACATTTTAAAAATTCTTAATAGCAATATTGACAAGAGTTTCCAAAAAATGTGGAGATAGAAGCATGTGTTCAACTCACTATGCTTAACTGGCTCTCTGTTTCCTTTGAAATCAATTTCTCATTAGTGAAATTTTCACCCTAGCTGTTGTCCTCATTAGACTGAAATGCTCTTCATTTCTCCCTTATTATAAAATCATGACAATTCCATCACCTAGGAGATGGACAGTACCTTTGTGCAGTTTCACGATCTTCAACACTGTTCACCTAGTTGACTATAACATAATCTGGAATAGCAATGTTTTCTACCTGAAGCCACCAAAACAAATACTTTATCTAAGTAGTGCAGAAAACACCATTTTATATGCACTAACTAAACAATTCTTTCCCTCAGTCAGTAATAGCTTAAAGTTGCTTATTTACATACACAGAAATCTACACACTATTTTTCCAAAGAACTTCTGCTTTTCTAAAAGGTGTTTGGTTGAGTCTTTTTTGGAATCATTTTTTTTTTAATTTCTACAACTTAGCAGCTTCCCCCTTTCTCTCTGAAATTCTTCTGTTGCTGCTTTACATGAATGAGAAGATACACATAGCACTATAATGAGCCATACAACGTAGTAACCTAAATTGGCACATCAGAATTTCTCCTAGAAAAATAATGCTTATTACTCAGCAAATTACATTACTGAAATTATATGGAGAAAGAAGAAATTTCAAGCTCTAGGTCATTAATAAAAACATATCATCTAAACTGTTCTACATGAATCAGGGTGGTATTTGTTTTGATGAAAGTTATAGAAGATTGGGAGAATTTGGAAAAGAAGTCAGCAGAGTAGGGATTATTTTTTATTAATTTAAACATAAACAAGTTCATGTACTCTGGCCCTGAATTTTTATGAAGGTAGAATAAAAATGAAATCAAGAGAAATTATAATCAGATCCTTAATTTTATTTTTAATGTTTCATTTCTCAGGAAGAAACCTGAATGAAATGTGGCAAAATGTTAGCATCTCTTAAACCATATTGGAGACACACAAATATTTATGATTTTTTTTTCTATATTTTAAGGTAGTTTAAAACTTCTTACAATTTAACAAAAGAAAGGCAGTATAAGATGAATATAAACTGATAACTCTGAGTTTGAAAATCACATAGATGTTTTAATTTAGAGAATAGGGCACATGGTTACAAGGTTTTGAATACCAGCCTCATCAGGATTTTCACATACTGTTTCCAGATCACAGTTCAGGATTCATCCCAATATCTAGTCCAAAATTGATCTTTTATCATAGAGATGACCTAAAGAGACAAAGAAATCAGTAAATTTGAAAAGAAATGGCAATTACCTTCTACAAGAGAAAATAGCAGAATTATTATAGCTATTTAAAAACTGACCAGAAATAATGAAATAATATTTCTTTCCATTGTACCATGCTATTCTGTGAAGGCAGATTCCAAGACAATGTTATACTTTCCCCCACTCTTTACTTGTGCCTTGATATTTTTGTCAGTTTTTTAGTGTGTCACATTTACATGTCTTACCTCCTTAAGGCCATGCAGACGATAATATTACCATTTGATATAATTTCTGTTTTGTCTTTGTTAACATAGAATTTCCTAAACAACTGAGGATTGGAAGAACTTTTTCATTTTTTAAACATGGACTCCTTATCATCCTTCTGCAGTACTAGTATCCCATGGAATATACCTTGAAAATGATAGATTAGATGATTCCCTAAGGTGTATTCAAGAGCTAATATTAAATGATTTCATCATTTCCTTGAAATATCACCCCTTCTTGTGCTTTTGGTGGATGTTCTGCTGCAGCTTATTAAGCAGCAGATGCTTAGGTATCCTGCTGTCATCCAGGGAGCAGGTTTATTTTGTAGCAAGTGACACTTCCAGATGGTAAACTGGATGCAGTCTAGCAAGCTGTTGATGAAATGGCTGAGGACATTGTGTGAGGCATTTGTGTAAGTCCAAATTTCATTCAAAATTAGATATTAACACCATGTTTAACACATTGAAGTAATTTGGACTTAATACTAGGGTTCAACTCTATCTATTGAGTTTGTAGACGTCATTCTTTATCATTTAACTCTGCAATGCTACATCAGAGTATTATCTTGGTACTGTGTACTACTTGGAACATTATCTGATTTTGTAGAAAGTATTCATTTCTGTTTCATAAGTAAAACTTTGCCATATTTAGTATACCAATGGATATAGGAGCTGCTCTTTAAGATTGACAACATGCAGAATTTAGATGCTCTAAACCATAGCAAGCTATAGTTTTGCATCTGTTATTTTCATTTTTGAATGAGCCAAAAAATTACTCATTAACATTTTTCTCAAATGATATTTAAAAATAATAATATTTCAATCAACACAATTAGGTGCTGGCATTAACATAGATCTATAATAATAAACAAGAAATAGAAACACTGCTAAACTGAAGAAAATACTTAATAAATGAGATAATTTAAAAAATAATGCAAAAAATTATTTTTATAATCCCTTTGTGATATTCTGAAACAAATATGACACTGGTATAATTTCCAGCCTTCTGCCTACTTGATTGACAAGAATGGGATTCTATAAATGTCTCACAGCATACACTTTTCTAACTGACTATACTGGGATGTACCCAGGCTTTCGCTAATTACATTATTTTAGTTTTCATGGAACCAGAAGTACTCAGACAAAACGCCAATTTTCTTAGAATCTAGTTTAAGAATTTACTGTAGTAATTATCATGATAAATGTGCTATATGTATCATCTAAATGTAAAAATGAGCTCTGTCCTTATTAAAAATAAAACATACAAGACTACGAAGAAAAATTTCAAAATTTACTAAAACAGTTCTTAGTTATATATTAATGTACAAAAAATTACTCCAAATTTTCCAGTCTACAACAATAATCACTTATTATTTTCATTTCTGCAGTGAGGATTATGGGCATTATCTATCATTGGTCTGATTTGCAGTTTCAACTGGATGAAATGGAACTGTTGGGAGGGGCTGGAACCTCTCGTAAAGGCACCTGTCGTTATTGGCAAGTTTTGCTTTATTCTTTGTCATAGGGCTGCTTTATAACAGGAAGCTGGTTTCTCCCATGGTTAATGATCCAAGGGAGGACAAGAAAGAATATTCAGTGGAAAAGCCACAGTCTCTTTTATAAGCTCTTCTTGAAAAGGATATCCCAATCCTTTGCCATACTCTATTCCTCAGAAGACACTCTTTATAACTTTCAGTCCTGCTAAAGAAGAGAGGATTCAGAAGAACATGCCTACCAGCAGACAGTGGTCACTGGAGGCAGCCTTGGAGGATAACTACCATAGTAGTTTCTTACCTTAAGCAATTAAGGAAAATGTAATTTTGCTTGTGTTTTTATTAAAGAAGAAAACCAGAAGGGTATAATTGAAGCATTCTAGTCTTAAAAATAAAGAATTAATACTCTCCAAAAATATAAAACCTGGAAGTATCACTGAAGCAATTTTCCAATTTTTTACATACGTACTTCTAACTATGAGGTAGATGATGAATTGGTGTCACAAAATTCTACAGAAGGAAGATGAAACTATCCTTTCTATAGGGAGACATATCTGAACCTGAAGGGAAACATTTATGCATGTGGACATTAATGCACATATATCTTTATAAGAAGTAATGAAAATTCCATTTGATAACATACCTTTATGTACGTTTTACAGGTATACACTAATTTTAATATCATAAAACAAAGCAAACAAAATGTAAAATTTTAAAGCCTTTAAAACATGTATTTTATATTTCCTTATAACACGGTTTCTAGCAACTTTAAGATTTGTATCAGTATTAACTTTCTATTCTTCATGATTTTATTTGCTAAATCAGAAAATATTTTTGTTCTCTGAACATGGAACAATGAAAACTAAGAGATTTTTAATCTACTTCTTCTACATTAAAAGCCAATAATGAACTGGCAATGAGAATTATTCTTGTCTTCCTCTCTTGAGATCATAGTTTCTTTGTTATGTTTAAGATTCCCACTCAAATATTAATTTATGTATTTATCATTCAAAGAGCCTAATGTAAAGCTATTTATATGCAGCTGAAACTTAAATTTGTTAATTATTGTTTTAAGTTAATAATATGTATAATATGATGTAATTTAACAGATTGATTCATTAGAAATGTGTAGCAAATATTTGTTGTTTCATACTCATTGTCCAAAATCAATATAGCCTCCTACACTACAGATTAACACTCACCCGTATTCAAATAATCCTAATTACCATCTCATAGCTAAGCATTGAAAAAGTACCTTATTTCTGATCAATATTTCATGATAGATACCTTTAATGATTGCTATCCACAGCTCACAGTTTTTGTTTGTTAAGTTGACACAGAAAATTAGCTCTGCTTTTTCTTGCTTATAATTTGCACTTGCACATGAACCAGATGGCAGTAAGAATCAGATAAAAGAATAATAAACATAAGCCAGAGAAATTGAGATTGTTTGAAACAACATATCATTTCAAAGATATAAAAACCCTGATGGTTAAATCCTTTTCCTTTTGCTCCTCGCATGAGCTGTCTAATGCATTTATTTCCGTCTACCTTTATTGGAGAATCTGTCCATTAAATTAAACCACGGAAATGCAGGGCAGATGAGTCTTCTTTCAGGGAACTAATAAGCCCACTAAGTCATGAACAGTACATCAGATGAGCTGTAGTTTTTCACCTTTCTTACACACCTGGGAGGCATTAAACAATTTTTGCTCTGAAGGGGACTTTTTTCCTCATCCATTGGAAATACTTTTCTTCCACAGACTCTAAATAATGAGCCACTTTAAGGTAACTCTGTGCAGAGGGACTTGCGTAGCACAAGTACATCACAGGATGTATGCTATTAGAAACCAAAGCTTATTACTTTGATGTGCCAAATGATGCCACAATTCAAAAATTTCTAAAGTTCTATCTTTTTGGCATGCGATGAGGGAAGCAAGTGACAAATAAAGACGTTCTGATATAGCTTTGCTGTCTCCACATCAAGGCCTGTGCGAAACAGAAATCTGCCTCCTATAAAAAATTATTTTGAGACACTTGCATGAGCATGGGTCCATGGGGAGATATAAATATGTCCTTACTGCATTAGCATCTAGTTTGGCTAGCAGATAAAATATAGTTAATAAAAAAGTTATTCTGACATGGATGAAAAGAACATAAGATGTTGAACTAGTGAATTAAGAAGAGCAAAAGATAAAAACATCAGAGCACACTCATTTCAAATTAGATATTAATGAAGTAGAAATATTCTTCATATGTTCATATGATATAATCTGTATAGTCTGCATGTATAAAAAAACTAATATAGTAAAAGTGAAAGAAAATATTGAAAATTTTATATTATCTTCAAATTGTTCAAATGGATATTTTTGAAAATTGGCCATCTATTGCAAATAAGAAATTACCTTATAATTCTGTGGGGCTGAGAAAATGTGCACATGTGCATGTCAGCTTTAAAAAAATAGCATTTTCAGCATGAACTAAATTAAATTGGAATTGCTAAAATGCCATTTGAAAATAAAACCTAATTTTTGTGGTACAATTTAAAATGATATTTCAGCATAATTATGTGAAATTATTCTTACATTTTTAAACAAAGCGATTAAAGAATTCAGATAAATACACATGTATCTTTAAAGGTTGCTATCAGTATTTGTGTGTGTGTGTGTGTGTTTGTGTAAAGATTAAGTTAAATATTAATAGGACTGAAGAAAGAAAGCCAGTAGGAGATGAAACACATAGTTTCAATCTACATATTTTCATGTTCTAATATCATATTTATGCAATTGTCTTCTATTCATGTTATTAATAAGAGTTTTAATAAACCACTTATATAAAAATAATATTGATGAAATATCTGAATTGGGAGAAAAATATTGAATCAATTCAACTCATGTTTGACAGTTAAAGACCTAGAAATAAAATGCACTTTGTTAACCAATAACAAACAAAATTCAATATTCTTTACTACCCTAACACTTTAGTGCAATTAAACATAAAACTCTTCCTTATTCAATTTTTAAATATTTTAAATATGTAATTTAAATAATAGAAGTTGTTGAAGAATCCTTATACTTTAGGTTAATAGAATAAAATTCAGTGTCCATTTGGACTATATAAATAGTTACACGTGTCATATATAAAAATCCATTGGTCTCTTGGACAATTGCAGACGATTCTCTACATTTTGACACACAGAACATACAAGTTCATGGAGCTCTTGGGGAAAAATGTGCCAAAATGAAAAAGGAAGAACTACTGGAATAGCATTCCTGGGCTCTCAGTCCATTAACAAGGGTAGAGAAACAGAATCTAACATGGACATTTCACACTGGATATTAAATAGTGAGTGATATTTTTACTTATTTATAAATTCCCTTTGAAAAGAAAGTTTTCAGGAGATTGTGGTCCATAAATCATATGTCAGTGTGCTTCAAATTATAGATAAATTATTGGTGACTTTATCAACCCAAACAAAGGACAAAGCCTAACAAATACATTAAATGGAGAGGAATCCTTCTATTTCCATAAAGATATGTTGAATTTCTTAATAGTCACTGTTTCATCTGTGAGGAGTTTTGATTTTTTTACTTAAAAAATTAAAAGGAAGAAAGTCATACAATCTTTGATTTGGTTTCCTTGGGAATAATAAACAACTTTATATAAACAAGAGTTTCTCATTTTATTCTCTTTTAGTCAATTTTTTTTCTTAAAATAACCATGTGCAAAGAAATCTTTGGGACACACTCCTCATGTCTGCCAGTTCATCTCTTCCATTTACAGGTTCTGAGCTAGACATAGCCACTGGCCAATGATAGAAAGGCATCTAATTTGAAGCTATCCTGAAACAATACAATTGGAGAGAAAAGCAACACATTCAATTGAATACCAAGGATTGACTCTTAGATGTCCATAAAGTTTAATTTGGAGCCCTTAAGGATAGGCTTCAAGTAACAAGTTCATCTTTTGATACTTAGAGTAAAGAAGCAGTTGGTATTTTAATGCTTTTAGAGCCCAGATTATTGGATGCTCTGCCAGTATGATTGCTGATTGTAGGCAAAGATTGCCTCTCTGAGCAGTGCTATATTTTCTTCTTTATAGGACTGCAAAAATTATCATTTCTTGCCTAATTTCAGCTTTTTTTCTAGTAATTTTGCTAAAACAGCAAAGAGCAGCCAAAACACATCATTACTCTAAATTTCTCTAACAAATTCTAGTAAAGCTATAGACGTGGTAAACATATCGTCTGCCATTGAAGTCATCAGAGGTGAAGTAGGGCGAATGTTTTGCCACATCCTAACATGAGCCATCACCTTTCCTGAGAAAACACATGCATGTTCCCCTCTCTCATTCTTACAGCAAGGCAGTGTCACATCATTTGAGTTTCTCTTTTAGCATGTTCCCTTTTCTGCAGACCATAAAATACAATAGTTTATATATGAGTTAGCCTATTACATTGACATGAATTTGGAGTGAAATTATGAGGAGTTTTATGGATACTTCTAAAGGTATAGTTTTAGATACAGATAAAAAACTACATCATTAAGGAGGCAAATATGATACACTGTAAAATTTAGATCACATGCAGTGTGAGAGACTGGATGGTGGCTTGTGTTTGTGGAGTTCTTCTAAGAAGAAGCCAAAATACCTTTTATTTTTGTGTTGTTTTCTCCACTCTGGTATTAATTTTGATTATTTATCCACAAAAGATCATTTTCAATCCATGCTACAACTATGGAAATGGAGCAAACACATGGAAGACAAACAATTCCTTTGGAGAAAGAAACTCAGATATCACACAGATCTTTTCTACTTTTCATAGTCTATTAGACAGAACTTAGTCACTTGGCAAAAAATAGTTATAGACTTGACAGTCAGATGGCTCCTCAATTAAGCACCTGTTGAGCCTGGTTCTTGAAGCATTGTCAAAAGACACATTTCAGCTGTCAGTCCTTTCATGGAGTCCTGTGGTTGCATATCAAGAAGTGGAATTTAATGACACCTCTTCTTTAGTATGAGTTTACCTCAGTGCATAGCTTGAACTAAAATAGTGGCACTGATGATACAATGGGCCAGATCATAAGAAGTTTTGTTGTCCCCACATGTGTCTCTTAGTTAATTTGCTACTGGAACTAAGGTTGAGTTCCAACCCAGAGCAGTTAACCTGAGATACAATGGACCTTCAAGTTATGACTGGCCTTGACATACAAACAACTTGGGTTATGATCAGAATTTTAGATTTAACATATGACCAAAGTCTTGAGTAAATACTCAAATGCTGGAGGCTTGTGCTTCCAGATGGTCTCAGGTACAGATTTAACCCTTAGAGAATTCTGGAAGCAACAACATCTTTTCCAGTCTGGGTTTAATTGAGAAATCCTGGGCCAATGTCTCTCTAAGGACACTGAGGTCTGCCTGTATACAGGAGAGAGACTTTGAAGGCTGTGTAGAGGAACCAGAGCCTTCAATTGGCCAATTTGTATTACAACCAGCCCTCAAGAACAAATTGAATTGGTGAAGTCTGACTTGCTCACCAAAGTTGACACCAACTCTGAAAGGCAATTCAAATTCCAAAGCCACACACTGGCTCAGCCATGGCTAAGTTTAGGTATGACTTTTCCACAGTTGATCTCATGGTTCCTTCCTTACAAACATACTGTGCACTGAACTCTGTGTTAGAGTCAGCTTCACAAGGAAGCCAAAGCATAACAATAAAGCATTTCATTCAGCTAACATGGATATAGATATATCTTTCTGTAATTTAGCTAGACACTCAAGGAAAAGGTTACCAATTTTATACATGTGCTTCTTACCTGGTTCAAACTCACATCAAGATGGAAATTTTTCCTCCATAAAGAAATTATGCTCTACCTTTGCCTTATGAGTACAGTAACAAACACATGGTGAGCATAGGGAATATATATGGCTTTAAGCATTCCAGAGTATCTCACAATGCTTTGCTTAAAATATACTTTTATATCTGTGTCTAAAAACTACTACCTGATAGGAGTAAAAAGAGAAAGCTCCTCATCACTTCACCCCAGATTCATATGCTTTTAGTTGGTGATAGTAACATTCTTTGCATCTGAGCTTCTAAGTCCGAGGTTTCATTTAAATAGAAAGCACTAATGCCAGTGAATCACATACCACTAGAGATTCAATGAAGAAATGGTTGGTCAGCCTAATAAACAATGTTAATAAAATAAAGCAATGAAGATACATGAAGGAATGTGAGGTCTATGAAGGTTTCACAAGACCAGAAAAACCTTACTGCTTTTTCCCCTTCTTAATGACAAATGAGGAAGAGTTGTAGATGGGAGCTGTCACTGGCAGAGTGACTTTTCCTTTGAACCAGGGGACAGATATTCCCAAAACCGTGTAACAAAGGAAGGTGATAAATTCCTGCTGGTTGGAAGATAAGGCTTCACTCTCAATAGCCTGTGCCATTTCTTTCCTGCCATTTCACATTTTTCTTGAGTAAAATGAAGGCCAAAATTTTAATACATTCCACACTACATAAATTACCATAGTGTGTTTTGCTGTTTTGACCTTTTCAGCATTCCTTCTATAATTTGATTGGGCAGCTATTATACTTGCTTACTGTTTACAACATTTAACCTGAAAGGAAGAGATATTGAGCCAAACAAGCAAAATACTAAAATAACACAGAGACTTAATTAGAGGTATAATGTACTGCAAGTCAGGGGACCAAAATGCCAGGAAACTTGAAACTGCCTTGTGAATTTCTTGATTGACAGAGGCAACATGAGAAGTGAAAGCGGTAAGTAAAGTAAGGATAACTAAACCAATTACTGGTACTATTTAAAGATCATTTACATTAAAAATTCTTCTAATATATTATAAGAAATAACACAAATGATTTTTAATAAATTTATATTGAGGATGCACAATATGCCAAGCTTATGATTAGAATTGCTTAGATAAATAAGATTTAGCAAAAGAAATCTGTCAAGTGGCATTTCTTGAGCACCTTAAAATGTACAATTCATTGGGTTAGGAATTGAGTACAAATAAATATAATACAAGTTTCAAATAGTTTACAATCTCCATCTGGGGTTGCAGACAATAAACGTGTTCTGACACAAATCTATACAATTGTGTGATTTTTATTCTAAGGGCATTCAAAAACTTGAATGTAGACACAGAGGTTGTGGACAGTGGAATTGATTAAGGGCTGAACTTTGCCAGTCATGTAGATTGAGGGATAATAAAGCTGTGGTTGTTTGCAAGATTTTTTTTTTTTTTAGTGAGTGCTAGGAGTATGATGAATGGAATATAGTATGTGAACAAGGGGAAGAAAGACACAGTGAATAGTGAAGAGAATATATAGTGTTGAAAAAGGTAAACAGAGATGAGCTAGGAAATAAGTGTAATAGAAATGGCAGGAATTTAGGACCTACACTTCTGGTGTTGAACCAAGTGTGGGGATTGGAGGAATGATAGAATTAGCTGATTTTAATATTATGAGTATAATGGTGAGATTAGTATTCTGGCCTGTTGTTTCACTAGCTAACTACATGACATTGGGTAAGTTATATAAGCTCTGCTATGTCTTTACTTCAGTTTTCTTCATCTTCAGAATAAAATAGATAAGCTAAATGAACCTTTCGTCCCTCTGGAGTTCTAAAGGTGTTTTATTTTCAAAGACTGCTTAAGGATTTCTGAGCTCAAAATGTAAATATTCATATATAGAAGTTTGAGAAATTATTGTATATATTCCATCTGTCATACAGGAACCATTTATATTTTTGTGAATTTGATTTATGGTTCAAATTTTGTTTCCCTCCATAAAATATATTATAAACTCATAGCCACCAGTATCTTAGAATATGATGTTACTTAAAAATATTGTCAATACAGATGTAATTAATTTTGTTAAGAGGAAGAAGTACTTGCATACAGTAGATGCTTCACCAATGTTATCAATGGCCTTATAAGATAGTAGTGTGTAGGAGAAATCCATAGAAAGAATGCCATATGACAACAAAATCAGAGACTAGAGTGATGTAGCTGCATGTCACGGAGCAAAGACAACTAGCAAATGACCAAAAACTCACACAAGCCAAGGAAAGACTCAAGGACAGAGTTTTGGAGGGACAATATGCCCACTGACACACTGATCTTGGACTTGTGGTCCCAGAATTAAGAGGAAATGAATTTGTATTTTTAAAAGCCATCGATCTCACATTACTGTATTATGTTCTAGTGGTCTCAAGGTTTCTTGGCAAGAGAGAATGGTTTCATGGAAGACAGTATTTCTGCAGACAGATGAAGGGCATGAATGGTTTTGGGGTTAGATTCTCTTAAAGACTGAATGCTAAGTGGATCACTTGCATGTCTGGTTCACAGTAGGGTTCTCACTCCTGTGAGAATCTAATGCTGCTCCTCCTCTGACAGGAGGCAGAGCTCAGGCTGCTTTCCCCCTGCTCACCTCCTGCTGTTCAGCCTGGTTCCCAGCAGACCATGGAACCACACCAGTGTGTGGCCCTAGGCTTGGGGACCTCTCCTCTAGAAAATGAACACATACAGGATGAAGATTGCTTTGCAAACTCTGCTCTGTAAATACCATCTATGACATACCCATGAGCTTCAGGAATTAAATGAGCTTTAGTTTCCTAAACTAAAGAATGTAAGTTTTGAAGAGTGAAATTTATTTCACAATCTTATTCTGTGAGTTAAATTACAGCACATATAAAAATGACTTAATAGTCTCTCAAATTAGGAGTCATTCAATACTTTCATACCTTTTTATTTATCTGTGTCCAAATTTGAACTTCCAATGAAATTTTATCATAAAAAAAAATCCTTCCAGCTTCTCTTGATTATCAAGTTTACTTATAAAAGTTCCTCCATTATTTCTTTCTTTGCTTGCTATGTTCTGGGACCCAGGATCCCAATATGACCTAATCCTACTTCCATTTCAGTAAAATTCTTAGTTTACTGTGGTAGAAGTTGCCTCCTTATACAGCACATCTGCTTCTACAAATTGACTGCTTTGAGAGAGGATATATAAATTCCACAGGACGGTCATTGGGAGACATCATGAGAGAGTCTATTCTAATTCCTTTTAATTTCTAGGTCCATCTGTCAATCACTGGATCCCCCTCACATACCACTTCCAGGAAGACAGTGCATTTGAACTCTGCATTTTCCAAAGTGATCAGAATAACACATTCCATAGCATATGTTCTTCTACCATATAAATCTCCCAATATCATATCAGGAGGTAGAATGTAATGTCACCACTACTTTAATGTGAGTTTATTTGAGTAGCTTGCACTAAAACAGTATAAATGATAATACAAGGGGCCAGATCATAAGAAGTCTTGTAGCTACCACATATTTCTTAAATCATTTGTACTGGAACATTCCCTTTTAGGGTCTAGCCAACAAACAAAAGCTACCTAAAGAGCACATGTGTAGACACTCCAGCTATCATTCCCATGTCAGTTTTTGGCAAAACTGTCTGTCATGTTGAGTGAGCTATGAGCCCAAGCCAGTCTTCTGCAGACCCAGTACACCTCAGCCTCAGCCCCAATTTTCTACCATAGCCAAAAAAAATTCCTAATGAGGCCATCCCAGCCAAACAACATCAACCAACAAATAATAATAATTTGCTTAAGTCAGTTTAAGAGCGATTTGTTTTGCAGCAATAGGTGTCCAGAAGATTAACCCAAGACTTCACTGTGTTGACTGCAAGTTTATACCTTGTAGAGAATCCAATAGTCTGTTACAACATTCCATGGAATATATTTTTAGGTAAATAGAAACTATGATAGGATTAGAAAATTTCCATGGCCACACACTCCTTACCATAAGTCATTCCCATTGCATGGCTGTAACAGAATTTAGAGGCATTGAAGTGTGTGATACTATGAAACTGTATTAGGCATTCTAAATACCACCAAATGGTGGAATGGCACAGGAAAGGAAGACCAGTCCACATTCAGCATGTATGTTAGTTTTAGTGAAAAGAAATTCTGTTCCCTCCAAAGTGGAAGGAGACTGACATAATCTGCCTGTAACTGTTTCCCTGAGTAATAGTGTCTTATTCAAGAGCAACCACTGATATTTACTTCTGGATATTCTGCAGTAGCTAATTCAGCCTTTGTAATAAGCAACCTATAATTTTAGACAAATACATAGTTAATGGCTATGCCACCATAGCTATTACACTCATTGGGTTATTTCCAAGGTAATTGGGTGGCTGAAGAAAGATGTTCGCTCACATGCACAGCACAGGTCCTCCTGTCCACCTAGTTTCAGAGAGCCTGCTATGTGGCAGAAGGTAACTGGTGGAAATTGAAAAGAGACACAGAAAACAGCATCATTTGTAACTTTCCCCAGATGTTCATCCATATAACTGTAGCCTTCAGTATCCCTAGTTGTTTCTTCCCAGTGATTATTAACTACACAGAATTCCATATTTATCTATAGAGATATCAATCCATGTAATGTGTATGACTGAATATTTTGCTCACAGCTTTGCACTCTGACATGATTTGAGTTTATTAGTGAATTTAAGGGCAATGCATGAGTATGATACCATGTAGCAACAATCCTTTTACTGATAATGCCAACATATTGTGGTGCTCCCTCTGTGAGCCTCATGTTTTCACTTCCTTTGTCAACTGGTCAAAACTTAGCTTCCATAAGGGCATAATTGTGAGTTGAAGAATAAACACTGAATAAACAGAAGTAAGTGATAAGGGAGTCTGGACCATCTGTTCATTTAACTTACTTGTGTTTCCTAGATCTGCTTCAGCCTACTCCTAAATGTGTCACTTCAATCAAATATTCAATTGCTGTAGCACTTGGGTAACCTTATGAATAACTAAATTCAAAATAATTTGGCTTATAGTACAAAATTCTGGTTATATAGTCTTTTGATTTTCTTTGTTCAGTGCTCAGACAAAACCAGGGCCTAAGATAAAAGCAGTTTGGGGCACATGTAGAAAAAAATTACTTTTCTAATGGAGCATAACCTCACTCCAGGACACTGTGAGATTATCTTGTTTCTGGAGACACAACTCAGCATCCTTATATTACAGATTCCTCAAGCATAATTTAGATCTGTGTAAACAATACTACAACCGCAAGGCAGTGTGTACTGACAGCTCTATCCCTGAACCTCATGCAGTACTGATAGTTCATAGTCTCCCAATCAATGGTTTGGAACTATTTTCTCAAGTCATGCACAAGCTCCATCCATGACACAAGGAGGCTTATCAAGTATGATGGCTTTTCTTTAGTGTTATATATTTCTATGAGCAACAACTTATCTTTAATTTAATACAAAACAGTTTAAAATTCCCAGATTTTTAAAACCCTAAAAACTTCACTGACCTGTCAAGGCTCCAGAATTATCAACTTCTGGCAGTATTTCCCTGTCATTACCTTTATGGAGGGCATCAGATAGCTTTTCAGGCTATACATTTATTATCTTTTAGATTTCAGTCATATAATCAGATCTTTGGTCTGATTTTCAGCAGAATCGCTTCTATAACTAAAGAAGATAAGTCTTAATATCTACCACAGAGGCCCTTTGACTTTGACATCCTATCTTAAGCTGATAATTAGTGTTTTACACACTCTCCAAAGCCATAAAGTAAAACTATACCACATCATTAAACATTTAATTATAATTGGCCTTATTCTGATCAAATGTACTTGCCTTACACCTCAAGTGAAAATATGACTATAATATTATAACATTCCATTTTGCATAAAGAGCAAGGAACTCTTCCACTCTCGATGTTGCTTATTCTAAAATTTCATCCTCAGATCAACTTGTCAGCCCTCTCTTTGGGCATTTCAGCCAAAATTCCCTTGAAAGTGTGGCTTCAGCTAAGCTTTGCATGTAAGTATTTTATTGGTATACAAAAATCTATGGTAACAAGTGAGAAATAAAAATGAATGTACAGCAAGGGTGGAGAAAAATGTAAGAGTTATTACCAGACTGGCTCCAGCTTCACAAAGGATCCTACTTAGGGTTGGACATAAGACCTGCTGCAACTTCTACTGCAGTCAGAATGATGGAGATTGAGTAGTCCTTAGTCCAAGAGAACGAGACACAGCTCTGTGTTTATGGTTGAGGCAGAGGAATTGACTGAGATCATGGTCTTCTACTGACCACACAACAGAGAAGGAAAATGAGAATCAATAAATATAAGTGTGGGTATAAGTTGGATCTGATAACATAAATTATCAAGTGTAAATGATATAAATTCTGAGCATCGTATAAATTGTATCTTTATATTTTGATTTCACCATTAGATTATTCTCATATCTGGATTAATGGTACCAATTAGTACTTTTTTCTAATAGCTGATATAATAAGAATTCACATATACTTTCTTTAATGTTTTACTACAATAATAATACATAGATTATCTCCAGGTTAGCAATGCAGTAACCAAAACTCAGAGAGATGAAATAATTTCCGTCATAAGACAATCAGTTTTTGTGATTCCAACCTAGGTCTGTGTGAATCTAAAGCTCATCCTTTTTTCTACAACAGCATGACAACTCAATAAGAATAAATTGCTTTTTATTCATTGCTTTGTAGTATAAAATAATCATGAATATGTATCTTGTCCGTTTAAAACTTGTAGAATATGTACGGGATAAGTTATTACTCCTATTTTACAAGAGATCTGAAGCTCTAAGAGGTTAAACATCATTTCTAAGCTCACATTCCTAGAGAGCAGAAGATTAAAGAAATACTTATATAACCAACCTGAAAATTCAGTAGCTCACCACAATGACTCTAGGAAACAGAAGCCTTGTTAAAATGTGGCATTACATTTTAGTAATATTAACTCCTATTTCTGCCTGCTGATTTTGTTATTTTTTTTACTTTATCAAAAAAAGGAACAAAAACTCTAAGTCATAATGTCTAAGAGGAGGAAGTTTCTGTAATTTTTTCACAATGATTAATAAATCAACTTTCTCTTCCCATTCTAGTAGAATGTTCTAGATTAAACAGGGTGGTCTGCGGTAATCATAAAAACGCTTCTGGGGGTTGAAGTGAAGCACTCAATTATAAAAATGTGCCCCAAAGGCAGACAGATCTGGGATCTAAGCCTTGTAGTAACTGCAAAATTGTGAGATACAGGGAAAGTAAATCAGCCTTTCTGTTCTCCATTTTTCAAATGTGAAAAAAATGGAGATATTCCACTTGTGTCCATCAGAGGTAAGATTTGCAATGAGCTTAGTTTCCTAGTTTCAGATTTCTCACCTTGGAGCTCTGTAGTTTAATTAAACACTATTTTAAATTCCTATTCTATCCTTTGTACACTTCTTAAAATACAGTGGTTTCATTCAATTTACTGTCAGTTCTCATATAGTCCCACAAAGTTAGGCACTAATAAGGTTAACTCTCAGTTGCTAACTAATTAAATTGAAATTGCTAAATACTCACATGAATAAAATCCTTGTTTTCATCATGAGTCACTAAAAATGAAGAGCTGTTTAAGGTTCTGTAAAACATTGATTAATTATCTTTCAAAAATAAGAGTGCAGGGATATTTAAACTCTTTGCATGTCAATAGAAGAGTATTTAACTCAAATCACTAAACTAAGTCTTTTAATGATTGAAGATAGAACAAAAAAAGGAGCTCTTGACTATGAGAAAGGAGTAACAGGACTCAGGAGAATGACCCTATTCCCCTTTTTTTTGCGACTGCATATGAAGTGTGATGCTGTGAAGTGAACAAACAAAATCACATATGGGGAGAGGCAACAGCTGTCTCCAAAAAGCTTTGGCCTCCTGCTGCCCTCCATCTAGAGCCAGACATGGTGGTTGATGGCTGCCCACCATGCTATACTTTATTGCTTCATTGACTGTGTGGCAAATGCTGACAACAGTTTACCAGCCACAAAAGAAATTATTTGATTTACTCAAGTTTCTTTGCTACCATTTCAATGTCTTGCATGTCCTTGGTTAAATGGTGCCCTTGTAAAATTGCACAGCAAAAAATAAACTGTTTTCCCTTAAACCAAATAGATATAGTGCTGTGATGTGAAATTACTGGAAAAAAATGTGATTTGGGGAAATTACAGTTCCTTGTTTAGTATGTATTGTGCATGCCCTACAGCTTTCCCTAACCAGTAGCTCCCAATTTCATTTAAATTGTAATGATTTCCTTTAAGGACAATTAAGTAGCCTAAGAGCAGAGCTTGCATACTAATGTGGCAAAGACAAGGCTTAGTGTAGAAGAGAGTAATAACTATTTATTAATATGATAATTAAGTGTTAATGCTTAGCAACCTAATGATATCTGTTAAATAACTTACATTTTGGAGGCAAATCCTAGCAAATGGAATTCTATTAAAAATAACAAAATGCAGGCCATGTAAAAATAAATGATGCTAATCTGCCATTAAATCACATATATTTTCTAATTTGCATACCATTAGAAAGAAGTCTGCAGTTTGTTCTTTTTTTTTATCAAATACATGAAGCCAGTATAATTATCTATGTCCATTTTAGTTTTGTATGCTTGTGTATGTTTATGTATATTCAAAGGGAAGAAGTAATAAAAAGTAGAGATGAAGATAAATACCATTTTAGAATATTTTCTAAAGCTATCCTTTTGAAAATATTCATATTCTGGATTTTCAAAAAATTCTAAAATGAGAAGCTAACATGTCTAAAGTATGATATTAAAATTTTTAAGATTTTCTATAAGGTCTAATTTTCTAGCCACATTTCCATAAATAATGAATAGCTCCAATTTTCCCAATATTATCTGATTTTTTTCTTTTTTTGAAATGTACTTTTGAATTTTAAAATGTATAAATCCATTTCATTATTATTATTATTAGTGATATAAATTTGTAAATATATAATTTAAAATGTCATTATCTATCCATTCTTAATTTAACATAATTTTAGCCATGTTCAATGCTATAAAATTAAACTGAAGTTGTTGATGTTTCCACAAAATGGGTAACAGAAGATTTGCACCACAAATGTGATCTCACCCTTCTACAAATTTAATAAGTTTTTGTGTATGGGTGTTATAAATTTTCAAATTATTTCCAACAGTATCTTATTAATTGAGTAAATTTTTTTGCTCTCTGATCTTCATGTTGAACATAACAATAGGAGAAAAATATCCTAACAACAGCCACATTTCTAAAATCTTAATTTATTTTCTTTTGTACTCTCTTAGAAATCTCCACATATCACTGTCTCATCACTCACTTGTACCAACTGACTTGAATCCTTTGAAGAAAAAAAAAGTTTACTAATGTTCTCTCTAGGTAGTGACATTTATAAATGTACACGGAAGTAAAGGAACCAAATGCTTTATGACCTTTACACAGGCAGGATTTTTAGAACTTTAGGATTTAGGTTAGACAGCAATGTGTGTGAATTAGACTAAAAGAAAAAGAAGTTAAAACACCAAATAATTTTCACACGAGTTGGCTACAAGGGGAAGGAGAAATATAGTAGCTAAGGAGAGATGATACAATTTGCTACTATTTTAAAGACAGGGAATATTTTTATGTCTATTATTATGATTAGTTGTTAAATAGTTTGTCAGGAGAGTGGTTGAAGGTTAGAAGGAATGAATAAGGAATGAGGAAAGAATTAAATAAGAAGTTTCAATATTGTTAAAATGACCATACTACTCAAAGGGATCTACAGATTCCATGTAATTCCCATCAAAATAACAATTTTTCACAGAAACAGAAAAGTGATTCTAAAATTCAGAAATAACCACAAAAGACATAGGATAGCCAATGTGATTTTTGAGGCAGAAATAGGGGGATGAAAAGAGAAAAAGAAAAGAAAGAAAAGCAAAGGAAAAGAAAGGAAAAGAAAGGAAAGGAAAAAACTGCTGGAGGCTTCACTATATCAGACTTTAAAACATATAACAAAGTTTTAGTAACAAGCAGTATAATAGTGCAAAGACATAGCAAAACATAGACCAATGGAATAGAGAGAACATAAAGAACCCCCAAATTAATCCATATTCATACAGACAACTGGTTTGTAAGAAAGAAGCTAAGAATACGCAGGGGAGAAAAGAGTCTCTTCAATAGATGATGCTGCCAAGTTGGATGAGCATGTGCAGAAGATTAAAACTAGATGCTTTCCTTCCACTTTACACTAAAATCAACTCAAAAGGAATCAAAGACCTAAATGTTAAATCTGAAACCATGAAATTACTACAAGAAAGCAGGAGGCAAATACCTCAAGACATTGATGTAGGCAATTCTTTTTTAGGCAAAATTCCAAAGGCACAGACAACAAAACGTTAAAAAAAAAAAAAAAAAAACAATACAAATAGGATTATATCAAACTAAGAGTCTTGTGCAAAATAAATAAACTAACTAATGGAACTGAATGACAACCTACAGATTGGGAGAAAATACTTGAGAACTATTCAAACAACAAGAAATTTATATTCAGATTATATAAGGAACTCAAGACTGAAACTAAAAAACAAATCCAATTTAAAAATGAACTAAAGAATGAAACAATCTTACCTCAAAAGAATACTTGCAAATGGGCAGCATTTCATGAAAAAGTGTTCATTTTACTAGACATTAGTAAAATGCAAACCAAAACAACAGTGAGCTATCACCTCATCTTGGTTTGAGTGGCTTTCATCAAAAAGACAAAAATATAGTAATGATAATCGATTGTGAGGAAGCAGGAAATAGAGAACTTTTACTCACTGTTGCTGGGAATGTCAATTACCGTAGTGATTATGAAAAGGAGTATAAAAATTTCTTAAAAATGACAAATGTAACTACAATTTACTCCAGTAGTTTCGTTATTGGGTGTATCCAAAAGTGATGAAATCATTTTACCAAAAAGATACTTGCACGCTTATGTTTATTGAGCATTATTCATAAAAGCTAAAACACAGAATCAACTCAGATGACCTTCAGGGGATAAATATATAATTTTTTAAAAACTAATATATTTACATAATTGAATAATATTGAGCCATTTAAAAAATGAAGTCCTGTAATCTATTGCAACATGGATAGGATAGGAGGTCATTATGGGTTTTTTTGTTGGTTTTTTTGTTTGTTTTTGGTACCAGGGATCGAACTCGGGTCCTTGAGCTTGCTCAGCAGGCGACGAAACCACTGAGCTAAATCCCCAGCCTGGAGGTCATTATGTTTAGCGCAATAAGTCAGACAGAGAAGACCAGTATCATATATTTTCACTAACTTGTGAAAACTAAAAAGTCAGTCTCATGGAAGAACTGAATGAAATGATCAGTGGTCAGTGCAAACTAGGAAGAGGAGAATGAAGGGTGGATAGAAAGGATTTCAGTAAGAGGCATAAGATACAATTATAATGGAGATATTATTTCTGTTTCTTCTTTAACGCAGTAGAATAATGACTGGTTAAAATAACTCGCAATGTATTTCAAAAGGAAGAGTAGGAAATGCTCAATATGGCTAAAGAAACAGAAATGCTTATTACACTGATTTGATTATTACACTCTACACACATACTGAATTACCATAACGCATCCCATAAAGAAAGACAAATATTATGTCTCAATCAAATAAGAAAAGAAAGGAGAAAAAATGATGAAAGAAATAAAGAAGTACGAGATAAGACTTGGAGCACAAAAGTTGACATTTATCTTGAATCCTACATGATCACCTGTCTGTGAAACAAAAAAAAAAAAGTGAGGTAATGATAGTTCTAATTGTAAACACAGTAATCTTGTACTGAATTTCTTCAAATTTCTCAATGAAATTTAAAAACTTTGTTATCTAACATTTTCTTTACTACAAGAAGTTTTATGTTCAGTATATTTTTCTTCAAAATACTAACCAGTGGACTTTTCAAAATTCACAAGCACAGCTGTCATTATATTCCTTTAGTCTGCAGACCTCTCAACCTTGAAGGTTGTAACAGTGTAGTTAGTCTTTCCTATTTCCAACTTCTGTCCCTGGTTATTGTCTTGGGCTTTTCTTTGGATCTCTAGGATAGTAACGAATTCTTTCCTATTTGGCCCCAGGTTCATCCCTTTGGCTTGTGGTATGAACTATACTGACGCATTGACTACCTCTCTGCAAACTTGGATGATATTCATACTGTAACTGGAGAAGGTTTCTGTCTTTTGCCTAAGACTTCTTTTCAGACAGGGGCATGAGCCCTGCTTCCTCTATTAAAGCATGATAGGTATTTTGCTTTTCTTTTTTCTGCCTAACCTTGGCTATTCAGATCGTATCTTTTATAAAATATAATAAAGAATGCAGGTAGGAAAAATTGATTTTGCTATAAATGCTAGCTAGCTCTTTATGCTCAAAAGTTTGGAATTTCCACTAATATTCTAAGATTTTTAAAGTCACTTGTTATTTAATGCATGTCTCCTGAAACACGTGAGGATATAGAATAGAGTTCTCTGGAAAGAGAGAATAATAGTTTTCTTAAGCTTGAGATTAAATAACTTCTTATTTGATTTCATGATTGAATAGAAAAGAATTTGCGGGTATAAAGTTTAACTATGTGGAAGTAGTAAAATTAACAAACTCTAAAAAATACATTTCCAAGAAAAATTATGGAGGGGTTTTTCTATCTTTCAGCTCAGAGAAAGATAGAAAACTAGTAAGTCTGAATGGACATAATAGACATCACCTATATTTCTTTCTGAGCCTATTGACAAACCCATGCATCAAAGGTTTGGGATAAGATAGATGGATAGCCAACAAGTGTGTTTATTAAAAGATTGCAAGTGTGCACAAGAAATTTATCCTTTAGTTTGTGTTTATATTTATTGTATTATTACTTAATCAGATTTTCTAATATGACTTTTCAGAAAATGCATGAACTTCCTAAGAGAGTGAAATAAACTATTTTAAGTGGACCAGATTGTAAAGGAGACAAGATGCTAAATGAAAAATCTTCACGCTAGTAGAATCACCATGGACACTTTGATTTTTAAAAAGAAATAAAGACAATGAGCTATTGATTTCAGTTACCAAATAAAGCCCAGATATTTTTATTCCTTCTTCAGTTTTAACAGAAATTATCAAGTAAATGTGATAAATTCCATAACAGGGCTAGAAAAAAAATCAGAGCTCTCAGTAGAACAAAACTTGGGTTGATTTTGAGAATAGAGAAATCAAATGGAATTGGATCAAGAAAAATCCAATATGTTTCATGCAGCATAGGATTACATACATAAAAAGACAAATAAAGAGAAATAGGTAGACTTGCCCTCTCCAAAAAAGAATGTGATGCTGGGATTGATTAATGATGTGATGCTAGGATTAAGGGTCCCCCACCATAAGTGTGATTAGGGGTAGCCTGGATAAAATATAAGGGACAAAAAGAGGGCTGCTGTCATTTCTTGCTGCTTGTTGGCTGCTTCTTCACTGCTTTGGTACTTTGCTGCCTTCTGTCTGCTATGGACTGTTTCTCCTCTATGATGCCCCTCTGCCATGCCACCCTACCTTGGATCCAGTCAATTATGAACTGAAACCACTACAAACTGTGACCTACAATAAATCTTTCTCCTTTAGCTTTGGTTGTCTGGTATATTGTCTCAGCAGTAAGAAAAGTAACTAAGACACTTGTGCCTACCTTAATAACTACAGAATAGGGTAGGAGGCCCTTCAGTAAGCATTACTTACTTCAGTAAGCAGAAAAATCTTGACACTCATTCCTTTTCTATGTGCTACTTACAACTGCATTTAGACTGAAAGACATTCTTAGCTACTCCACAGACAGAAGATAAAAGAGTATAGAGCTTCTTGAGGGGTATGCAGAGATTAGATCAAAGACTGAAGGAATCCCTTAGCACCTTTCACAGATCACAGCTGGATATTGCATTCACACATGAAATTTGTTCATAAGCTTCTATCTTCAGAGATTAGCAACCCACATGAGTATTCATTGGAAGAATTATCCATACAGAAGGGAATTCAGTGATAAATATTATACTAATCAGTTTTCTTGTTGCCAGGACCAGATATCCGACACCACTTAAAGAAGAGTGTGAATTTGTCTTATGGTATCGGGGGAATTAGTACGTAGTCTGCTGGTACCCAGGCAGGAACATAATGGTGGAAGAGCAGGATAGAGTAGAGGTGCTGAGTTCATGGAGTCTGGTGAGTGGGAGCACAGCCAGAAAGAAAGGGTTGAGGGTTCAGTTACGGATCTCAAGGCCACATCTCCATGACCCACCAAGCCATACCCAGAAGTATGCAGCTCCTAAGTCAATGAGGTTGAGAATTAAGTGCAGCTCTAATAAGAAGGCAAAATGTTCACTATGTTGCTTAGATCCTTGGTACCCAGAGCAAGCAAAACAAAACAATACAGTTCCATAGTCCAAAGTCAAAAATATCAGTCTCTGAAATCTTTATAATAAATTTACACATTAGCAAAAAGGCCAAATAAAACAAAACTACCAACAATTTAGAAACTTAATAGGGCCTTTTAATAAATTAGGATTAAAAACTAATTCAAAAATTAAACTACAGAAATTCACTATGAGGGGATTACAGCAGAAATGAATGACAGTCTGCCCCTCAAAATACAAACAGGCATTGATCTCTAAGAAAATACCTAGTATGAAGTGCCAGAGTAAAAAAGCAGAGCTGTTGACCAGAAGATTAATTCAAGGTCTATAATGAGAACAACCATGTACTGTGTGTGTCACTCTCCTACCACTATGAAGATACACACACACACACACACACACACACACACACACACAGAGTGAGCAGCACAATTAACTTCTGGCAAAAGAAAAAGTGGCTCCTATCTAAAGAAATTGAAATATTAAGCTAAAATAATAGCAAAGATTTCTAATGGAGTGTTGGAACTGCAGAGTAAAAATCTCTCTTGTATGAAGTTTCAAGGATCTTTACCCGTCTGTCTATTTATCCTAAAATGAAAACTTGCAGTCAACCTCAACTTTTCCCCCACACTTTAGAATCTCTGCAAACTTTTCAGTCATACAGGGAAAGAAAGTAACAGAACACAATGAGCTTGCTTAGTGGTGAGTGCAAAGCCAAAAACATAAACAAGAAATAAAATAGTAGAGAAAGTTTTTGTTTTTTTTATCTGTAGCAAGTAAGACCAGCACTGTAGCTATTTTCAAAACAATGTTCTTCCTTAGGAAAAGAAGTATGGGAATTTTATTATAAACATTTATTTAGGAAAATGCTTTAGGGATTAGGCATATTTCTGCACATGCTCAGGTGAAGGTTACAGTTTAAGAAGGAAAGATGGTAAAGGAGAGGAAAGATGGTGAAGTTTCTGAACATGCTCAGTTCAAAGTCATAGGGCACATATTCAAAACGGGTAAGATGGAGAACACAAAAGGTATGCTCATTCGGGGTTATAAAGATGGAGGACACCAATGCTCCTGGGCATGCTTGGTTCAATATTATAATAAGTTAAGTTTATTCCAGGAGTCCTGAAGGAGTGAATCAGAATGGCTTGGTGTCTTTGGATGGTTTTTTTTTTTATAATTTCTCCCAAAAAGTCTTTGCTGAAACAACAGCAAAAAAGGTGCATTAATCCCTGAGTTTGCCCCAAAGGTACCTGCAGTCAGTTGTTGATAAATTCATCCTGTATATACATCAGAAAAAAGAAACTCATACCACTTTCTCAGTGCTTGATTATTAAATGGAAAACTAATGATTATCAGAATGCCTGAATAAAGAACACATGTGCCATGAAAAATAACAAGATCAACAGAACAAAAGCAGATTTCTGGAAAAACACATATTTCAAAAGAAGATATGAAAAATAGGTACATCCAGCAAAATTTGGTGAAAAATAGTTCCAACTTTAACACAAAAATGCAATGGCAAGAGAGGAAAAGAAGTATCAGAGAACAACTAAATGAGAATAGAAATTTTTAGTGAAAAAACATGATACACTGTTCAATCATTCAACAACTACTTATGAAATGTCTGTTTTGTGCCAGTGAGTCAAACATCTCCTTCCCATCCTCTTCTACATTTGAAAGTTGGTTGGTTCAAAACTATGCTGAACATTTAGGTTTAAAATGCTATTATAAACAAGCCTATGGCACACACCTGTAATCCCAGCTACACTGGAGGCTGAATCAGGAGGATCACAAATTGTAGCCCAGCTTGGAAAACTAACACCTTGTCTCAAAATAAAATAATAAAATAAAAATATCTAGGGATGTAGCCGTGTGGTTGTGTCCCTGAGTTCGATCTCCAGTGCTGGGTTGGCAAGGGGAGCTATTGTAGGGAAAAGGGAATGGGGACATTACCAGAAGCAGTAGGTCCTGGTCTCCTGTGAGCCACAACAACACAAAAAGAATTAAAGAATAAGGACAGGAAATGAGACTTAGAGAACAAACTGGGTTTGGGCCTGATCAGTGCTGCTCTGGGCAGCAAAGACGAAGGCACACTGAGGTTGCCACTATTTATTGGGTTCATAGGGAGTAACAGATGATTCAGAAGGTGGCAGTAATCCTAGGATAATGGGGATCTTGTAATCTGAGGATAGTGGTAAACCTAAATTGACAAGAATCTTATGCTGATGAGAATTTCAGGGGGATGAGGAGCTTATGTTGATTAGGACTGTGAAGTAAGATAAGCAAAGATATTCTTACAACAGTAGGTGGGATGAGTTAAGCTGATAAGGAATATGTCCCTCCCCTGGTAAGGGACTACTCAGTTCTTACTACTCAATTCTCAAGGAACCGGATATCTACAGCTGATACAATCTTGCCCTTGAGTGTCACAGTATCAGGGGACCATTGGTGTCTCAGCTGTGACCAGAGGCAAAAATACAGTTATATTTTGGCACGTAGTAACAAGCCTGTAGGCAAGAAGACTAGGCCTAATCATAATTTAATTGTGAAATGATTTTCCCCAAAATGGCTCCAGACAAGCTATTATCAATGAGAGAGGAAAGAACATCTCTATAATAATCCATTAATGTTCAAATGATAAAAATAAAAATTTTAGGTGGCAGATTCCAAGCAGTAGTGAAATTAGGGTAAAATGCTGAGTCAAATGATAAAAATAAAATAAGGAAAGATTCTGGACACTGAAGAAATCTATATAAGTCCAGCAATTTGTGCCGCTACCTGCGAATGATGAATTTGATGCTTGAGCAGGCTCCACAAAAATTTTCTCTCAACTGAACAATGTCTTCATATTTTACTGTCAGGACAGAACATGAATGTCCAGGGATGTGGACCCACTAAAACCTGTGCTCAAAACAGAAACTCAGGAAGGGAAGAGGGAGTGGGTGGGCAGAAGAGCAGATGAACAAAAGCTCAAAGTGGAGGAATAAAAGAGCTTCAGCTCCCAGAGTAGATAAGTCCCCTGGAGGGCTAGCAGGATATTTTCTTGGCATGGTGAGGCGGCCCATCAGTTTCTGCACTTCTGCCCTCCAAATGTTAGTCTCTGAATTTGAGATGCAAACTCTCAAAATAAAAGGTGTGACTGAGGTGACTTTAGCTCATTTGCCTTAGCTTTTCTAATCTTTGGTCTTTTCTTTAAAATAGAGACACCACGGCTGGGGATTTAGCTCAGTGGTTCTGCCGCCTGCCTCACAAGCTCAAAGTCCTGAGTTTGATCCCTGGTACTTAAATAAATAAGTAAAATAAAATACAGACACCCATATTTATCATGTAGTGCTGCTGTGAATGTTTATTAAAGTAGCCATATGAAGGACAGTGGGCATCACACATAGGAAATGCACTAAACGGGAACTCAGTTTTGATGGCAAATTAGTACTTCCTAGTGACAAATAATTTTTATATATGACATATTTTTATATATGACAAAATAATTTTTATAATTTTTTTCTGTACTAATATTAGTTGTATTTTCTATTTTAACCTGAAAAATATTAAGAATACTGATACGAATACAACAACTACAACTGGTGTTTTATTGTTGCAACCGAAGATTCTCTTTTTAGTCAGTTATTGATGTGAATATAATTTTTAGGACAAAATGCTAAAGATAATGCATAATATTAGTTAATTAAGCATTTTTTCTTTTATCAATAAGAGAAAGTGGAAGATTATGTTTGACAAAATTTAGAAGGTACAAAAACCATCAGGAAAGATTTAAAAAAATGCAGATTCCTCTCCCCACAGTTTCTGATTTGGGCCTTGGAGTATTTCATTCATCCCTTCATAGTTCCTCAAGTTCTATACTTGGGGAATCAGTTCTTGCATATAAATTGTTGAGGAATTAAAATATCTTCATCTGTCTCTGAGTCAGCTATTTCTGGTTGAACCATTTATTACGTCTTAAACTATTAATAGAGTTTAATATCCCTATCTTTACTCTTACTTTAATTCAAAAGGAAGAGAATTCTGCTGTAGGGAAGTCAATTAAACCACTCATTACTATAAATATGATGAAGGTAGAAAATTTCATATTACCATAACTCCTGTGAAGTACTTGCAGGCAGATTTAAGTGAAAGCTTAGCAGAATATTTATGTTGCAGCCAACTTCACAGGTGTAAACTGTGAGTAAATATACACTTGGGGAATTTGATTAGTGCTAGCTCTGTGATGTGATGTCTCAACACATGAAAATGGTCTGGAATAAATTAAAATAAAAAGAAACAAAAGAGGTGAATGTAGTCAGGCTGCCAATCCGGTTCATGTTAGAGGATCTATAAAAGCAGAGTCGTTAACTTTAACATTCATTTGTTTTGCTGTCCAAATCCCCTTAGCTCATTTGTTTATACAATAAATAGCAACAGGAGTGCCTACCATGTGTCAAAACGTTAATTTATTTTATTCTTACACAAAGGCTTTTAGTGAAAACATAGACTTCAATTTTCTTAAGAACTAAGAAAATAACACTGGTATTAAAAGGCAAAACTTAGTATTATTATTTCCTTTTGAAACCTTTTTCAAGTTATGTTTGAACCTCTGTCCCCGGGGAAAGCAGGTGAGTTGACTGGTTCTAGAGGTTTGCATTTATGAACCCCAGCCAGTTACACACAGATTATCAATTCATAAAAACACAGAGTCACACAAGCGATTTCATTCGAATCTATAGTTTGATTTGCTTATCAAAGGATTCACTCTGTTTTAAAGCCTCAGGATTCTTTTAGTTCTCCACAGGCTGTCTTAGCGAGGCCTCCAGGAAAAAGTCTTCTCAAACATGTCCATTATAATTAGTTACCAAAAAAAAAAAAAGCATTTCAGAACACTTTGACATAGTAAAAAAGGTTTTCATCATTTTTTTCAGAATAAGTATGCCTGGAATTATTAAAGACTTGACTATGGAATAGGTATATAGATGTATGGAAATATACAACTACTAAACCAACACTAGGTAATACATAAAGTAAAATTGCATGTGATTGGTAAGCTTGTTCTGCTAATATATTAGAGGACATTTAGTATTCAGATCGTTAAAAATTATTCATACTGGATTAAATATAAATATATGGGCACTTCTTTCAAAATTCAGTGCCAGGCTTCTCTGTCAGAAATGCTTCACCATTATTTCTATAGGAAAATCAGGTTTGATTTATATCATTTTGGCTTAAAATACCTTTTATGGGTCTGTCACTCACCTCAAGATTATTTTTGCTTCACTTTTTTTTGTAAACTCAACTCAATAGTTTTTCAAGTATATCAACTGTACAAGAACTACATCATCTGAGGAAAACAGAAAGGGAAATTTGAAATGACCTAAAAGATTACAATGGTATCCTAAGTACAGTGTAGTAAAACTGGTAGAAAGAAATAAAACTGATGAGATATATAGATAGTACTCTGTTAATGGAAAAATAAATAAGATCAAGAAGATGTAGGAGAGATAATGACAAATAGAGTGAATAAGACCTTACAGAGAGAAAGTCATTTTAATGACAAGTTCATTTAATAATTAGAAATTTTGATACCAAAAGAAGTAATCAGATATAAGCAAGGAAATACTGACAGTTGGATGGCTATGTGGTCTCTAAAAGGTCACCTTGTTGATTATAAATAGCCTATATAACTACCCTTTTACAATGAATCTGAGATTAAAAGCTGAAAAAATTCATGGAAAGAATTAATGTGAAGGAGGCAAAAATTTTAGACACCAAGTAGGTGAAAACTGTTTCAAAAATAAAACTTTCCCAAACCAGGAGAACAGAAAATGAAAGAATATAATGAAAACAGTATAGTGTGTTTGGTATTTTGAAAAACTATAAAAAATTTTCAACCCCATTTATTTGATCATTGCATCCACCAAGAGAGATGAGAATGAAAGGATTCCTTTCTTACTATGAAAAGGTTGATAGTCAGAGATCAAATATTCAGATTTTGTGTTTCTCTCTGTAAATTCCTAACTGCCACAGATTCTAAAATGTCTTGTTCTTTTTAAAAATCATTTCTTCTCTCATGCCTTTTTTTTTTTTTTGGTTTATTAGTACCTGTGTGTGGTACATAGTGTTTATATTCTCTGTGAGAAATTGGTACATGTACATAACACACTTAATTCATTTTCACCCTCTTTCCCTTCCCCTCTTTTTGGTAATGTTTAAGTGCTTAATGTTTCCATTCATTTGTGGAGTTGGTACACTCCCAAAATACATATTAATTCCCTTCTTTCATCCCATATCTCTTCCCTCTGCCCATCTCTTGATCCTCTTCCCCTTTGAGAATGATCTAGCTCCCTACTTCCTATTGTCTATCTTAGTTCTCTTACACCTTTTTTCCAGCATAGAAAAACTAACTGGTCCTAGCATTATTCCCATATGTGGTGGTGAACAGGGCTCCTAAACTAGAGATTGTGCTGTCTCTGAGCCATTTTCACCTACACACTATAATCCCCTCTGAATCTTGAGGTGGGGAATAGTTCCCTCCTTTATTTCCACTTAACTTTCTACTGCACGTTGAGACTAATAAATTACTCTCTTCCTCAAACCTTCTGAATTCATTTAGAGGTGTGAAATTGTAGCTTTCAAATACTAACAGAAGTGCTAGAGAAAGGACTTCTGGGTGAGCATAAATTAGCCTAGCCCATGGGTCTCGGTAAGGCTCACTGTGTGATAAACTTTAGTTTACAAAGCTGAACCACTGCCTATCTCTGACCCTGTACAAGAATGGAAGGGAAGCTTCCACTGAGGGACTTGGCTAGTTTGGTGCATTCAGTTAAGTAAAAGGTGAAATTAGAAGATAGGATGGTTTCACTAATTGATGAGTTCTACATCGAGAAAGGTATTACTTCCACATGTGAAAGAATCCAAATTATAGCTATGTTAAAGTCTTAAATTCTTCATCATTAAATCCTATAATCAGTACAGGATTGTATTATAGCTCAGGGTCTTGAAGCATCCCGTCCTTCCTAACTTGAATCTGTCCCTTTTTTCAGTACACAAAAGTCCAGCATGTATTTCAAGAAAACTCCAGGTTTGGGTACAACTTCCAATAGACAACAGAAACAGAGAAAGAGGAGATGATTACACATCCATCTTTCAAGGACACTCATCTAGTTACACATACTGCTTCATTGTGTAGCACATTGGTCAAAAGTCAGTCATTACCAGTACTTATTTGTAAGAAAATTAGTACATGAGTCTTTTTTCTATGTGCTTATACCCTAAACTAAAATTTAGGCTTCTGTTTCTGTACTAAGAAAGAAGAAAATGTAGAGTGGAGACAAATGGCAATTCTGGTAATTCTCCTTCTCCCACTAAGAACTTCCTGCACATCAACTCCTCCTGGAGGAGTAATGATCACATATGTAATCATTCTTCCTGTGGTCAGCACTTTCAAAGTATCTACCCAATGTTTTTACCATTTCCAAGAATGATTGATGCCAATATATCCTTTGCAGCTTATACTTTGCTTTTTTTTGCTTGCATGTTTTGTTAGGTTTGAGGGATAGGAGTGCTCTGATTCTATGTTGTTTACTCTGCTATGCAGTCTCATCAGCTTTCTTTGGTTGAGGTCATTGTGTTCATTCAAGATACTTTCTAGTCTGAGCCATCTGAGTTCTTCTCTCACTATATCCTTTTTAAGAAAGACGTATTTACACAGTAGATTCATATACATTCCCTTATCATTCCAGCAGTAATGAAAAGTGATAAGAAGAGAACATTGTGTATTATTAATTTATTTGGTTGCTATTGGATTTTTTAAATGCATACATTTTTTTCTCTTATTAAATCAGAACCTCCTTATGGCACAAGTTTGTGTATTTTTTAATATTCTAAACCACATTATTGAGGTGTGCTCTCATACAAAAGTTGTTCATATCAGATTTATACAATTTGATGAATTTAAAGATAAGTATATATCCATGCCATAAGCCTGTCTACCATCTCTAAAGGTTTTACACTATCCTTTTTTTTATTATTAAGTGTGATAAGAGCACTTAATATAAGATTTACCCATTTTCTAAACTTTTAAATATTCAAGTATTGTTAATTATGGCCTCTACTTGAACAGTCACTCTCTATACCTGTCACTCTGTATAACTAAAGTTTTGTACTCTTTGATTAATATTTCCCATGCATCTCAGTACCTGACAACCACCATTCTACTTTCTGCTACGTGCTTGCTTATTTTAGATGTGTCAAATAAGTGGTATCATATAGTTTGCATTATTTTTAATTTTTGAAGAACCTCCACACTGATTTCTATGTGGGTACACCAATCACATTCACATCATTTCTTAGCTTCATATCTTTTGGTTTTGACAATAGCCATCCAAACAAACACGTTTAAGGTGATGCTCACTGTGGTTTTGATTTGCATTTCTCTGGTGATTAGTGAGCAACTTTTCATATACCAATTGGTCATTTGAATTTCTTCTTTAGATGAATGTTTATTTAGTGTTCTACCAGTTTTAAATGAAATTCTTTTAAAAACAAATTCTTACTTTTTATGTGTGTTCCTGATATGCTTTGGATATTAACACTTGATCAGAGTTATGACTTGCAATTATTTTTCAGTTCCATAGATTACTTTTCCATTTTGTGATTTTTCCTTTGCTATGAAGAAGCTTTTTAGTTGGATACAACTCCACTTTTATTGCTTTTCTTTGGTTTTTTTGGTACTGGGGATCGAACTCAGGTCCTTGCTCTTGTGAGACAGACAGCAGAACCACTGAGCTAAATCCCTGGCCCCTATTGTGTATATTTTTGATGTCAACTCTAAAAATGTATTGCCAAGACCAATGTCAAAATGTCTTTCCCATGTTTTCTTCTAGTTGTTTTCAATTTCAGGTTTTGTCATTTTTTAAAATTCATTTTGATTAGTTAGTTTTGTCCTTTGGCTTTGGTGTTCTATAAATTAAAGGGTAGGGGTGTGTGTCAGTTACTTTTCTCTTGTTTCTGAGACAAAATACCTGACACCCAATGTTAGAAGGGAAGGGGGTCTGTTTGGCTTGCAATTTGTAGAGGTTTCAGTCCATATTTACCCAACTCCAAGGCAAGGATGACAAAAAGGAATGGCAGAGCAGAAGCAACCTGGTCTTCATAAGGCGGCAAAGGTAACAAGAGGAGTTACCAGAATCTTTCTGCCCTTTTTATCTTATTCAGACTACCGGGATTAGAGCAATGTCAAACTAATAGCTCACACATAGTGGTTTAGCAATCACATTCCCTTAATACCAGCATCACACATTCAAGATTAAACTACCTCTGAAAAAGAAAGTCCCACCTCATTGGCATGAGGCTTTGTGGGGACATTTAAACACAAACAGGGTCTAATTTCATCCTTTTGCCTATAGATATACAGTTTTTCCAACATCAAATGTCAAAGAGACTATCATTTCCCTATGTTATATTATTGGATATCTTCTAGAAGATTAGTCAGCCATACATTTATGAATTTATTGCTGGACTCTCTATTCTGTTTCACTGGTCTATAGTTATGTGTGTTTTTTGTTGTTTTTTTTGTCAGTACAGTACTCTTTTTAATTTTTGTGGCTTTGTACTATATTTTGAAATCATATAGTAGAAACCTCTAACTTTTTGTTCTTGCTCAAATTTGCTTTTGCTATTTGAGATATTTTGGGTTCCATTAGGATTTTTTCTTTCTGTGAAAAATAAATTTGACATTGGTATTACACTGACTCTTCAGAACATTTTTGATAGTACCAACATTTTATCAACACTCATTCTTCAAATTCTTGAATGCAGGATATTATATCTTTAATTTTTTTCAGCGTATTTTATAGTTTTAAGTGTATAAGAGTTTTAATAACTACATTTATATAGTCCCTTCTTTTTGATTCTATTGTAAATGTAAATGAAATTGTTTTCTTCATTTTCTTTTTGGAAAAATTCTTCTGTGTACAAAAAGGCAATTTATGCTGGTTCATGTAATTTTTCTTAACATGAAACTGTACATGCCAAAGTAAATCTATAGAATCAATAAATGTTTATAGATATTGAAAAGAAAATTTAAAACTATGAAAAACAGTATTCAAGTAAAATGAATGAGAAGGGGGAGGGGAAGGGAAGATAGGTGAATTATGTATGCTTAATTTCATGAAATAGAAGTATTTAGAGCTTAGGTAAGAGCAGTGTAGGCCAGCATTAGAATCAATGGAGAAAAAGAAACAGTGATCATCAACTTAAAGTATCTACTTATATTATATATCAATTCAAAATTATTCAAAATGTATAATTGAAAATATTATTAAGTATGTAAATTATTAGTCAAAATGTGCAGGAAACAACATATTTTTATTAACTGACTTCTATAGCTGCCAACTGTTTTTTCCTTTAATATAAATAAATTCAAATTTCATGATTTCACAAAAAGAACAAACCAAAAGCCACAACAAAAGAGAATTTTGAATTATAATGCCAGAAGCGAAACCTCTGAATTATATTACTTGTAGAAAAGCAATATTTAAAACAATTACGGTTAAGTAAACTTTAAGTCTCAATAACTTTTATGTGGACTATTTCACCAAAACATGCCCATAATAACACACACACACACACACACACACACACACACACACATACAATGTAAAAATAAAGTATATTATAGTGTTTAATTAACACTGTCTGTGACTCCCTTGAGACTTTTTCCCCCATAGAACAGCAGATATTACCTAATAAAAGAACCTCAGTCCTTTGGTGATAAGTAAGGAAAGGCATTAGGAAGATCAGAAATTTGGACATAGTACCTAATTGAATTATTCAGTGATGTAAATGTTAACTCTGTGAAATACTTTAAGGAGTATTAAATAATAATTCCTTTGGGAAGTGATACTGAGGTAAGTGAGATTTTCTCAACTTTTTTAATCTTTTTACTGTAACCTAATTTTCATTTTCTGCTTAGATAAAATTCCATATTATATGTTGGATATGTATATTATCAATTATTATAATCATATCATATTTTAGTGCTACTTGACAAAAGAAAGCTTAAATGGCATCCTTTATCTTTATGGACTTTGCTACAAGAATAATAGGAATTCTGTGTTCTATGAAAGTATATTAGACAAGACTAGCCTTATTAAACAATGTAAAGCTTTAAATGTGTTTTGAGAATGACAAATGCTAGATAAGATACAAGCAGGATGATTGTCAGACTGATGGTGTATAAACGAGATAACCACTGGTATTTTACAAGAACTTCAGAATGGCAGCATAGTTGTCCACTTAGAATCAAGATTTATGTAAAACTTGTTATTTAGCTAATGAAGGCTAATGAAGGCAGAAGTCTTTGTATACAAAAAACTGAGACCAAATAATTTGGAAGGTATCTGATTTTATGCAATGGCAAGCTATAGTTTTTCTACAATAGGGATGGCAATTTTAGCATCCAGAGTTCAGATAGCCCTGGAAGGAAGATCTCAATAGTACAGGATTGAGAAGGAAAGACAATGAACTCAAGACTAATTTTGATGTGATTAGATTTTTTTTGTTTTTGGTACCGGGGATCGAATTGGAGACCTTGCACTTGGGAGGCAGGCAGTGGAACCACTGAGGAGATAAATCCCCGGCCCAGTGATTAGAATTTTAAGACACAGGACAGTTCTATTTCTAAAACCACTATTATAAGAGAAATAGAAAAGTCTGACTAGGAAAAAAATGGCATAAACTCCAAATTTCCATCACTGAAGCTCTAATCTAGGTCTAGGTGTAAGCCAAGAATGCTAAGGGGTCCATGAGAAAGGCTCTCAGGCAAGCCTACACTGTCAGAATATCTATAGTTTAGTAGGAGTGGTAAAGAAGCCATAACCAGCTGAAAAGTGGAAGATGATGACCAATATTCATCTTTGTTTTTGTATAAAGTAAAGATGACCATTTTAGAAAGACCTGAAGAGAAGAGAAATGGGCAAAGTTTCAACAGAAATGCTAAAGAGAAATATGTAGAATAATTATTTCAAACAAAGAATTTTCAAATCAACTTTATAGCACTTGACATATCTAAGCCAAGAATGAATAATTAAAATTGTAATAGTCAAAATTTAAATTATGATATACTTTGTGGTTCTTACAGACTTGAAGGGGATATGCTAATTGTGATTTGGGACTAGGACATATGCTGTGCAAAAGAGACACTATGATATGACAACATCAGCAAATGTAGGGCAGTCTCCAAAATTTTAGTTGCAATTCCAAGCAAGACCGATAAGGATTTCATATAATGAAATGCAACACCAGAAAAAAAAAAGAAAAAGGAAGAATAATAAGACACAAGAATAATATGAGCAATACCTGGCCTAGAACTATTTAGAAAATGTAACTTTTATTTTAATTTTCATTACAACTTAACCATCTAAATATCTTCTTAGACCTCAATAAGAAGCTAATGTTCAATATTTATCATTAATATCCAACTTTACACATCTTCTTCAGCAATACTCAGGCTTTCTGAGCTGAGGAAATCTCAGCTCATTGTAGTCATTAGTGATCATTATCCTTAAATGGAAATGTACTGGAAATAACTTTTATATCATTCTCAGTGGGTAATTTAAAGAATAATAAGAGAATATTAATGTTGAAAAAGAACAGTATAATAAATGCAAAGAGTGCTGAAGAGAATATTCAACTACAAGAATCACAAGTGAAAGAGATATGTTTTTATGATAACTTCATGTAAAATCTATATTTTCCATTGTTTTTATCAGATAAACAACATCAATAACAACAAACCTTGCCCCTGCCATCCAAAACCAAGAGAATGAATGCTAACAAATAAAACTTAACAAGTGGTACTCTTTGTTCTTAGTGGCTTGAAATAACTACATTCTGTAATTGACAAATGAAATAATGACTAAAAGCCCAATTCATTCTTCAGCTCAGTACATTTTTATATGATAATTTGGTGTAGCTTTCATTCAAAACCTTACAAGCATGCAGTCTAGCTCATCAGACAACTGCCTTTTTATTCCTCAATAAACAGATCACCCAAGGTGTTATGGTTTGGGTCTAGATGTCTCCCCAAAGCCTGATGTGGTCATAGGCTGGATCTAGAGTGTGCGAAGCTGGTACTGATTCATGATGCAATACTAGGCTCCAGGGCACTAGGATTAAGGGTGTGAGTGCTACTGCCCAGAGTAGCCTTAATAAGATAAAAGGGGCAGAAAGATGCTGATGGTAAAACAGGTTGTCTTTCCCTTCCTTAAGAATTCATGAGTGCTGATTCAGCCCCAGCTTGAACTTGGAGTCTGATTGTGGTGGACATAAGAGTTCAAAACTGTAAAATATATATTGAAAAATATTTACCTGAATGAAAATATTAATTGCTCCCAAATTTTCCAGAGAAAACTGGAGCAAGAAAAAAAATACTCATCTCACTTTATAAGAATAGTAATATAAGCTAAAGTAGAATTTTTCAACTTCATACCCTTCTCCTCCTTCTTCTTTACTAATGAAAACTCAAATATTTCAGTTATTTTTTTGTTGTTGAGACACAATACCCAAAAGCCACAAATTAAAGGAGGAAAGGTTTATTTTGTCTTGCAGTTTATAGAGGTTTCATTCCATAGTCCATTGGCTTCAAGGCAGGACAGCATGACAGAGGGACATGGCAGAAGAAGAGTACCTTCGTGGGATGTCTGCCAAAGCAGAGAGTGACCAAGGGAATGAGGGAGGTAGACCTTTCCAGGTCACATCCTGAGGGACTCACCTCCTTCCCACTAGTTTTTACCCCCCAACATCACATTTAACCATAAATTCTTCAGTGGACTAACCCATTGATGAGTATCATGCTCCCATAATCCAATCACCTCTCAAAAGCCCCACTTATGATCCCATGAAGTTTTAGGGGGACATCTAGACATAAACCATAGCATTGTGTCTCTTTTCCCCAAAAGACACATACATATCTTTTTATGTGAAAGGATTTAGTCCATCTCTTAGATTTGCCAAAGTCCTAACAGTTCCAGCATTACAGTTCCAAATCCAAAATCTCCTTTGAGTTTAAAGCAAACTCTTTACTGTCTGCTCCTGTAAAAATATTTTTAAAAGTTAAATGCTTCTGGCATATAAATGCATGGGGTAAACATTCCTATTCCAAAGGGGCTAAATGAGAGGATAGAAAGAAATGGGACCAAACCAAGACTGAAATCCAGAAAGGCAAACATTAAAACCTGTAATTTTATGTCCCACACCCAAAGCAATTTGTGGCAAGATGTGAATTCCCAACTGCTTAGAAAGCCATACCCTCACAGCATTGTTGGTGCTTGTAGCCCTCATAGCTTCTGTCTTGGTCTGGCTTTGCTCACTGTTTGCAGCTTTCCTCAGATGTTCCACATTCCTTGCTTCTGCAATTTACTGGCTTCTTCACCACTCTTTTGACTTCAGATTCACAGCTTCTCACATTGCCCTTTCAGAGACATACTGCCTGGCTTCTCAGACTTTCTGATATCTGAGTAGAAACCTCCCTGACCTCACAACTCTTGTCTTGCATTTTTCATGCAAGTAAAGTGAGCACAGTGTGGATGATGCCATGGCCTGCCACCAGCTGGAGCAGTAGCTGGGCTCCTTTGAATTTTGCCAGCAGTTGAAGAGGCCTCCAAGTTTTTGGATGGGTGAGCAAGGTAGAATGAATCACAGTGAATAAATTCCTATTCTTTCAGATTGCCAATTTCTGGAGTATGGTGCCCTAGGTCTCTCTTCTAAAGAAAAATTAATATATATCATGGTCAAGTACAAATTCCATATGGATGTATGTAATCATTACTAATGTAATTATGTATTAAATACATGTGTACATATGTACACGCATACATATGTATTACATGCATGCATATGGAATTATGAGTTGCATGTAATTATAAATTACATGGAATTTATGTAATTATGAATTACATTATCAATATAATCATTATGTATATCAAAAGTGTACCAATAAAATTATTTTAAAAACTAAAATATAAAACCATTAAAAAAAGCAGTCTTTTAATTTTCTACCTTTGAGTCTGTAAAGGGTGGGGTCTTTCAGAATTGCTCCCATGTCCTCAAGGCATCCTTTGTATTGTCCAAATCTAAAGTACTTGGCTTCTTTTTAATACTAATCTTTTTGTCAACCAAACTCTCATCTTCACCATCTTTTTAGGCCCCTAGTTTATTAGAGCTTCCTTTCTTGTCAAACTAAAAACTTTTAAAATCATTCAGCTGTGCCATTTACTCTTAATTCTCAACATAAATCTGCATAAATTCCACCCAAAATTCCCATGCCACAATTTCAGTATTGGGCTTCCTAGAAATTTCCTCTGTCAGATTAATCAATCAGCTGCTCTTAGTCTCAGTCTCCCTCAAAGTCTCAGGACATGAACAAAATGTAGATAAATTTTTTACCAGAGCATAACATACATGATCTGGAGTGCAGTTTTCAATGGTGTACTTGTTCCCACTGGAAAACTCCTGAGCCTGGTCTTTTCCATCTGCTTTTCTATCAGTGTTCTGGTCTTCTGGGCTCAGACCAGAATCTCCAATCAAGCTTGGATTACCACATTCTAGGACTGCTTCTTCAGCCAGAATTTCCAAACCTTTCCAGACTTCTCCAGCAAACCACTTCCAAAGGCTTCGGAACACGTTCAAGTAGCCATAACATGACAATATTTCTCTGGTATCAAAATCTGTCTAACTCACATTTTCATCAATGATACACAATACATGACACAACTTAAAGGAGAAATGGTTTATTTTTGGCTCACAGTTTCTAGAGAAGTCAGTCTACAGCCCATTGGCTCTAAGGCAGGAGGGCAAGGCAGAAGGACATGGCAGAGGGGAAAACAGAATAAAAGCACCTTCATGGCATGGTGGCAGGAAGTAGAGCATGATCAAGGAAGGAGAGAGGGAGATAAACCCTTCCAGGCCACACCCCTAGTGATCACCTCCTCCAAGAAGACTTCACCTCCCAACGTCACATTTACCCATAAACTCATCAGTGGGCTAATCCACTCAAGAGTACAGTATCATGCCTCCATGATCCAATCACCTCCCACAAGCCCTATCTATGACCTCCAGTATCTTTGATGGGACATCTAGATAAAAACCATAACACCAAGTTCTTAGAATAGTGATGAACCCAGGTAAAGAGATATCTTCTTCAAGCTCCTTAATGGATAGCAGTGGACATGATTATATTGACCAAGTACAGATTGTTAAATCAGGATCCCAAGAAGTCTTCTTATAAAAGAGCTGATTCAGCTCCACATTTCTCCTACTTCCTGTCTAGACAGCAGATGTCATGGCTAGAATTGTTGAAGTCATTTTTGGAGCATCAAGATTTGGTTCATAATTATTTGCTTACTTTAAATCTTTCATTTCCTCTTTCTAAACAACATGGGTTGACTGTCTTCCCTCCTCTTCATGTTCCTACCTTCTTTTCTTCATTATTTAGTATTATACAAGAGAAAAAGATGCAATAGGCCTTTTAAAAAGTTATTTTTCTCACCTAATAAGAAATCCAGGACTAGGACTGGGGACCTAAGATGTCCTTGGTGCTTCAGCCACCATCTACCTGTGGGGCCTGCAATCTTTGAAATGTGGCTTTTATCCTCAATTGAATCATGCCTTCTGCACTCCTATGTAACACAAAGGCATTACAGAAGATAAAACGAGAAGGGTTTTAGTAAAAGGCGAATGGCAGCTAAATTTGTCTCTTTTAATCTAAGAATAAACAGCTGTCCTGGGAGCACGTCCTCTCACTGTTCCACCACATTTTATTAACTAGAAATGTGCCACTGAGGCCACACCTAGATGAGAAGCAGTGTAGGAAATCAAGTGTTTAGCTGGGCACATCACTAAATCAATCAGAATGGGGTTTCTGTCAATAAAAGAGTAGAATGGATGCTGAATGAATATCTGACACACATAGCATGCATTCTCATCTCTCAAAATTCTGATCCTTACTTTTTAAATTTTGTGTATAAAGCCAATATCATTGCAATATTTTAAATGTAACCCAAGTTAGACAAATGGATATGATTTTCAAGGTAGGAAAAACACTTTTGGAATTTAAGTGGTAACTTTACTCTTGCATGCAGACTATTTGGCAGATTTTTTAAAGGAATCCCATTAGTGTGTGGCAGCATTCAAATTGTTAGATTTGTTTGTCTGTAAATCAGCATTCTGGCTAAATTTATTAAAAGACAGCTAGAATAACATTTTCTAACTTTCCAGTGAAAGCTTGAATATTATTATATTTTTAACCCAAATGTCCTTATTATATTTTCCTCAGGCTTTTAGCCATTTTGTTACATATCACAGCAGCAATAATTCTCTATTCCATAAAAAACAGAATTTTACAAGCAGGACAAACAGTTCCATAAATTAGGAGGAATACCTGCCTATGCTGAAACAAGGCGTTTCTTTTTTATTCATACTTTTGTGATGTATTTGTCTTGGAATCGCACTCCCATTTTTCTTAAATTTACACTTTCTTTTTATGGGTTGAAAATCCAGTGAAAAATTGGTTGACACCCAGACTATCAAGGAGCAAGAAATTTATAAGAAAAATTCATATTTTAAGATATGAATATATTCTCAAAACATGAATCTTCTCCTGAAATATATTCACTAGAATAAAATCTATCTCCTGACATGCTTTTTGTAAGCTGACATATAATGATTACATATATCCACATGGTAAATTGTGATGGGTCCATAAATGTACACATTGTGAATAATCAAGGTATTTAACATACCCATAACTTCAGTCACCTACCAATTTTTTGTAGTGAGAACATTCAAAATCCTTTCTTCTAGCTATTTTGAAATATTATATACAATATTGCTTGCCATATCAATTTGCTGTACAAAACAGCACTAAATTATTCCCCCTAACTGTAAGCTTTGTACCCCTCCACCAATTTCTCCCTAACCTCCATCCCTGGTACCCTCCCCAGCCTCTGGTAACCACTTTTTTACTTTTATTTCTGTGAGATCAATGCCTTTATTTTCCATATATGCATGGTATAATGACGTATTTTCTTTTCGTGTCTGTCTTGTTTTCATGGTTTACTTATGTTCCTGGATATGACAGGATTTCATTCTTTCTAGGTGTGAGGTCTGATCAGCAAATACGATTAGCTTTAAATTTTTTAAAAAATATATAGTAAAATACAGACATTGCCATTAATCTGCTTCAAAAAACCCTTACTTGGAACACACCAATCATTTTTGACACTTTTTGAAGTTCTCAAAATCTCCTTTCATGGGTCTCTTTAATTGTGCTGTCCTAGCTGCCTCCATGTTCTGAATTGATTCAAAACATTTTCCTCTCATGGGCATTTTGACTTTGGGGAAGAGCCAGAAGTGGCAAGATGCCAGATCTTGTGAATACGGTGTATGAGGACATGATGTAACAGTTTTTGCACCTGCCTTTCCATTGGACGGCACTCAGCAGCATTCATTGTATTTTTAATCACCTTGTAAAGATACTCACAAAAGAGAACCTCAAGAACTGCTTCAGAAAGTATCAAGAACAAGAGGATAAGTGTATTCAAAGCAATGGAAGTATTTTGAGAGAAATTACTACCTTTTACTGTAATAATGTCTTTAAATTTAAACATTCACTGTATATTTTGATCAACTTCATATTGTTTCATGATATATCCAAGTGTATGTATCTATATTGTGCTTTTCAGTGATTTTGTGTATATATAAATGTACACACATAGGTTCCTCTAATAGAAAAATTTTCCTTGTTTTTCTAGATCAAATAATATCTTTGGAATAATATGTTCTTTCTCTGCAAGAGAAAGTCTGCTATTATTAATCTAATTCTATCCGTGACAATTGCTAAAGAAAAGTAATTTGTAGAAACAATAGTATAGCAAAAATAACTTAACAATTTGCATTTCAAAGAATATACATATTTTATTTAATTTTTTCACATGTAAGTTACGCATTTGCATGAGAAGAGATAAGTGCTTTTCATATTTTCAAAGTTGAGTTACGTAGTTATTCAGAGTCAGAAATTGAACCCAAGAACTTTCTATGAAATAGACACATCGATGAGTCATGCAAATACTGGAAATAACATTTATAGATGCATCTCTTTCCAGCATTTATTATATAAATTGGATTCTACTATTCAGCCTACTAAATATCAAGAAAAAAATATAAAAAATCCAAAAACCACTAAATTTCTTCAAACCATGTGTGGCTTAAGAATTTAAATATTATGAATACTTCTTCTAAGATATTCTGTAAAAGCTATCTCTTGACAAAAGACAATAAAAATTTATATTTTTATAGATGCATATTTAATATCTCTGGATTTATATGGTTTCTCTGCAGTTGGACCAGCTTCATTCATAAATATGCATTAACCAACTACTACATGTTAGGACCCAATCTATAAACATACACACAAAAAAAATCAATTTGTAGGAGGAAAAGAAAAAAATTAAAATTAGTTATACATTTATCCCACATATGGCTCCTCAAAAATACAATGTTTTATGCTTTGTTTCTATTTCAACTAAAACGCAGAGTTAACATTGCAAAGAACACTTAAAAAGCCATTCTGATATTATATAACCATGAATTCTCTCTATTCTACAAGAATTGTTAATCGGTCTACCAGAAACATCTAGGTGCTTAAACAGATATGAGGGGAAAACATGTATGCTATAATTTAAGCATTTAAAATGTGTGAGGTAAAAAGTACAGTACACAGCAAAATGGGAGGTTGGATTTGTTTCTGCTCAGAAGTGAAGGGGACAAAAAAGAGTGAGGAAGAAAAATAGAGAAAATGAATAGTTTCTTCAGGACTTCAGAAAAATGCTTTCTGAATTTGACCCTTATGACTGACTTAACAAGATAGATGTTCTTAGCCCCATTTAATTGCTGAGAAGATGTAAAGTGGTTGGGTTAAATAATCTGCAGTCTCCCTCAACCTGTCTCAGGCATTTCGAAGGGAAGTGTTCCAACAGCTCCTGTTCCTCTTACCCTCCTGCACACAAGTTCCTGCACTGAGCGGGAAGTATTTATTAAGTAAGAAATCAGCATCTGTTAGGTTATGCAATTCAGATGTTAAGGTTGCTGTTACTGTGACAACCTAAGATATCTAAGCTATTCTGAGTCAAACAATAAACATAAATGCGTATGTCAAAAAATAAGATAATGAGAAATTTATTTTGGCCAGAGTATGCCAGTTGTGTAGGATGGTGACAGGTGATCTGATCATAAAAGCAAGTTTAGTTAATGTTATGGAAACTTTCTTAATGACCAATAGGGATAATTCTGAGATGAAAGTTAAGTATTTAGACAGCAGGCTCACTTACACCCTGTGAAATTAGTCATCGACAAGTAATACATAGAATCAAAATGATTGCTAATCAAAGGAATCTATTATCCTATATTTTGAAGCTGCTATCTGCATTAAACAGACACTAAAAAATCTTTCTAAATAGTTTTTATAAAAGACATGGAATAAGACAAAGTGAAAATAATTACTCGGGATAGTACTATCTAAAGTAAATGTTAGCTATATTTACTGGACAATCAATAGATGATAATAATGTAAGGATTAAAAATATTTTATACTGCCAGACATAGTATGTGTTCAACAGGCAGTTGAAGAAATGTCAAAAAACATTTTGGTAAAGACATGGTAATTTTCCCTTAAATTATTGCTAGGGTTATTGTTATACTTAAAAATAAATAAATAAAAATAAAAAAAAATGCCTACCCATAGCTTGAATCCAGTCAGAGTGGCTGGTTACCATCTATAATGCAGTATATATTAAAGATAGGTCATCTCTCATACTAAAGCCACATGTAGCAGTTGACTTTGCAATGGAAGACCCTGACATTACTACAAGTAAAAACTGAACATGTGGGGCATGGAGGGGAGACAGAGAGAGGGAGGGAAGAAGGAGGAGGAGGGGGAGGGGGAGGAGGAAAAGGAAGAAAGGGAGAAAAGGAGGAGAGAGAGAGAGACACTCAGTGATTTGTAAGCAATCACTTATAACACAGAAGCCAAGTAAATGTCCAAACAGCAGTGGAAAGTGTGGGTGAGGGTTTTTGGAACGCATGTGGAAAAATGATATACTCAGCAAGTTGGAAAATTATGACAAGAATGATAATCTATGATTGTGTTACTTATAAAGACAAAGTAAAACTCCATCCAGATCCATGAAAATACCATAGAAGTGACAAGAAAATGACCTTGGAGAGAAGACAATAGAGGTGTTAGTAAATGCCAAGCATGATAGAATATGTCATGTGCATGTCTCTCAGGCCCTGCACTGTTGCTGCACAAATAACTGAATATAGCATCTTACAGATTAAAACTTCCTGATATGTTACATACTACTCCCAAACCTCTGTAATAGTAGATAATTAAAAAGTATCATTGTTAAAACAATTTAAATTACAAAGAGTACTTCACTTTTTTTTTAGTAGATTTGATGCTGTTTAAAATTGGGAAGATGAAGTGTAAAATTCATTTTTGAAAAAGCCACTAATTTATACATTTGATCCTAAGGAATCTTTGGACAAAACATATAAATTCATTTTCCAGGGACAACAGATCTTTATTTGACCATCATCGGAATTGCTGTATAATGAACTCCTCTTTTTTGTCTTCATAGTATAATGATATTAAAGCTTTCAAGATATCCCACTGTAATGAAACATCTTTAATTTGATTTGAGTTAAATAAACTCATTTCCCTGATAAAATTTTTAATTTCTTTGCAAACAAACCTAGTAACATCCCTTTAATACCTATCTGGGAATTGATAGATTAGAATGCTTTTCCTAATGCTATCAGCTTGCACTCTAGACATGTCGTGACTGTGTTCCCTACTGCTGCATAATTTGTTCCCTACTGCTGCATAATGAATCACAAACCTAAAACAACACTTATCTGTTAACTCTCAATTTTCAACATCTGAAGGTCAAGAGTCAGGCTGTGTTCTCATCTGCAGACTGAACAGTCTCTTCAATGTGAACAGAACTCAGTTCTTGTGGTTGGGGACCAGATCATGTCCTCTTTTCTTGTGGAATGTCAGCCAGGGACTGCTCTTAGTTTCAAGAAGCGGTTTCTCTCTGACCCTTGACCCAGGGCCTCTTAAGTTTCTGCAACATCCTCCCTCCTTTGAATCTCTTTTGTTTTCTGAATCTCTCGATTTCCTTGTTCATGATCATCTCCCTCCTCTCAAGTCAACAGTGCCATATAACAATCAAAAGCGTGAAATCTTATATGTGCAATTCAGGGATTCCACAGGGTATGTGTCTTGGGTGGGGGTGTAAATCTTCCCAGGCTTCTTAGAATCCTGCCTTCTACAGGGCCAGAAAATGTTTAGTTGAGCGTGCTGTTCCATGTGTTATTGGATAGTTTGGAGCTCCTTCAGATTCCACTTACTAAACTTCACCAGGAGACAGTCACATGTTCCACCCTCATTATTACCAAGCTGTCTCTAGAACTTGTCACATGTCACTTGGGCTGCAAAATTACCTCAGTTAGGGACCTCTGGCTACAACCCTTTCCATTCCCATGAAGCTCAATAAAAAATAAAAATATGCATAGCCTTGTCTTTTAAAAACTCCAGACAAATATGAATTTTATTAATTTATTAATATAATTTTATTATTATCTCCGGCTGATTATTAAGAATATTATGCCAACATCTGAACAATGTGCATTTTTATTCATATAGAACTACAGCATTGGTTTCAAGCTTTCAGTTGAAAGGTGACCATAATAAATCTCAGTTCAAAAAAATTCTGCAGATAAGAGGCAGAGTTCTGGGAGTTGAGGAACTTCAAAGAAATTTGGCTCTACTCAAAATATTAATAAAATCTTATCTTAGAGCCATATCTGCCTTTAAGTCCTAGTTTTCCTTCAATTTGTTACAGATTTGTCACCTATGGAATTTTTTTCTACCCTCTTCAGATTTATTTATATCTTCAATATGAAGCATTTTCAAGGTTTTAAATTCCACAGTTTTACAACTAACTCTGTGAAATAGAAGTGTCTTTTATTAGTTCCAAAAAATATCTTTTGTGAGTTTCTGGGGACAAACTCTTCAAACATTCTCAGATTGCTGAAAATATTCATGTCCATCTTCTCGTAATATTTTGAATTCATGGATTTTGTAAAATCCCTTCTTGACTTTTATTTTTACAGGTTGAAGAGTTCTAATTTTTTTTAAGATCACTACTGATATGAACCAGTTTTGCCTCCATAACTCATGAGGCCTCAGCTTTTGTGATGAGAGGACTATTTTCCATTTTAGAACTGTGCTATCAGGGGGATCCAAAAAAGAGGTAACCCAGGGAGAGCACACACTAACAAGCTATGTGACTTCAGACACGTTAAATGGGGATTTCATTGTCTTTACTCAAACCTAGGAATCATGTCAACACCTTTTAGATTGCTAGGAAAAATATAAGGTATAAAAGTGCAAGGGCCTAAATATAGTTTTTAGATTGTGGAAATCTCTGGTAAATTTATGCATTCAAGGAATACACTTTGAAAGCTAGCATTTAGTTACTGGTGGGTTCTGAATATTTAGCAGCTGAAACACACAGGCACATGCTTACTGTTGCTCTGGTGCTCTGGTGCTCTTTGATCTGATACTTCTATGGTCTGATGATGAAGGAGAGGTGGACAAAAATGGTGATTATGATATTCTCATCCTTCTTGTTCAAACTTTAATAAGAATTACTAGTAAGTAATAGGCGGGTAGTTTCTGTTCTGTGATTATCTGTGGGGACTTCACTAAATACAGACACGTAGGCCACACTGCAAGATATTAGAATTCATTAATGTTCTAGTCTGGAATACCATCTGAATGCTCAAAAGGGGTCATAGGTAATTTTAGTGCATAATCAAGGTCTAGATTTTGTGGACAGGGATTTGTGACTGTGTTCACCATCATCTATTAAATAATTAATTAAGAACCAATGTCTTCATTTTATTGTATTGTTATAGACTTTTCTCATGCTGGCAATTTCTAAAGTGCAGTTCCTAGAAATGGACATAATATTTTAGCTTTAGAGGAATAATTATTTTGTAGAAGTGTGTTGTGTTCAACACTCCCTATTTAGGATTCTCTATGTTCAGGTATATTGTGATGATGTATTTAAGACAAAGTGCATAACATTTTTATCCCAGAATATGAGTGACTCATAAGTAAACAAAGAAAAATAAAGTGGTTTTTATATATCTAGTATAAGTATCTATTTTATCTACTGTGAAGTTCATATGCTTCTCACTCCATTAATATCATTTTCCTTGATAATCTTTATATTTGATATATAAATGTCATTTCATTCTGAAGAACATTAAGTGACATATACAAATACAGGTTTACTCACCACATTAGAAATATTATTTCTAATAATTAAATGAGAAATAATAATTAAATAATTATAATCTCATAAGCAATTTTAGAAACTTTTTTATTCAGAGCATTCCCACCATTGTTAAATTACTTTAATCCATTTTAAAAATCTATAACCAACAACTTTCTGGGTTCTCCTAATCCTTTTGTTTTTTTAATATTGAATTTTATTTCCAAAAATACACAGTGGGTTTTGGTGTTACAGTTCTCTAATTCCTAAAAATAAGTAAATGGAAAAAAACCAAAACAAAACTTCAGTATCTACCCAGATTTCTAGTAACAGAAATTTTACTATTTTTTCTTAAGGTATACAAAGCCCAAACTGTCCCATAATCCTACCTATTTTTGCATCCTACCAAGCAGAAATAAATGTTCAAATGAGACTAACTCATTTGTCTCAGGAATAAACTTAATAGATATTGTTAAATAAACCATTTTTAATTACTTGGTATCACATCTTTATAATATTACTCTTACATTTTTCTCCAAATTCTTGGTATTCGCCTACTTATTGATCTCTCATGTTTCCTTAAAATACTTGCTTTTAATTTTTTACCGTATCTGTCAGTGAGATATATATTCTACAAAGTGAACAAGAGAATGTCCTAAACAAAGATGATGATGAAATGCATCTTCCTACCCTGATCTACACAATTCTCTTCAAATTTCTTGGGTAATAGTAGCTCCGGTTTGAGTTATAACCTAATATGTACCCATGCCTGCATGTCACTAAGCTTTTTGATAGCTTTTTGATAGTGAAATCAGACCAGATTTGATTTGTTTTACAAAAATGAAAAATGTCAAATTTCTTTTACTTCTAGTGTCTTGAAACAGTTAATGCCTATTGCAAGTGCAATAAATATTATTTTTTGCCTTTTCCTAGTGTGGCTGTTTTATAACCATTGTAATAGCCACCGTTTTCCTAAAAAAGCAGAAAAATGTAATTGGAATTTGCCATCTGCAGTCCCTTTATCATAATGGACATAATTGTTGAATAAGAATTCTAAAGTAGGTAAACTTTGCTTCTATTTTAAAAGACTTTTTGACTATAACTACTTGCCATAGACACTAAAAATCATTTATCTTTTACAGAAATTATTCAAGGCAGAAAAGTTTGGAATATTCTACTTTAAATATACAAAGGATTTGCTGCATTTTCTAGATGGTGATGAGTTGTTTCCAAAAATATATACATTTGAATTGAAATCACTCACACATGAAAAAAGGCCTAAAGGCAAAAAAGTTTACATATTTGAAATTACCAAGTTTTATATGCTAACTTATATTATCAACTGTTATGTACATTATATTAAGTGTAAACATTTGTCAAAGATTGCTATCACATAGAGGACTTGTCTTAATATTTAAGGATATATATATATTTTTTGGTACCGGGGATCAAAATAGGGTCCTTATGCTTGCGAGGCAGTCGGTGGAACCACTGAGCTAAATCCCCAGCCCCTGTTTAAGGATATTTTATTTCATTTAGTTACAAATTAGAACTCAAACTAAGTTGACCAACACAAAATACAATACGAACAAAACAAAGAAAATATGTAGGAATAAAAGCAACAGAAATGAGGCGGAAATATCAATATCCAAGGATAAAGTATTTGCTAAATTATATAATTAGGTAAAGTATAATTCACTTGAACATTTTTTAATCTACTGTGATATCTTGTCATTGAACACACTATTTGAATAGTAGAAAATGTATTGAGAAAAAAGCAAAGAAGCCATTAAAATGTACATAAAAATGGGAACTAAGCTACAAAAATAATTTAAATATGAGTAGTTAGAATTGTAAGCTTCAATCGCTTCTCGGCCTTTTGGTTAAGATCAAGTGTAGAATTGTGAGTTTCTCTTTCATGTAGTATTCTGAACTATGCAGCTGTTTCTTTTGACTAATTTATTAATTAATAAATATTATCATGTGCACAGTACTAGCTATTTTAAACATTTCTTTAAACATTGAATAACTACTCTCAGAAATGAAAAAAAATTGGTGTGGGAATATCATATAAGTTGAGTATAATTTATGAAGTCAATTGCCACAAATATGGAAGGCAGTTTGTTTTAAAGAAATAGCCAGTCCTTTGAACTGAAGATGTAATAATTTCAAATCTGTGCTCTGTCATCAACAACCTATATTAAATTATCATGTTACTTAGACTCTCTACATGTAATTGTTCATATGCAAAATGGAGATGTTCGTTCCTAGAGGTGTGAAGAGGGTTACCTGAGAGATGCTGTACGTGAAGTACTTAGTAGAGTGTCTAGTTCATTAGGCCTTCAAAAAGTGGTTGCTACCGTGTTCAACAATGAATAATTTTTCTAAAGGGTGAAGAAAGTGGGAAATCATATTAGGAAAGATTTCAATAAGAAGATACTTTTGAAATGACATTGGAGGATGGAGTTCATATACAACCTGTCTATTCATAACATTAGTTTGCTCAAAAGCTTATTTTGTTCCTGAAAATCCCTATACAAAGGGTATAACATCAAAAAATAAAAACATAAAATTATGTTCATTTATGTAGTTAAATTGGATAATGATCAAAATACAGCAATCTTTCATCTTATTTAAGAACAGCAATTTATTCAAAATTCAAAGTTCAACATTGTATTAAATACTTTGAACATACCTAAATTACTTGTGAATCACATTACTTCAAATAAGCCATTATTCACTTAATAAAATCTTCTAGCAAGCAGGACAAGGAGTTAGGATGCAGTGTCAGCAGCCTGATTGGCTTTAGGACCCACCCTGGGGATTGATGAATCAATATTACTGGGTAAGCCTAGATGGGTCAGAAAGATGTGGTCATAAGGCCTATCATTAGTCCTTTGTCCCATCTTCTCTGATACTCTTACCTTGATCTTCATGCTGGCAGTGATGAACTAAAAAGCTTCACTCTGCCACAACCCTCCACCATGATGTTTCTGCTTTGCACCTAGAAGATCATGGATTCAGTGTCCTTAAAATGTGACTCAAGTTACACTTTTCTTCCTTTGTGTTGTGGCTTTGGGTTGTTGTTTTTCAGCAACAGGAAAGCTCACTAATACATAAAATTGCAACCAGAGAAGTGAGGTTATTGCTATCACTCTACCTAAACATGTGGTGCAGAAGCCTTTGGAACTCATCTGTATGAAGAGTTGTAAAAGTTTGCAGAAGTAGGGTAGAGAAGTTTTAGTTTGCCATAAGCAGAGCTTGATGGATGACTTTGGTTGGCACTCAGAAGCCTAGAATAGAAATGCAGATAGTAATGCAGGCAGCCAGTAAAAGTCAGACTCATGGGGCTTCCAATGGAAAGTAGGACTTTGTTGGAAACCAGACTAGAGGGCATAGGTGTTTTATTTTAGCAAAGAGTTTGTCTGTGTTTTGCCCATGTCCTAGGACATTGTGTAAGGCTGAATTTACAAGAGGTTGACTAATTGATCTTGCAGAGGAAATTTCAAGACTGCCCAACATTCAAGCTGTGGCATGGGTAATTCCTTTTAGATTTATTGTGAGAACTGAGGACAAAAGGCAAACAGAAACATTTGAAAAACTTAAATTTTGTCCCAGAAGGAACCATATGTAAAGTTGGAACCAAAAAAAGTATAGGTACTGAAGAGATTATGGTCATTAAAATAAACCAAGTACATTGTATAGGGACAAGAACAAAGATGCCTTTAGGGGATCTTAGAAAACAGCAAAATCCTACCCAACTCAGGCTCAAGGGTGCAATAGTATAAACCTTTCATTTGAATAGAGTCCCTGGAACTCTTGCTTAAGAAAGGCCTGTTAGGGAAGTGGTTCTCCAGGATTTATTTCACTGTGCACAAGCATTTAAATTTTGGGAGTTCACTGTTCTTGGTTGAAATGGGCCTGGCTAATGCGCTTGGTGACTTTGGCGTTAACTATCAGATGCTGCTTTTACCAGTATGCAGAATGCAAGAGTTGCAGGGTCAGGGAGACTTCCACCCAAATTTCAAAGGAAGGCCTGAGAGATCAAGCAAGATGACAATCCACAGTGCTATAGGAATCCAGGCAAAGGTGCAGTAGAGAACCTAGGAAGTCAGACATGCTAATAAACTGGAATGTCTGCTAGGGAAAGCTGCGGGCTGTGACTGAAGCCTGCCGTATCTCCTGGTCCTCATTTCCATTTTACTAAGTCTTCATGTTTGTTGTGAATTTGTTTAAGAATGTTTACAGTATTTACAATAATTATTTGTCAAAGACATAAGTATTAAAGGTCTACAAGGTACCCAGGACTGAGAGAAGAGCTACAAGGATATCCAAAAAGAAAAGAAGAAAATAGAGCATATTCGCCACCTTTTGGAAAGCACATTCTCTGCCTCAGTCACTTTTCTCATTGCTGAGTCAAATACTGTGTTGACTGAGTCAATACAGTCACTTTTCTCATTGCTGAGACAAAATACTCAACACTCACAAGTTAAAGGAGTATTACATGCACTAGATCCAGCCAGCTCTGAAAACTCCACCTATAAGCACATGAGACTTTGGAAGGATATCTAGATATAAGCCACAACATTCCACTCCTGGCCTCCAAAAGACTCATCTACATCCTTTGAAGCAAAAGGCATTTGGTTTATCTCTAAGAGTTACCAAGCCCTAATAATTTCAGAATTGCTGAAAAGTCCAAGTTCAAAGTCTCCTCTGGGATTTATGGCAAATGCTTAGCTGCAAGCCCCTGTACAAATAAAAAGAAAGTTAAACACTTCTAACACACAATGGGACAAGATAGACATTCCCATTCCAAAAGGTACAACTAGGAGGATACAAAGGAAAAATACCCAAGAAAGACCAAAATCCAGCAGGGCAAACATTAAGTCCTATAGTTCCACGTCCAGCACCCAGGGTAATCTGTGGTAAGATGTGAATTCGTACGAGTTTGGGTGGCTCTGTCCCTATGGCTCTGTGGATGGTTGCAGCTCTATGACTTCTCTAGTGGGCTGGCTTTGCTTACTTCTTGAAGTTTTCCTCTGATGATTCACTTTCCTGGCTTCTCCAAACATTTGTGATTTCCACTGCACCTTTGGCTTCACACACACAGCTTCACACACTGCCCTCTCAGAGACATACAGCCTGGCCTCCAAGGTCTTCTTCTAAAATCTGGGTGGAAGCCTTCCTGACCCCACAACTCTCACATTCTGCATGCACCTTGAATCAGCACCACGTTGATGACAACAAGGTCTCCTGCTAGCCAGAGCCATAGCCAGGCTTCCTCCTCTCTTAATTTTGGAGGTTGAGTGTCTGGATTGTTGAGTACTGTGATTCTAATCCTGAGAAACAAATTTGCTAGGCTACTGCCAGTCTGGAACATGATGCTCTGTGGTTTTCTTCTCAAGACAAAGTCTTTCACCTTTGTAATTTATAGGCTGCAAAGGTTGGAGTCCTGCTGGTTCCTGTGATAGTCTCAGACCATTTTTTCAGCAATCACTTTCTCTAACCTCTGCTCCATCTTTACAGTCCACAGCTTTACTTGAGTTTCCTTTCTGGCCAAACTAAAAACATTTTAAATAATTTGGGGGTGCTTTGCTTTTGATTATCTTTTCTTTTTGTTAAATTCTTTTATTGGTACATTTTAGGTATACAACACACTTACATTTCTCATTGGGAATTGTACCTTTACATGATGCATCTTGGTTCTTATTTTTTCCCCATTCCTAGCCCTCCCTTCACC